>JARKIE010000070.1:0-359747 GCA_029378255.1 Mycena rosella
TTCTTTGTCCCATTCTCGCCTAGGTCAACCCCACCGTATCGACCTTTCTAATCACTGAGCCGTACTTCAATCTGCCCAAAATCCAAGAAGTCTACGACCAGTTCATATTCGAAGAGTATGAATTCAAGGCGCTCTTCCGTGCTACCCGTAGGCTCCCTCCTTCAATTCTACAAACGTGCCTTAATTCCTTAATTCGTGGCCAGCGGCATCTCTAATCCCGCACGGGACCCTCTTCGACAAGCCGGGGCTCCCACCGCCAGAATGCATGCTCATCGTTGACTCTGGCTTCAGTTTCACCCACGTTGTGCCTCTGATGGAAGGTAAAGTCGTCTGGACTGCCGTTAAAAGGTTCGCTAGGCCACATTACAATCCCCTCTCATATATACAATCCCCGCAGACTTGACGTCGGCGGCAAGCTCCTGACGAACCAGCTGAAGGAGCTCGTCTCCTTCCGCCAATGGAACATGATGGACGAGACGTACATCATGAACCACGTCAAGGAGACCTGCTGTTTCGTCACACAGGACTTCAAGAAGGACCTCGAGACTTGCCGGTAGTCCCACTTTTCAGAATTACTGCGCAGCACATCTTGATCACCCACCTGCAGGAGCAACCCCAAAGCGAACTCAATCGTGCAGGAGTACGTTCTCCCCGACCTGACCAAAAGCAAAGCCGGAAAAATCCGCCAGCCGGACGATATCCCGCTTGATACAGACCAAGTACTGACCATGGGGAACGAGCGCTTCACCGTGCCGGAAATCCTCTTCCGGCCGGACGACATCGGTGTGTCCTTCTACCACGCGCACTGCACTAACCTCAGAAGGCTGTTAGGTCTCGAGCGCTCTGGGCTCCCCGAGACGATCGCGGCGTCCATCGCCCTCCTGCCAGACGACCTCCAGGGCATGTTCTACGCCAACATTGGGCTTATCGGGGGAAACACGAAGCTCCCTGGGTTCCGCCAGCGTTTGTGCGTGTCGCTCTCTCTTCCCCTCCGTAGCCGGTGCAACCCCTATTCTGCCCAGAATCTCAGAACTGCGGACCCTGGCCCCGGTCGGGTGCGAGGTCGTCGTCTACCAATCCACGGAGTGCGCCCCCTCACCGAACGTCACGAACTAACTAACCGCAAATCCAGCCCGGCACTCGACGCCTACCGCGCCGCGATCGCCTACGCCTCCGCCCCCGCGTTCCCCGCGCGGGCGGTGACGCGCGCGGAGTACCTAGAAAGTGGGAGCAGCGCCGTGCGACGCAAGTTCCCGGACTGGCAGCAGCCAGAGCGCGAGGCGGCTGCGAAGGGGAAGGGAAAGCAGCGTGAGGAGAAGGAGACAGTGGCTGGCGCTGGCGCGGAAGGGAAGCCCACGAGGGCGCGCGTTCGTGTTTTGGATCCTGTATCTGTGGTGCCGCCGCGCAAACGCTGATGGAGACATTTGGAACATGTTTGCTGCCCTGGTCACTCATTGGTATCGACATCCATCGACCCTCGAGATAATGAACTCTCCTGGCGATTGGGTCACGAAATGCGTCTCTGATGGAAGACCCTGGCTTCATTCTCTCAAACAAGCGCGAATGGTAGACACCTTGATCCCTCTCAGAGCCCTGGACCCAGAGATTACGGTTTGTACGCAGAACTCTCAGTTCGAATACAAGCTAGGTCGTGTTGAGTTATTCTTACTACCCAGAAGTCGGACTCAAACGCAGTTTTTAACTGGTACAGAATTCCAAGATTCCACCTCCCGCAACTAGGACGTGCCCGGAAAAATATTTTTCGGATCTTTCTTAAACCTATCGCATTATCATGTCGGGAAAAAAAATTATCTCCTTAGAACTGCTGACAACGCAGCTCCGAAAATTGGACACAACTTTCACCAGAACCGTTATATTCGCAGGTCGTGCTGCGCGAAACTGTAACTGGGTTCAGGTAGAAATAAGACCTGAGGCCTGATGGCGTGTCCACAGCATTTGCATGAACAGCGGCGCTTACGATGGAAGCCCCGTGTTCGAATCCAGGCTAGGTCATTGGGTCAAGGGTTTTCTCTCTCTTTCTCTCTCTCTCTAGTGCCCTCTTCATCGACAAGATTTCCACAGTCGGGCACTAGAGGCTCTCGGCAACGGGACGATTTCTTGGAGTTTTGACCGGCATGCATACTTACTATGCATCCGACGGGGCCCTGCGAATTTATGTCTCCACTCTTCTCAGAACATCGATCCTCAACGATGTGCCCAGAAACGACTCGCGGATCGGACCGTGCCTGCAAGACTGCAAGCCAATGTCATTCCCCTGCCGTTACAGCTGTTTCTGAACATGTTGGCATGTCTGCATCAAAGTTTGATGAAATGCTAAGGATTACTTACTGGATGTGGTGCAGCCGAGAGGTGCCGAGTCTTACCGAGCCACTGCGAGCCGAGGCCCTCGCGCCAGTTTTCCTGCCCAAATGTTGGTCCAGATATTTATGCTACCAGGGATTGTAGGTGCTTGGGTAGTTCATTCTTGAATGTGGATTCTCTTGAGGATTGACCCGGCCTTCTTTTTCGAAAGCTTTTTGGAGAAGTGATTGCCAGCTGATCCGAACCCAATCCGGAAATCCTTAGCACGCCATCAAAAATGATGAAAATCAGCAAAAATGATGGCCCCAGAATGTCTGGGGCATTTGGTAGCGTGATACCCCCCATCGGGTCACATTCTTGCTGTCACGTTCCCCTCATTGTGGTGCTCCGTGCAGCCCAAAAATGTCTGAATGTATGTGGATGTATACAGATATCCTCTAACTATGTACCTGAACCTTCCCGATTTTTTCCGGAGTTGCTGGATCAAGTTAAGGCTTCATCAGCGCTCGAAACCCGCTAAAAATGTCGCAGCTTTGGATGTGATTAGCCAGCGCAGAAAGCAGTTAAGAATTCGGGGGTAGGTAGGTAGGTAGGTAGCATTACACAGCACGGTCCAACTCGTGAACACCGGTTCCAGAGATTCCCCAGTGTACAAGCATTATATCACTGCGGCGATCACCAAAACTTAATTGGGGAAAAACGGACTAGAATCATGTTGTTCATTTAGTGGGCCCAAGTTTTAGTGGGGGAAAAACTACACTAAAAGATAGGATCTTTCTTTCTTTCTTTCCCCTACAAAGACTCTATATTTTAGTCGGACAAAATAGGAACACGTGACTTTTCCCTTTGTCCCCAACTTTTTCTCCCACTAAAATTCTGGATTTTTATGGGAGAAACAAAGAGACAAAGATCCTATATTTTAGTGGAATTTTTTCCCCACTAAAACTTGGGCCCACTAAACGAACATGATTCTAGCCAGTCTTTTGCTGACTCAATTTCGGTGATTGCCGCAGTGTATACACCATCGCCCCTGGGCCTCTCAGAGGGGAAAATTGGAAACCCATCGGGATATGCTCAAGAATAAGGCTAAAAAGTCCCTAGCCCACCGGGGACGGGACGGTGCGGGCTGTGACGCCATGGCAGGTATCACACTACCAAATGCCCTAGATGTTCTGGTAGCTATCCCGCCCATCATTTTTTACCCGAATTACTGGCGTGGCGCGGATCATATCCGGGCCGGGCGGGATAGCTACCAGAACGTCTGGGTTACCGAGACAGCAGGCTTGGAACGACCATTGCGAAAATAAACGATCAATACTGTGGATTGAATGATGGTTCAGGTGGTGATTGTCCCTTGACCTTCCCATTGAAGTAAAATTTGGACAAGCCAGCGAGAAGCGAGTCCTCCAGTAGTGTTGCCGCAGTGCGAGCCGAGTCGATGCAAGTTGGCCACACCATCTCAACTCGTCTGATCGACGAGTTCCGATCGAGTTGAGCCGAGTTGGCGCTCCCACGGTCCCCAATTTGGTGCACGGGAGGAAAGCTTGAGGAAACCAGCAAAATAAATACCATATTATTACATTCAATTCGACCGGGGGGTGACACGTGACCCAAAATACCAATTCGACCATTCGACCACGGCCGAAATTTTGCGTGACGGACCACCGGAACAAAAAAATTTGACTTCACGCATAGCAGAGACAATTTTGAGCAAATTTGGAGGGGTCGTGACAAAAATGGCATTCGACCAACGGCTGGGTGACGTGTGTGACAAAATACCGAAATTTCTCATCGACCAGGGGTGGGTGATGTGTGACGGTCGAATTGAATGTAATTGTACAGTATCCGGTGACGGTGTATGAGCCACATAAATGACTCAGTTTCACCCCAGGAGTTCATCAAAGGTAAGTCAAAGATAATCTTGCAAGAACTGGACTGAAAACTGGCTTTCGAGCATGAAGAGCCCAAACATTTCATCTTGGCCAGCGAGAAGTGCCTGAAACAAACTGAATGAAAGAGGTGACCATCAGGCAGAGTTATTTGCATATTTTACACCTTCCATGGATACAGTCTTTAACCGTGAAGCGAAACGCTCTGGCGGCATCGGCTATTGCAGCCCCAATATTTATCCAATCAATATACGCTGTGTGGTAGACCTGTGCAGCAGCTTCCTGGCTACCCGACAGTATATGAGAATTGGTGCTATTGTGGTGGAGGGGTCCGGAGAAATTGACGCGAGTGACGCACACTGACGCGCATTGACGCGGCATTGACGCGCATTGACGCGCCAATTGCTCAACTTCAACCCAGCGCTTTCTCCCGTCGAAAACTGCTCAAATCGCTGTGAAGGAGACGCCTGGGCTTTTCTCGGGACAAATTGGCCCAGATTACACACAACATATGTTATTTTGAAGCCAACCTAGTGGTACTTGAGTCCATACAAAGGTCCCCGATATTCTGCTCGGTGGCAGGCTACCGGGGGTACGTTTTTGAACATTCCTCTGAGTTTTTTAACCAGGAAGAACTGCACTATGAGGTCGGAATGCCGCGCCGAAACCGCATCAACTTCCGCGTCAATGCGCGCCGGTAGCGCGTCAATGCGCGTCAACTCCGCGCTGATCCGCGTCAACACCGCGCTTGTGCGCGTCAGTGCCGCGTCACCTCTTCTAATTTTACTGGGCAGTGAGGGATTATTCATCACTCGTTAAGTCATTTGGGGATCACAATAAGGAGGGACATGCTTTAAACATGCCGCGGGATGTCAAGCCCAAGTGATGCTGCAAAATAAGAAGCTTAGAGTAGAGGCTACATGTCACCATGTTTCTTCAGACTCCCGCCTGTACAATTTAAATCCTGGTGATCCTGTCAAGCGCAATTCCTGGGATCGTTCCCGCAGTTCAAGTACGAGCCCTCCGTGTGCTGAGTGTTTGGGTGTATAGTACTACTGTCACATTTTAAAACTGAAATGGCTCATAACCAGTAGATGCAGTTGAATCCGAAACTGTGGTGCCCATAACTGAAAACAATCGCTCACTGACATTAGAATAAAAGGAATGTTATCTGACTCTGGGTTGAACTTTTAGTGAATCTTCAGTAATGTTCCTCCTCCAGGACGTGTTGTGTACGATGCACATGGAGATAGTCAGTTCATAGATTGCGGTTGGCCCGGAACACATGCATATATGCATATTGTAGATCTGGGCAGTTGCAATTCATGTGGAATGATTGGCCGACTCTGAGCTCAATACACCCTCCGTAGATAGTTTTTCCCGAGCTGACCGAAGTGTGGTTATCTTCAAATGAGGTATTAATACAAGGAACAATTCCTCGGGAAAGTGAAGGGTTTAAATCCACTTATTGAAACGCTATAAAAGTGGCACGTCAATGCACGTCAATGGCAACACAAGTCCAATTTGTCACTCAGTCCGGAGCCATGGGCTTGCTCGCTCTCGATTCTCCTGCTTTGTTGTCCGCTTATCACATGAGACCGAGGCTCTGAGGATAGTGTAAGGTCTGAGTCAGATGCGGTCCTCAGCCAATAGCCGTTGATGCGCCAGAAACTGGTCCAGCACGCTGCAAGTGAACTGCTCACATTGTTCTGGCGGCCTGAGTTATTAACTGCAAGGGAAGTTTTCAGAGAAGTAGAGAAGCCCATCATTCCGAGATATAGTTGGGCTTCTGGTCCAACTTCGAATACTTGAGGAGAAGGTTTTGAAAAGGAGGTGTATTGTTATAAATTACCGCAGAGCTTATCTCGCACATTTATAACCGCGAGGGTATTGAACATATTTCATGAAGCACTCGATGAGGGACCGCCTCAACGTCAGGGAATGTGAAAAACTTACAACTGAGAATAATCGGCACTGAAATCGTTTCAGATCTGCGACCAGCATGGTTTCTCCTCATGTTCTTCGCATCGGAGCTAGTCACTGCTTGAATCAGAGCAGTTTATGTGTGGAAATGGATTCTTCATGTAATAACTTGAATCTGTATTGTTTTCTTGAAGTTTCCGCATCACATCGGTAGGAATTCCAACTAGATTATTTCAACTTCCAGGTAAGTACTTGAGCCAAGGATAGGTGTCTGGACAGTGTATTTAATGTTTTAAACCACTCCCGGAATATTATTACAGCCTCGGGGAACATAGGGTGATGCTCTGGAGGCGGCGCGCCGATGCGCGTCAATGATACAGCCCTCGGCGCGCCGATGCCAGGCTCAAGTGGTCGGTACTTCCATATTTTTCCACACATTGGAACCGAGATATGAGAGTGCAGCTCGAATGTCAGTCTCAATTTTTCACAAAGGCCGCATGCCCGTGGTGCACTAATTGCGCGATCCTCAACCCGCTGGTCTGCGGTGGGTATGACTTGCAAGGGAACTTTCTTCGCCTACTCGCCCGTGATTTGTGCTGTGTCGGCAGTAAAATATCATTCCAAGAGTCTAACTTGGATTGAAAGAGTATGGGCCTGTCGTGTCGGTGGGTAACCGGTAAGAGGACATTTCCGGGTGTTTCATTGCTGTTAATCCACGACGAGCAGTCAGCAAACCGTATTACTACAAAAAATTTCCCAAATTCATAGTCAGAAGGTTAGTATTTCATGGGAGAGCCTGACAGACTGAGAATTTACAATAACAATTGACATTGTTTTTGGTTATGGTTGGTTCCCCGCATCTCAGACGGTTCCTCGCATTGAAGGGGTTTCTGGCTCCCGATAGATACTTTATGCATGGCCTTGAGTTCGGAGTTTTGTCTTCAGAGTCTTGGCCACACACCAGCAAGAAATTCAGAACTCCACCAAGGACTAAGCATAATTGAAGGTCCAGGTAAAGCCTTTTTGGGAGGGATTTTTGGACTCTAGAAGATGTATTTAGTGTTTAAAATATCTATCATTGTACATTCTGGGCGGAGAGGACATGGGGTGATGAGCTAGGGGCGACACGCCGATGCGCGTCAATAGCACAGCCACTGGCGCACCGATGCCAGGTTCAGGTAGCCGTCAATTCAGAACTTATATGCTTTCCACATATTGTGACCCAGATACAAGAATTTGGACTCCAATGTTGACAGTTTTTGCATGCTTTATGAAGGCTATGTGGCCCTGGTGAACCAATAGCACAAGCCTCAACCTGCCGGTCCGCGGCGGGTACCTCGGAGTTGTAAAGGAGTTTTCACCAATACCTAGCCAATTCGTGCTGTGTTGGCCATAGGATATTATTCCGAGACATAGTCTAACAAAGTATGGCCCTGTAACATCGGTGCTAACTGGTAAAAGGATGTTTCCGGATGTTTCATTGATGTTCTATCCACGACGAGACATAAGCTGAACAGAAATCTCGAACATTCATAGCCAGGGGGTTGTTATTTCATAATAAACATAACTTCACGTGAGAACCTGGCGGACTGACAATAATTGACATTACTTTGGGTAACACTGCACAAGACCAGGATGGTCAGCTATTTCCCCGTATCTCAACCAATCCCTCGGTGCATTGGAAAGGTGCGGTGTATTTTTTATACATTGCCTTGGATTTGGATCTTCCTCCTCAATGTTTTAGCCATGCACCGGCGAGAAATTCAGAATTCCACCAAGGACTAAGCATAATTGAAGGTCCAAATAAAGGCTTTGAGGGAGGGATTTCTGTGTGCTAGACAATGCATTTAGTGTTTAAAACACCCCCTGGCATAAATTGCAGGCCGGGAGGACATGTGGTGATGAGCTAGAGGCGGGGCGCCGATGCACGTCAATGACACAGCCACCGGCGCGCCGGTCCGCGTCAATGCCGCGCTGGTGCGCGTCAGACCCGTGGTGGAGAACGGATGTAATCTTCCCGGAAGCCCAAATTTGCGCAAATAACATGGAAGCAAAACACCAAGAGACACAATAATCAAGCTGATTTATGCACCTTTGGCATGCGGAATATCTATATTCGTAATCTATGACCTCGAAAACCTCCGGTATATGTTGAGCCACCTGAAAGTGGTGCATGGGGTGTGTGTGTTTGTTGTGCGGGTTGAAATCAGGGAAAATAATGGCAGAAAGATTCGGAAATAAATCTGGATAGACTGGGTGCTACAGCAGCTCTTTTCACAAACTCTTTTGTGAATTGGAGTTTCAGAGGGAGGAGAGCAATGTCACAAAAATTTGGGCCCACTGGGAACCTTTAGGGTGGTGAATGGCACGGTGTTTCGCTTCCACGTGCCGTTTCGCTTCACATTTAAGGACTGTATGCGAGGAGGACTTGTCTCCAAAACCAGTGGCGTCAGTGCACGGGCAACACGGCACGTGCTCTGACTTTGGATGGAAAAGTGATGGCTGATGATGCAAACTCGGCTGGCACCGGTGTGTAACAGGCCGAGTTCCCCACCGGTTTCAACTCGCACTGACAGCAACACTATCCTCCAAGGCCCCCGGTCACTACCTATTAGGTCGGTCGCATTTTGTCCCAAGATTTACCCTGATTTACTCTATGAAATTTCGCCTCAGCCGCTTGATTTACTCTATATCCGACCGACCTTTGGTGAAAATGTCAAACTTTTTTCTCCTAGGCCTGATTTTTCGCCCTAGCGCCGCCGTGGGCGCTCTGAGGCCTGCTGTGCACCCTCCTGGCTCCATACTAGCACTGATTGCCACAATTCTCGGGGGAACTCCGCCAGACTCAGCCCCATATGCTCAAAAAAAAAATCTCGCACTCCGCGCGATTTACTCTATATCTGACCGACCCCCCGACTTTCGGTGCTAATTTACTCTATTCGCCGACCGAGCTAGGGGTCATTTTGGGCAGTAGATTTACTCTATCGGCGACCGACCTAGTAGGTAGTGACCGGGGGCCTATCCTCCATGTCTCGCAGTCGGTGACGTTGTGATAATTTTGCAATTGTGCAACTGAGCCGGAGTGAGCCGGTCACCGCCGCTGGCGTTGTGGTTTCCCCTACCAGTAATATTTTCCCAGATCTCCGCCTGGACATTGGATCCGCGATGATCCAATCACGATCGGACGCGCTATCGTTGATCGTAACATCATTGCTTCTTCTTACGGTTGCTTGGGCTGCTGCCCTCGGCGGCCTAACCTATTCTGAAGAGCCCCCTGAAGCACCAAGGCCAGCTCACAGCGGGTTCATCTGCATCGCCCAACTTATCTCCTTCCTAGTTCCGCCCCGGACATTCTCGGTAAGTCTATCCCAGTATATCCCGTTAAGTATATTGCGGCACATGCGTTTCGAGTTGACCATCTTTGCAAAAGATTGATGCAGATTTTCGGTAAGTACATAGCGACGCTCGGCGGCCGGTTATTATGACGGCCGCACTCGACACTATCTTTCAGCTTTCACCTCACCATGTTACCCTCTTTCTCGAATCGGCGCAGAGGCCTCAGTGGGGCACCCTCGCGCGATGATTCCAGAGAACAGTTACCACCCGCGATATCATCGTCCTCGTTCTATTCTCTCACAAGTCGAACGTCTGCGTCATCTTTTGGATCCGATAATGCGCTGAGCAAGATGTCCCTTGCCACCTCGCAAACTTCCGTCTCTGGCGTCTCTTCCAGTCATTTTCAGGAGAAGCATCTGAAGCCATCCGGTTCAAACCATTTCTCGCCGATAGAAAGTTTGAAGTTGCGGCTTGGTACGTTATCTGTCGGTGGGGGGTCCGACTAAAGCTTCGTTAACCAGGCGGGCATTCGCGGAAGGACTCGTCTGCGTCGGTGTCGGGCCAGACGACGGGTGGTGCGGGTGGTTGGCCGAGGTGGCCAGGGCTCGCGTCCGCGAGCAGTCCCTGTCGATCTCGAAGTCCCCCCTCTGGGCCCCGCCCTTCCTCCAGCGCGCGGTGTTCGCAGGAGCGCGTCGGCACTTTCAGGTGGCAGCGATCAGTCCGCCGCGGCGCGGATTGTGGGGCGCGGCGGCGTCGGCTCGCGGCCGCGGGGGCTGACTGCCGATTCGCTTCCGGTAGCGCCGGCAAGAGTCGAACCCGCATCCCCGGCCTTTGCCGTCCCCGCGGTCGATCCAAGATACCCCCCAGTGCCCCCGTCATCTACCGCCCCGGCGGACGCGGTGGCGCGGGTTCAAAGCCGCGGAAAGTCAAGTCGCAGGTGGAGAACACGAACGGCAGCAGTGGCAAGTCCCTGTGGCCGGGCAAGGGCAAGGACCGCGCGGACCTAGTTGAAAACGCGCTGACGCGCACGGACACGCGGGACAGCATAGTGAGCACAACCTCCATGCAGTTTGTAACGCCTCCCCGCGGCGGCCCCAGCAATCCCAACATCAACGTGTTCGATTTCGCGGGCGGCAGCGGCGGACCCTCGGTGCGAGATAGCATGACTAGTTTGAGCTCCATGCAGTTCGCGCCGCCGCCTCCTGTTTCCCGACAACCCATTAATCCCGACGCATTCGATTTCGCGGGTGGCAACTCGATTCGGGACAGCATGGCGAGTTTGAGCTCTATGCCAGTTCGGGCCGGCTCCTTCCGCCCGGCGGCCCAGTACTCCCGACGCATTCGAATTCGCGGGCGGCAAATCGATGCGGGACAGCATGGCGAGTTTGAGCTCTATGCAGTTTGCGCCCCCTCCTCCCGCCCGTCGGCCCAGCAACCCTAACGTATTCGATTTCGCGGGCGGCAGCGGATCACCCGCGCAACTAGGGCGCTCGGCCTCCACCGGGTCATTTTCTAGCTTCCAGTCCACGAACTCTGACGAGCGCTATGCGCGCCAGCAGAGTAAGCTCGGCCGCACGCTTGGCGCCGACTTCGCGTCCCGCGGGATGAATTCGGCTCCGCGCCACCGCGAGGCGTGGGACGACGCACCCGCACAATACCCCTCCCGCCCGGGAACCAGCCACTCGATGCACTACTATCCGGTGCCGCCGCCCCCGCCGCAGGCGTTTCCCGCAGAGCCCGACTATGCGGAGGACGCCGTCTCCGAGGTCCTCACCTTCGATGACTCGGCGACGTACGTTTCCGGCGAGCTGCACGTGCAGCCGCAGTTTACGCTTGAGGACACGGACGATGAAGACGTATACGATCGCGCGCAAGCGCAGACGCCCACATTCGACCGTACGCAGGCGAAGACGCGCGCGCCGTTCGACTGGCAGCGCCCGCCCTCGCCGTTCTCTTCGTTCCAAGGGACCCCACTCCTGGCGCCTTGGGCGGCTCAGGAGCAGCCCACGGTGGAGGGGCGGGGGCATGTGTGGACTGGCGAGTGGAACGAACCGGATATGCAGTCGGTGATTCAGTCGTTGCGAACCTTGAAGATGTAGACATTCGTTTCCCGATATTATATTATCGTATCTCTCGCTAACACGCGATATTATCTGTATTCGAAATCTCGAGTCCGTTCGTTTGGACTTCGCAGGGCGTGGAATAGTAGGAATCCCCAAATGATATGCGTCTTGATGGTGAATAGGTGAGTTGGGACTGAGCGCCCACTTTATTTTGTCTGCGCGCGACGTATACAGTGCACTATGTGCCCTGCAATTTCCGAAATGTTCCTAAGTGTCTGCGGCGTTCTGTGCATTATTCACTGCCTTAGGTCGTTGAGTGAACCTATCATGCAGATAGCCAGGGTGTTGGATTTTTTTCCCGTCTCCCTTTCTCACGGTTCACTGATGCATTGGGTTCTTCATCTTGGCCATCCGCTCGCCGTTGGTTGACCCTCTCTGTTTTCAAGGCTTTAACGACGGATTCAACAAGGTTTTCAATGCGTGGTTACAATGTATTCGGGCCGTAGTGAACGACGGCGAATCCCATACTAATGTAGGTCCTGGCGCCAAACGAGCCGTATGTACTGTGGATCCAGTTCTCTGTGGCTGGAAATTTCAAAAGAAAACTCAACCAAAGACGGACACCCGGCTAGTGCCGGGATACCATTATAGGCGCGATGTCCAATTCGCCAGCCGGTAGATGGTGCAGAAATCCGTCAAATTACGGAGGCTGCAGGCAGCATAGAATAAGAGAAAGGTGGGACCCGGCATCGGGGACTATCGGAGAAAGCGCAATGGTCCCGAACATTGCCGATCACGGCACAATCGCTTCTGAAACCGCATCTTGATGCAACATGTCAACTCGTTACATAATCCCGCTGCGGCTCTCTTGAGTTTCTCCTTGGTTTCTCCGCGCACCGCGTCGGGACTCCAGCGTCGCAAGACATGCTGGCCGAACCAGACCACCTCTCAGGCCAACCGAAATGGAGAGGCATGCAGGGCGATCTATAACTTGGAAGCGGAAGCGACGAGTGGACCCGTTGATCGAAGATAATCAGCTTCCAGGATGTACGGGAGCAACATATATGTATGTGATCCAAAGATGGTGCCCACCCCCACGTTTTCACCCCCAGACCCAGGCTTGCGCGTCGTAAGTGTCCTCGCCGTCCATGGGTCCTTGTACTGGTCGCTCAATACTCCAAAGTGTAGCTTTCAGCGCCCTGGATCCTAACCCGATATGGGGCCCAGGCATGGCCTCCTCGCACTCTCTTTAAATCTGGCTCTGGCCACTGTCCTCCCGGCCTCTGTGAGCGCTCAAGGTCCCAACTCGCTCTTCTCTCAGTGCAATGGTCAAAACTGGCGTAAATTTCGCTTCCT
Source organism: Mycena rosella (assembly GCA_029378255.1). NCBI lineage: Eukaryota > Fungi > Basidiomycota > Agaricomycetes > Agaricales > Mycenaceae > Mycena > Mycena rosella. The sequence goes on from JARKIE010000070.1 coordinate 12,890, forward strand.
CCATACTTAACCGAGGCTGAGTAGAATCCAAGCCCTTTCTACGACCTGCGTCGCCGGCGCAACCTGCGTCTTCGTAAGCCCGGATTACTCGCACTGCCTGTGAGCCGACACAAGGAGTTTCGTTTGAATCTGTGTTGACCCCTCTAGTCCCTCGACATCAGGAGGAGCCGATTCATCCCACACCAAGTCGCTACCTGTGACTACTACCTCGCTAACCACGTCAACTAAATCCACACATGATTCAACTAGCGCTTCCTCCACTTCGTGCGTGTCTGATTGTGCATTGAAATAGCAACTGAGCACGCTTGTAGAGAAACTCAGGCTTCCTCGACGACCTCCGAAATCGTGTCCCTTCCAACGGGCTCGAGCAATGAGACGGAAAGCGACGACGGGCGTTCAGCTTCGGGCTCTCCCAAAACCAAGGGAATTGGTCCAGTGGGGCCCGCCGCAGACATCAAAAGCGCCCCTGCATCACTTTCTGGCTCTTCATTCACTGGCGCCCCTACCGACGCCCCGAACGACTCTAGCTCCGCAAACAGCGCATTCGTGACCCATCCACCCGGCCCTAGTTTGCCACCCAATCCTTTTGCGTCTCCCACTGCTCCCGCCTTTGCATCCGCCGTCAAATCCCAGAACAAAACCCCCATTATCGTCGGCGTTCTCGTCCCCGTCGTGCTGATTATTCTCGCTGCCGTTGGTTTCATCCTATATAAGCGCCGTCAGCGGGCCCGCGACCGGCGCGAGTGGGAGCACACACACGCGGCTATCGCGGATGCGGTGCGCCAGGTCGGTAGCCCTGGTGTAACAGGCGCGGGCGTGCCGTATGCAGCACCCTCCTCATGGAGTCACTTGCACCTTATGTCGTCACAGAGCAATGTCTCGCAGAGCTATGTCGGATATGCGGCACCGCAAGCCGGCGGCGGTGCGATGGATCCTTTCGTGGATCCGCAAGAGAGGTCTCAACCCGTGGAGTATCCAGGACACTCCGAGGCGGGGGCGGTTTATTCAAGTTTTTCCCCGGCGCCAACCTGATCGTATGAACAAGACGAAGATGAATCCGAATCGCGCGCCGCTAGCCGGATGGACTCTTCGACCGAAATTCATACTACTCCGCACGCTTCCCGTGGCTACGGTCATTGACATCTCCACCGAATGTATTAATTTTGTGCCGTTTATATGCGGCGACCATTCATTTGTGAATTCTGTGTGAAGAATGTACTTTGATTATGAAATTCTCCATCTGATCATCTTGTTCGTTGCGTCGTTCCTCGGATTCTCGCCGGACATTTATTCATAGACGTTGGAATAAGCCCTGAAAGCAATAACCGCCGAGGCGTACAATTGAGCCGTTATCCGAAGTACATCGTGCGAGGAGACCATCTGCATCGTAGCCTGAAAACATGCCCCTAGAGTGACAGATCGCGACTCAAAAGATGCGCATATCAAAAGACTAATTAGAGGGATAACCAACACCAATGGAGTAGTCACGAAGTAGACTTTCAAGGTTTGAAATGGATGATGGGGAACCGATTCGACAGGTCCTTACGCCTGGCTGCTGAAACCACTGCCAAACGGGGGAGGAATAGAAACGAGAGGGGTGTAGTCGACCCGCCGCAGCAAAGGAGCGGCCGAGTAAATCGGATGCCCAACGGAGCAGCTTGGGAGCAGCCGACCATTTGGTTTTCTTAGTTTCTGAACTTGGGCCTTCTCATCTTTGAAGAGACTCAAAATATTGATTGTGTTTTGTAGTCGATTCGTCGGCATGGCTCGAACGGACGGCACATCCTGCAACCGCGACACAATGGTTCATATTCCACGCTGTTTTGATCTGTTAAATGTCATGTGCGCGCGTCCTCGGTCTCCTCACGACCACCATGTCGTCATTAGGCCCTATTCTTGAAGAACTCGGCGAGGACGTTCTCCTTCAAATCTTGTGCTCATCCGACATCTATACCACATTATCCGCCTCTCGAGTGCGTCCATCCTTCGTTCTACGTTGCCTGCCCTGATAAGCTGGCTCTAGGTTAATCGTTATCTCAACGAGATTACAAGGGCGAAGCAGCTGTGGGTCTTACACGTCCAGGACCTCGTCCGCCGTGGCTTAATCGACATCCCCCCTCCCTTCATCCTGGAGGACTTTTCGACCGCAAGTCTCATCGACCTGGTGAAGTGCGTCGTCACCGGTCCCGAAACGTGGACGGCTGGGAGTGTACCGCAAGTTTCCGCCGAAATTACGTTGAACCCGGTAAAGGATAGCACATCTGGCTTTGTAGGGGACTGCCGGGCGAAACTTCTCGCCGGCGGACGCCATCTTCTCTTCCCGCGCAGCACTGCGCTGGAGCTCTGGGACGTGACTACACAGCGACTGATTTGGAGCGCGCCCTTTTCTCCTCTCCACTTTGAGGCCAGACCCGCCCCTGGGAGCATTATTCTAGCGGCTCTCCCTTTTGATGAGTGCGTCTTCAGCGTGAATTTTGCCCTCTGATGGACGGTGCTGCACAGAACGACCGGTGCGACGATTCTAGAGATTCATCACATCGATACGCGCGCGGGGGAATCTACGGCACTTCTGAGACTTCCTGTCGTCCAACACGATTGTTTGCAAGACCCGAAGATACGAGACGACCTAGTCTTGGTTCCGATGCGCGCCTTATTGATCGAGGCGGTTCTCCTCATTAACTGGCATACCCAGAGGTACATGCTCCTTGAAGTGGGGCTTTTTACCGAGGTATCCCGCTTTGATCCAGATTGAACTCTGCAATGACGTATTTTACAGGCGCCTGATGTCGGTTTACTCCCTGGACATCTCTTCGTGGCTACCCCCTACTCTGCCTCCCATGACGGGCTGCAGCTCGACGTGTATAACCTGAAAACTTTGGAACCTTTATGGCGGCGCCTAGCCGATATCAACTTCGCAGTGCGTGTAAAACTCGTGGATCATGCGCATTCTGTGCTGCCCCTCCCCACCGCGGGCCTCCTGCCCACCGATATCGAAATCCTCCAGATGGTCGTCCACGAGAGCCCGCTGAACGCTGGGATCTACAATATTTCGATATACGCCTGGGGCTACCCGCGGCGGGTGGTGGCTCGCTACTCCTGCGTCGCGACGATCGGCAAGCCCAACGGCCAGGTGGAGGTGGAGTGTGTGTCCGTCGGTCGTGCGCCAGACGAGCTGCAGGACGTCCAACAGCTTTCTTATGCCGGGTATGCCCTTGACGGCATGACACATGGCCTGTGGCATGCGGCTTCCCACGCGGAGTCGCAGGTCCTCGCCATGGCTGAACGCTGCGAATGGACACATTTGTCTACCGGCAGCGGGGTTGTTACGCGTGTTATGTCCACTGAAATAGTCTTGTCGTATTATCGTTGATGTAGTCGTGTACGCAGCCGTGTATTCGGGGAGAAAATCAGAGATGTTCAAAAGTTTTCGATGCCCACTAGCAGGACTCAATCGGGGAATTAGTTTGCGACAAACGAGAACGACGTTCCACCATTCTCTTGACTGGCCAGTGGCATCTCGCTTGCCAGGATTTTGAAACCACCGCCTACACTTGACTCTGAGCCCCACCGGGCATGCATCCGATCGAGGGCAACCGCTTCGTTAGCGACTGAGATCAATACATTCAGCTCGGAGTGCGGGGCTTCTGGGCCATGGGGCAAGCGCTTTAATCCCACCCTCCATTATCTACAGTCTGCAATGCAGACCCAGCCGGCCAGATTTATAAGGTCAATAACCCTAATTCGATTGCCTTGATTTCCAGCGCCTGCAAACAGAAGGAAAAAAGAAAGCAAGTTCAGTCACAGAAAAATCTCGAGGAAATCCCCCGACGCATACCAACTGTTTGCTGTAGAATCTCGAAATGCGGAAATCTCCTGCAGCATACCAGAGCTGATAATTTGCGAGGTCATATGATACCTCCAGTAACGAAGAAATCAATTTCACGCACGCCAGGATGCCCCGAGGCGCAATAGCACCCGTTCAGCTCGCCCTCCTCATCGATGCCCCACACCACACTCGTCTGGTCCATAATAGCATCACCGAACAGCCCGCGCATCGTGTCGCGGATGCTTTCATACGATGTCCTGGTTAATTTGTGCGGCGATGTTAATTTCAGCGTGCGGACAGAGGCCGAGACGCACGCGTATATCACAGCGTCGATTTCAAGAGATGACCCGTCCGCGAAAAATGCAGAGTTCTGCGTGAAGCGTGCGATTTCGACGCCTTGCTTGACTTTGACTTTGCCAGCGCGGATGAGCTCCGCAACACCTACGTCAAACCCTGCAAAAAAAAACCGATGTTAGCGACGCGATTCTGGGGAAATCGTACTTACAATATCCTAACCGGAGGAGTCAGCATGATCTATGATGAAGGATCGTACACACCCACCCCCAAATCGTTCAAAAATCATCGGATAGTGGCCCGACCCGTCTTTCCCCATCGTGAGATTCAACCCGGCCTCCCTCAATCCCCTATGGGTGTCCTCCTCCTCCGCCCACATCTCCTCCGTCGTGGCCTTCCTGATCTCGCGCATGAGCAAATACGGGACTACTTGAACCTTGAAGTCCGCCACGTCCGTCGGGACACCGTCTGGCCACTGTTTTTCGAGCTTGCGCGCGACGTTGTCCGCGGAGACGACACACGTCGCGGAACGCTGGAGCATCGTGACTTCGGCAGCGCCCTGGAAGGTCAGATCCTGGCAGATGTCCGCGGCGCTGTTGCCTGCGCCGACGACCAGCGTGCGCTTGCCCTCGAAAGGTTTCCCGCCCGGGTACGCTGCAGCGTGCAGTGCCGTCCCAGCGAACAGGTGAGCGTCGGGAATAGACGGGGTGCGCGGGGCGCCGAGCGTGCCTGCGGCGAGAACGATGTGCACGGGGTGCAACGCGACGCGCTTCCCCGCGCGGTCGATTATGACCGTCCACCATTTCGCGGCGGCGTCGTATATGGGTGTGGGGAGGGCGCGCGCATTCGTTCACACGACAAGATCTTGAGAGACAGCGTATTGCTCGAGCCAGTCGGCCAATTTATCTCGTGGCGTGTATATAGGCCAATTATCGGGGTACGATTGGTACAACACTAGGAAAATGGAGGGAGACAGGACACGGTCAAATATGTATCCATTGAAAGCAAGAAGATGGGCCCACTGGTGTGTTGAGTCTTGATCGTGTGCAACGTCAGGGTCGGGTACCGCTTGCGCCAATTATCCCCGATCCGCGCGTTTGTTTCGATGATCAGAGTTGGGATGTTCATCTGCTTGAACCTCGCGCCCACATTGAGACCAGTCTGCCCACCGCCGACTGTGTAAGGGGTTAGATGTTAACATGCTTTCTAGCAAATGGATCTGACAACATACTGATTAAAACGTGCGGATTGCGCTCAATTTCCTCCCGTCGCTCTCGATGAACATCATGCCACAGAATCGTGTGTCCGTTGTATACACCCTGCTCAGGCCCCGACTCTTCGTGCCCCCGAATATCCGTGAGCGTCATGGACACCATGAGCGCCTTCCATTCCCCCGCGCCGTCCGAGCCCTCCACCAGCGAAAAGTAGCCCTGGCCAGGCCCCACCGCGGTTTCAAACGTGAAGCCAGAGGACACTCCGGACGCAGCGTGAGCTACGGTCCCAAATTCGGGGGTGAGATGTGGAGTGGTCTCGATCTTGAGTGCCGCTATTGACGCACGATTCAGCGAGTCGTTCAAATACGCCGCAATCCGTGCGCGCCCGGCCAAGGTGCGATTCTTCCACGTGAAGACTAGGATGTCGCGTAGATACCCGTCCTGTGTGAAACACGATACCGCCCCAGAGACATCGCCTGTTGCCAGAGCATGGCCAAAAGTTTGCAGCCAAGCTGCAGCGATTGCATGGGAATCGGGTGTCATTGGGACGAAGGTATGGTGAGCGTGGAGACTGCGCTGTATTTATGGGCTAGAACATGACTGGGCGCCACAATCTTCCCACTGCATATTAGGATGAGAATTCCGCATTCGACGAGACGGTCCTGGCCACTGCATATTTGCCTCGGGAGTTTTTTCGCTTAGGCTGGGCGGTTGGGATGCTGTTGGAGCAAACTGGCGGTCGCGGCCACTGGCAACCCTGGCGGTCATGGCCACCGGCAAGCCGGGGTCGGCGGTCGACGCTCGGTGGTCCTCCGGCGCTTATTTGTCTTCGGCTGTGAGCGGAGTTCGAAGATGTGCCACCTTGCCGGCGTGCCGCCATCACAGTTACCGTATTTGGATTAAGCGGAATGTCAACACTCAACACGTAGTTGTCGACATTACTGATCGCCCATGCCCAATCCGCAACCAAATTAAAAACATGCGACGTAGGATCTTCCTCGCGACCCGACCAAGGGGGTGTTCTTTGTGAAATAACCATGGTCGATAAAAGGGCAGTGTGCCATTTTGCGAAGACAATATCTAGGCAGTGGATAGGATTTGGCCTGTACGTTCATGAGCGCGGAACACCGGGGCGAATCCGTGAATCTGCCGCCGTGTGTTGCGTTCCAGCGCGCCCGGGGAGGTCGGGAGCATCCCTCTCCAAGTCGCGCCTCGCATCAGCCAAGGTATTTCCGACGTCCACAAGGTGGTTTCTCCTCTCTGCAATAACTCGCCGCTTCTCCACGGGATATTGGATCAGCTCCAAGCACAACGCAGGAGAAGCGTTGGCAGGCAAAGCGAGCAGCTTCTTACGCACCCCGATATTCAATTGTCCCAGGAAGCTGTGGTCGATGAATTTGGCTACAACGTCTGCGAAACGCTTTGACGCAACTGCTAAAGAATGAGGCGAAGACGGGAATGTAGCGGTCCAACAGATACGTTCGAGATAGGCTTGAGCACCTGACATGACTGCCAGCGCATTGTTGCGGTCCTAGTCTGCAGTAGGGGTGTTCACGTTGATCTCGTTTGGGGCGTGGCCTTGCTGGCCTGATGGCGCAAACAGATCAAGTTGAACAAGGGTCTCCAGCATCCCATCGGAAAGACGGTCCGCCCCCTGGAGCTCAGCAATAATGCTAGTGCGATTGTTGACCAGAAAGGCATTGAACGATTTGAATAAATCGCCCGCAACGGACCACAGAGATGTTTCAAGAGCTGGATCGGCAGCCAGCTCGGGCTGATACTGCTGATAAATTGTGGTCTGCAGAACAGCGTACTCCGATTTTAAGACAGTGGACGGCACAAGCTCCATCTCGGCCAGTCCGTCGAGCTTGGCGACAGTACTTGAACTTGAACTTGAACTTGAACTTGAATTCTATTGGTGGCTGTACCTGGCCCTAAGGGCTACGCAGCTGTACACTAGTCTATCTAGTATGGGGGTTATTCGACAATAACTGTAGGTGATTTTATGAGGCCTTTTTCTGACACTGCGGCGATCACCGAAACTTAATCGGAGAAAAACGGGCTAGAATCATGTTGTTCATTTAGTGGGCCCAAGTTTTAGTGGGGAAAAAACTACACTAAAAGATAGGATCTTTCTTTCTTTCTTTCCCCTACAAAGACTCTATATTTTAGTCGGACAAAACAGGAACACGTGACTTTTCCCTTTGTCCCCAACTTTTTCTCCCACTAAAATTCTGGATTTCTGTGGGAGAAACAAAGAGACAAAGATCCTATAGTGTAGTTTTTTCCCCACTAAACGAACAACATGCTTCTAGCCGGTTTTTTGCTGACTAAGTTTCGGTGATCGCCGCAGTGTGAGTACGTGAAAGAGAGAGAATTAAAAGGAGATAACCAATGGGGAAATATAAGTCAGGGAGTACTAGTCGCAGGGTTATAGTGGGAGGGCGAACGTGGGGGGTATGCTAGCTAACATGGGTATTATATGTAAGTAAGGTAATGAGGACAGTACCATCCGCGCAATGGGCCATATTTTCATCTAAAATCTCTCTTCACCTTGGAGTGAGAGCGTGTCCGGATGGCTTTAGTGATGTGCAGGGCCTGGCTCGGCCTGAATGCCCGGGCTTGGGCTCGACTTAGGCAGGCTCGGGCTTCAGATTCTTGAGGCCCGAGCCCGAGCCCTGGGTGCAGGGCCTGAAGCCTTGAGCCCAGGTCCAGGCCCGGGCTTTTTCATAGCCAAGAAAAAGTGTGCTAGGAGCTCTCAAGAGATGTGCTGAACAGCAAAGCCGGACCAGCTATAGACAGTATGTCCAAACAAGACCGCGGCTGGCCGCGATGTCAACAATAATGCCGCGACTATGGTTTATGCCACAAATGATCGGCCCACAGCCGCACCTAATTGGTAGTCAAAGCCGAGCCCGGCGATCAGTTTTAGAGTCTACACATCATGCAGGATATTTTATTGCTCATACCGGCCAGAAGGCGCCGTGAGGACAAGAAAGCCTAGACGATAGATATATATATGTAGGCCCGGGCCTGCGAGGCCTGGCGGGCCTGGCATCTCTCAAGCCCGAGCCCTGGGCCCTCCAAAGCCCTGTGTCGGGCTCGGCTCGGCTTGATCAAGCCCGGGCCCGGCTCGGCTCGGCTTGCGGGCCTGGGCCGGGCCCTGCACATCACTAGATGGCTTGGTGAAATCGAACTTACTGGATACGCGATAAGAGGCCTCCTCTCTCATAATCCGCAAAATGAGTCCGGACCAAGGCATTGAGATGATCGATGGCCACGGCTTTGACGTTGCGGAACGCCGTGATGGCGACGTCCCGCCAGCTCTGGACGAAACGGGCGATGATGCTGCGAGTGATTCCGCATGGGAGCTCTCTGGGTAGTTCTCGCGTAACGGCCCTGTTGAACAATAGTTATTCGCAAAGAAACTCAAATCATGCACAAAAAATCACTCTTTGATGACCTTCATCATTTCATCGAGGTACACGATTTCGCCTTCAGCACAGAGTTGGGCCCATGCTGGGGAGCTTCGGGGTGAAGATCCATCGTCTGGTTTATAGGTGGGGCAAAATCGCGGTGTACGCTGAGAGACTTCGCGTCTCAGTGTATCGTATTGCTCGTTGACCTGGTAGATCAGTCCGACTTCCATAGTGAAAGGTTTCGGAGATATTCCTTTGATGTGAGCGGAGAGATCCGCGGAGAAGTTGTTGAGGACGGTGAGAACGGTATCATGGGCCTCGAGTTCAGTATGAGTGCTTGAGGTCCGCGTCAGACTCATCGATTTTCCCTGTAATCTCTCGGGAAATCACCGGAAGTCTAACATGGAAGTGAGGTTGGAGCTCAGATTTGCACACGATAGACGCACCTAGCAACTTCGAGGTTGGACAACAGCTTGCTTGTATATTGGGTAAGCTGTTCGGAGCCGAGGCGGTTCCTGTCCTCTCCGCGAATGGACTTACCTGGTCCTGGAAGAATTCGCGTTTTTCCTTACGGGCCTTTTCCCAGGGTATATCACCTCCAGCAGGGAGCTTGACAGCAAACCACCCGTTATCAAGTTTACGTTTCATGTTATTGAAGGTCTCGAGCCAGGTCGGCTCTATGTCCTCCACAATCCTGTTGACCTTTGTCAAAACACCTGCGGTCGAGGTCAGCCAGCGATGAATGCAGGAAAGAAAGCCACCTATCCACTGTTCGCCCCTTTAATTCGTCATCTGAATCAGCGAATATAAGCCGCGGTACCCCGCCTATCTCCGGATCGTCTGCAAAGAAAAAGAAAGAAAAAGGTAAATGGGGGTTGAAGCGTCCTTCAACACACGCACATTCGCAACTAACGACAAGAAGGACGATGCAGTTGCGCTTGGAAGCGCACTTCTTGACAAGATTATTAATTAGGTCGATTTGGCTCGGGTCCTGTGCATCTCAATGACGCCTTGGACAATGATTAGAAGCTTTACCACCGCAAAACCGCAACTCAATTCTCACCAGGAATATCGTAGAAATATAGATCGTGCATATTGGGGCCCTTGGCAAAAACACATACACAATCTTCGGAAAATGTTCAAGCGCTGACTCCTGGGGTCGTTGCGGTTTTCCCTATTAAGGATATGTTCCTGGGCATCGGCAATCGCAGAGCAAATCTCGTTCAAGTCGGACAAATTCCTGCGGCGGAAGGAGACTTTGTCGTCGCTTGCGAAACGCAAAGCGGTATCAACCGAAGGAGGCGAGTCCGTGGAATGTTCGAGGCGAAACTCCATTGGACATCTGTTGAGTAGGTTAAAAACGCCTCAGATCGCCATGTATCAGGTCTATACTTAGTGCAGGTTCCGACCCCACGGGGAAGTTTCAGCTGCTTTACCGTCAGCAGTTTGGACGACAACTCGGAAAGCACGGTCTCACCGTGCTCAGGGATTCGATCACAGAGGTCTTTCCTACACTCTGAATTCCCACAGTGACGATGCTTGGAAGCTGTATTTCCTGCTCGATTCTGATCTAGATATCAGCTAATTTCACCAATAGCAGTGCGCTCAGACGTACTTGGCATCGCGGAGCCGATTCAGAATGTCCAGACAAGCTTTGGAGTAGTCTCGAAGGGTCCTAGGGGAGGTTCCCATTGTGCTGCAGAATTCAAAACACCTGATCACCATCTATCCTCCTTACCATCACCTCACCACCCGATTCACAAATTAAGTACGAGACGTTCCTGCTGGCTACATGCTACATTAGGAACATTGCCCACTATGGCACTTATCCCCACGGACTTGCCCTGGACCTCCTTCTCAAATCGGTGTCGTCGCCGTAGCCCCTATTTTTTGGCAACCAAGTACTCGCATCTAGACCTTCATAATCCGAGACGACTCGCGCTCTGGCAGCATAGCAGATACCTCACGTTGCCGCTGTAAAGAAGGACTTCCGTCACTGCGACATTATTTCCCTGGACTTAAGCTTCCTCGTCGTCGCTCCTGTCTCATTCCGTCAAAATGCCCTGTAGACCCGAGCTTTCTACTGAAGGCTCGGTCTAATGTTAGAGGCTGAGACTGAACGACTTACATGGCTTCTGACGCAGGGCGAAGAGCTCGCGATCTCCTAGGCATGCTCGTCATCCGTGTCCATCCATCAAAATGCCCTGTAGACCCGAACCATAAATGGAGGGTCTAACGTTAGAGGCTGAGACTGGACGACTCGCGCGACGATGCTGCAACGCGAGGCCTGAATACTTGAGCAGGTTTCAGGCCCCCTGTCTTTCATCGTCAATATGTCCTCTAGATTCCAGTGCAAGCGTCGGCTGGAAGTCTGGTGTAAGAGGCTGAGACCAATCTTAATTATCAGCAGATATGAGCGCATCAATAGCATAATTCACTAGGTGCAGACTCACATTTGAATCAGTTTACCGTGAGATGTTGCTGCACACTCGCATACTGGTGGACATTGGGGATTTTCACCTGGGAGGGAAGAACTTCACTCAGGTCCCATCGGGTTTCAACCAAATGTCCTGCCACAAAAAGTGGCCGGCCAGTATGAACATCTTGCATACTCTGTCCCTGTTTCCTTCATACTTGATTTCGGATGACACCCGACCCTGGGGATTTTTTCCATGCCCAAATTCCCGCCCGGTATTTTTATTTTTTTCGTACTTGATGTTGCGGCGGGCATGGAAGGGTTACTCAAGTAATCCAGTGGCTGAAGACTGAGAGTATCCGTAGCATACACTGTGACGCCATGTATGTAGTACGGGCCCCGGCTGTTTCTTAACGGGACCGCGCCGGAATATACCTACCTACCTACCTGCGTCGGGTTTCAATTTAAACCTTGCTGAGCATCAATGGTCTCACTTCTGGATGGAAATAGGGATTTCTACAGCTGTATTCGTTATTGGTCCGCAATATTTATGCCCCCAAATCAGTGTGCGGAAATAGATACAATAGCATGGGTGCTTGGGAATACCGATCGGTCGGGGCAGGAAGAGGACCGAAGCTGTAAAGAATGTAAATAGTTAGAAGCGAAACCCCTCTGGAGTCGAGCGCTGAGCTGGAACAAAGAAGCAATTGTCCCGCTCAGACTCAGAGGGTTGGTCGCTAAGCGGTTAGCTGTCCACAATCACGATGAGGGGATTAAGTATGTGCCTTAATACCTTATGAATACGCTGCGCACCTTGGAATCCCAACGCACCTCCCGGGATGCGGGAGCACGTACGTCTTGCACTGGATCCGAGAAAATGTTGCGTGCCAATTTGAGGCGGCAAAAGGAGCGCCAAATCAAAGATGAATAAAGAACATGGGAGAAAAGACCAACGACTTAGACGTCTCCTCTCGTTTCGATGTTAGCGATCCATGGCGGCGCTTTGGATTCCCGTGCACCAGGTTGGGCAGAGAAGATTTTAACCCAGCTTTAACGACTAGTGGCTAGGATCGAATTCTCTCCTCACTCATGTCTTAACTGCGGGACATGGAGAGACTCGAGTGGATCGCCGTCGAGCGGACCAATTTTAAATAGGCCAGGAGGTTTAAGGAGAGGATGTCCAAATTTTGAGTTGCTCGAGTCATGCCTGCGCTCAGGAGCGATTCCAGGGTGAATTGCAAGAGGATGGGGATGGATAAGCGTGGGGAGCACCTGTGCCGGGGAAGCGCCGGAAAACTATCAATCACAGCAGAAATGCGGAGATATCAGGGCAGCCGGAAATGTTTCTGAAACATATAATTTAGGTATCAACTTCAGTGGGCCTGAAAATAAACCCGAAACTTCAAATTTACAGAAGCAGCTTCAGCTGGGCCTAAACAGCATCCGAAATAAACAATTTCAGGTGTGTCGAAACCATACCTGAATCAGCTAGTCTCGGCTTCAACTTAGGTCGCACGGAAACTTGAAGTTTCGGGTACGTTTTCAAGCCCACTGAAGTTGATAACTAAATTATATATTTCAGAAACATTTCCGGCTGCCCTGAAATCTCTACATTTCCGCTGTGAATGAATGACATCATGATCTACCGCTCCGATTTGACGCCCTTTCCAGCCCTTTCATCATTTGGAGCCGAAGATGCACATTGCACAAGTTAAAGATACTCGAGGGGTGCGTGCACGTCCAGGCATAATTCCGCACAGCGCAGCAGGCGAGCGGGATTGAGCTTCAAGTTTGGGATCTTCCAGCTCAGCCTGTCGCGATGGTTAACCGTAAAAAAGGAACAGCTGTCCGACTCCCTGGCCAAAGGAGCGCCTGCTTGAAGTTTCTTTTCCCATTGGGGCCTCGGCGCCGACGTCGGCTGACTTGTTTAAGATCAAGAGATAGCTGGAAGATGAAGGCGGTGGGTAACCTGTGCCGCCTTGCCCATTGCTTCCCAGCGTCATTTTCCGAGGGAATCCAGACTCCCGGTCCCTGGAACACTGGGGAACAGCATTCTTTAAGCGCTCTGTCTTGACTAATATAGATCTGCAAAGCCGACCTCCGCTGCTTTCCCCGGCAATGTCGACTCCCCCCCTCATGCACGCCGTTGACTCCGAAGGACGCTTGCATCTCGGGAATACCCAAGATGACCGACTTCACCGGCTCCTGCAGATTCTGCGTTCGGAGAAGGAGATGCAGATTGCCAAGGAACTGACCAGGAGCGAGGCTGAAATTCTGCTCAACCAGGCGCAAGAGGTGAGTCTTGAGAATCGTCCAGATTGATATCCCACTCACCTTATTCCTGAAGTTGCTTGATCAAACCGGAATCTTCCCTCGACAGGAACCGGAGGAAGAAGCTCTTTTTCAAAGGGCTTGCCGGCTCGTCCGACGTCTGTCCCGAGCTACACAGCTTCCCATTTCCCTGTTTGTAACGAAGGGTGCATCAACCTATACACGTTTCTCCTCCAACGGAGCGTACTCCGACACCTGGTCTTGCGAACATCACGATGGCCTCCCCGAATTTGCTGGACCAGTCATTCTCAAACGTTTGAATAATTTTGACAGCGGAACTCGCAAGGTGCACAAGGTGGCTAAATCCTTCCCCTCGCTCTTACACTCATCCGTCTCATATCCGCATCCAACCCAGAATTTGTGCCATGAAACTCTTGTTTGGAACCGTCTCCACCATCCCTCTATTCTGCCATTTTTGGGCATTGATGACAAGACCTTCCACCCTCATGTGTGCCTAATATCACCCCTCTTAAAAAATAAGACGATTATGGCCTACCGCGCCGAAAAGGGTCCCCAGAATATATCGATTCCCAAACTCGTAAGCCCTATTCTATTCGTCGAATCTGAGGCGGTTCGTGTCTTCATTGGGTTTTCTCAGATTCTTGAAATCACCGAGGGTCTGCAGTATTTACATTCGGAATCAATTGTACACGGTGATTTACACAAGGTAATGTACAATGCCTAACATGTCCGTCTTCACTGACGGAGCATTTCGAAGGGCAATATTCTAATTGACGATGAGGGGCATGTGAAACTCATCGACTTTGGTCTTGCGTATCTGGTCGGTGAAACTACTACCATGACAGGCGTAGCGGACGCATCTGGAGCAATAGCATACAAGGCACCTGAACTATATTCCTTATGCGACGGGGACCTGCAAAAGAAATCAGCCCAAACAGATGTTTTTGCTTTTGCTTCGGTATGTTACGAGGTGCGTGCATCGTCTGGTTGGTACGCGTAGCCACTTGACCTCATGGATAGCTTTACAATGGCCAAAACGCGCTGTCTTGTAAGAATTACGGGCAATTAATACTGGCAGTCCACAGCGGTACACATCCGTGGCTCACACTTCCCCAAGTTATCGATGGAAAGGACAGCGTCAAAATGTCAGATAGTCTATGGCGGCTTGTTCGGAAAGGCTGGGGGACATTCTCGGAGCGCCCTCGGTTGTTGGAATTTATAGAATGGTTCCGCGATGAGACAGTGGATCTTGTACAGGATTTTCTGTAAACGGATTATGATACACGACCTTCTTTCCATTGCACTCACATGTCGATTCACCTTCCATTTCACCGCTCCTCGCAGTCCTCGCACGCTAATTCAGCAATTTAGCGCTCGTACAGGATTTGTTGTACACCAACTACGATAAACGACCTTCTTTCATTGCACTCCAAGCTCACATGTCTCTTTACCTTCCATTTCACCTCGCACACTAATTCAGTCTCCACAGCAATTTAACGCTCGCTAAATTTATCCCGTATTATTTCTCAGCGTCTTTCTCGCTCATCTGTACTCCTCCTCCCACTACGTCCTGAATCGTATCAATGGTACATGCACCCGAGGATCCAACAGGCATCCCCTTCAGTGAGACACGAATCATGACTGAGGTGCGATGATTCTTAAATTCGGTCCAATAATCAGCGCTAATGTAATGCATGTACATAGGACGAAGCCAAGACCTGGGTGGAAGTAGCAAGGTCCAGCAGCGAAAACCCAGGCTTACTCCCTCTGGTCTAAAATGCCCTAAAACAAGTGTATGAAATGTCGAACATGTGCCTCCATCCCAGTTTTCGCATTGGGCAGGTGTGTCGCGGTTGTCAAGGTTAGGTACTCGGGAGCGTGAATTGATTGAAAACCGCAGGATTTCGCCCAAGAATTATGTGGGCGGATACGGTACGCCTTGATCTATGAGTTGCGGACTAGAGCGGCTGGAGCTCCGGCCCAGGTACCGTTTCCCGGCATGCGCTTGCAGGGCCCTCGCTCATATATATTGACGCAGATCCAGAAGCCAAAGAGGCAGACTGAGATGTGCTCCAGCCCAGGATACACCGCGATGGATAGTTTCGACAGCGTCCTTTTTGCTCGCATGCTCCTCGAAATGTGGGCCAAGTGGGATCATACAACGTGGTTGACTCGGGAGAAGGATGTTTGGATCCAGTTGCAGCATCTTGGACGGGAGACGATACCACGGCAAGTGAACCTCTCAAAGTGTCAGGAGTACTTTCTTTCACACTCGATTCCAGTGAACAGTGGGAGGAAGAAATTTATCCTTCCAACCCTGTCAAAATAGACAATCCGGGTCCAGCCAACCGTGGCGATTGTTCTGACGCAACTTAACCAACTCTCCATCCTGTGCGCATTTAATTCAACATCTCCATTCATTGTTTAACTCGCCTTTTAGCTCACTCACGACAGAAAAAAGGTCATTCCCCGTTTCCTGTCTCTTTTCGCTTCGCACCTGATTTCTTTGCGTCTCTCAGCATGAGGTGGTCCGTGATTGTTTAGATCAAATGCACAAACTCGCAGCTTCGTTCCCCTCGGCAAATGTATTCACCTAGCCGCCATCCTACACTCTAGTACTGACAATCATTTGAAGGCCATTGTGAATCGGGTTTTGGCACGCCTCAACTTGGACTTTGATCAATCACTATCGATCACTGCAAGCGACTTCAATGATCATGAAAAGAAGCTGAAGGAACGGCTGTCGGCGGTAGTCGATCACAGAAACAAATTGAGAACGGCGTGGCCACAACTTTACCACATGGAGGAACTGGTTGAACGGTTTCCGTTGGGCCAAGTGAGTATTATTTTGCGGACGCGCCATGGCATTGTGACGGATCCTATTAGGAACTGGCCCGTGTACTTTGTAAACGCCTACATAAAGCTCTCCTGTTCGAGGAGAAGCGAGAAGTCTTTCGACATCCTACGGACTCTAGGGACATGCGCAAGGACACTTTCCGCAACCTTTCAAAAGGAGATGCTGACTTCTCATGCTGGGTGAACCAAAACGCGCTTGCATGGGTGGCAAATGAACATGAAACCTGGGTTAATTTGTGCAGTCTTGGCGGCCGCACCCGGCAGATAAAATGCAAGAGGTGCGGCAGTTTACATAAGTTTCGCCCTGGCTAATGGATTGTACAGCCAGAACTGGATAAAAGATGTTCTCTCGTGTGCCCAGTCCGCGTCAGAAGACCTTGACACAGGAGGGTTCGAAAAATTGAATCGGAAAGCAGCGAAGGCTCTTATGAAAGTGAGCCGGTCTCATCTCTCTCGATCCTGTTTATTCAATTTACAGCTCGCCGGGACTCCCGAAATTCCCGTCGATCTCCGAGACCGATTGCAAGCGATTTCGTCATCCATTTCGCACACCGCGGTTACAAATGATCAGCCTACGAAGTCACCATTCAGGCCCAGAGACGCCGCTAGCGTCGCTGACGAGGCTCATCGCCTTTTCTTAAGGTGGACAGAATGGGACGATGTTACATGGGTGATTGAGGAATTTAGCGTCTGGAGCGAGATCCATCGACTCGGGAGCATAAGGTCAAATTGGAAGGGAAAAATATGGAGGTGCGGTAACGCCCCCCTCCGTTATAGAGCATTGAACTGATAATGACGCTCTGTAGCGCACCATGGGCCAAAGAACTTCTGAAGTTGGCCCAAAACCTGGTGTTCCCATCAAATCCCTCCATCGACAATCGACCACGGGTAGCTCTCAGCCTGCGTCGCGTGAGCAGCGCGAGATATATGAAATATGCATCGTCTGAAGTACATGATTATCATAGATCTCTCACCGGGACAATATTCCCAATGATCTCAGCATTCGCCTCACTGCTGAAGCACTCAGGTTGGGAGATTCTCCCAACCTGCCCCCCGAGTTATCCATAGTTCTCAAAAATTTGGAGTATACCGATGCCGATCCTGTTTACGGCGGCTCCGGCCGTGTCCGCTTCGGATACTACAAAAGCGGTCTCAAGAGAGAAAAGGTCGCGATCAAGGAATTTCATATGGGAAATCCCAATAAAATCAAGCAAGTAGGTATTATCTTTCGATTCACCCTTCCCAAATACTCATTTGAGCAGTTGTTCTCGCGAGAAGCATTCACCTGGAAACACCTGTCCAAGACTGACAGCCACTTCATCGTCAAGTTTTTGGGAGCCGATATCTCGGATTCGCGCCTCCGTCTCATCAGTCGACAAATGGAACATGGCAATGTCGTCCACTTTCTCAATCTTGAAGGAAATCGGAATGATACCATACGTTTCAAAACGGTATCCACAATTATATCCTGTGTTCAACTTTCATTGCTGACTATCACCAGATTCACGGAATCGTCCGTGCAATTGACCAGTTGCATTCGCAAGACTACGTTCACGGGGATATAAAAGGGGTATGCCGCAAATCTCTCGCGATTCTCTCATGACTCATACTGGAGTAGGGAAATATTCTTATCGATGAGCAAGGGAATCCGAAGCTGGGGGATTTTGGGATATCTCGCCTCGCTCGTGAGGCGGACGGAGACGTACCTGCCGACCTAGCAAGCGGCAATATTGCCCACAGAATAATTCAGGGCTCTATCCGGTGGATGGCACCGGAGAGGGGTTGTTACCCCTTCCCCCTTCCCGAACCGTCGAAGGCAAGTGATGTGTATTCATTTGCATACCTGATCTGCGAGGTGTGTTTTTTTCTTTCTTTTCCTTCTGTCACTTCATCGTCTAAATTTGGGATTGGCCACAGATATATGAAAACAAGGCACCTATGCACGACACAGATTACAACACCGTCCCTTGGGTACATCTGAGCAACAGTATCATGGCTTCCACTGGGAATCCGAATCTGAGCCGTCTGCACGCCATTGACATCCGATGATCTGTGGCGCATTGTGGTGCGCTGCATGAAAAATGAGCCTGATTCGCGACCCAAGATGGCGGATCTAGCACAAGAAATGCAATCACTCTGCCGACGCTTTCGATCATAATCAATCCACTGATGATGTACTAGTTAGTATTTAAACTTGAATTGTCGAGTTGTATTAGGCTGAGCTTACAGTATAAGGTCTTGTAAGTAAAAGGCAGGTTTCATCATTAACCCAACATCGAATGACAGAATAGCAAAAAAAACTCACTGATCATTGCCACAGCCTGTTCGACGTGATTTG
The DNA here is from genome assembly GCA_029378255.1 of Mycena rosella. NCBI lineage: Eukaryota > Fungi > Basidiomycota > Agaricomycetes > Agaricales > Mycenaceae > Mycena > Mycena rosella. The sequence continues at coordinate 31,545 of JARKIE010000070.1, forward strand.
CGTATACTCGGTGGATACTATATAAAGCGGGTAGGGCCGAGAAGCGGCACAGTCCGCTACCAGTTGCTAGTTATTTCCTGTTGGTTTTCTGGCTCAAGTTCAGCAGTTGTGATGTGATCAGATTGTCATTGGCTGTTGGTTGAAAAAATGTGTTTAGTCGCTCCTAGACAAACACTTCAACTCGAAGTTCGTATTTCGCAAATTTCGGTCGTGGTCGAATGGTCGAATCATTACAGCCGTTTGCGGAACATAGAAGTTTTTTTTTTCCATTTTAGGCCTGTTTTGATCATTTTCGACTAGAACACCCGCCCCGGCCTCAAATCCCGTCTGTTTGCTCTGAAGGTTGGACCATTCGATCTGCGCTTGAAATGCGCAGCGGATAGCACCCTGAATTCGACTCGGGACTATGCATACTCTGTCCCTGGCACCCAGATATCTGCTCTCAGCACACTTTCTGACTAGAACAGTTGCCCCGGGCCTGGATGGGGGCCGTTTTCCATGGAAGTTGGACCACTCGATTTGCATTTGAAATGTGCAGTGGATGGACGCCTCAGATTTCAAATGCGACCCATAAACCTATTTTCTGGCTCAACAACCAACCTCCCGGCGCATTTTTGTGATAGGACAGCAGCAAAGATGGTTATACTGTCTTGAATCACGGACCTTTTGATATGATGAACTTCAATGTAATCCGCAGCAGATGGCCTCCTAGGATAGTGAATATAGCGGGTATTGCTATGTAAATTTGTGTCGTTGCAGCGGTGATACCCATAAAATATTCAGGTCATGGGAGATTTCTGTGCTGGTTTTGTTCAGTGTATATGCCTGGCAAATGACTCGTTGTTTCAGATCTTTTGAGTAGTGGTTGTGGATGGGGGAGACTTCTTTTATGCGTGGCATGGTTGTTGGGACGAAAAGATGGAGCAGAGAGTCACTCTGGTAACAACATGTGGAATAAGGTCGTTCACGGTTCCCTTTTTGTTTCCCTTTTTTGCTCCCTTTTTTCTTCCCTTTTTGCGCCCTTTATTGCTCCCTCTTTCGTAGTTACTGCCCTCTTCTACTCGAAACACTACAATAGGGTGTTGAGGATTCTCTCTTTAAGTATTTCTAGATGTTGTTGAGTCCTCCGAATAACTTACATCTTACACTTGATTTCAAACTCCGCTTCAAACTCAATTTTCACTTCGTACCACTACCTACACTCGCTACAGCTTTAATCCAACCCTCTTTTCTACTGGTACTTACTTCTTAGTGGCTCATGGCTACTCGCAGGGCCCCCAAGGCCACCGGCTCGAAAGGCAAGGCTCGCAGGAGCAGCCCGAAGAAGAAGGTCCCGGCCTTGCTTCCACCTTCGCCTTCTCGAACTTCTGCGCGTACGCGGATCCCAACCGCCAAAGCCAAGGAGTGGGCTGAGCAACCCGATACTACGGATGACGAGGACGAGCTGCCGACCACCCTGGTCCCCGCGGCTAAGGCTCCCAAATTCCGTGTCCGCTACACCGCTGCCCGAATCGAGCGCGTCATCGATTGGCTCGAACAACACGTAAAGGAGCGTCAAAATATTTTTTCTGACTCCTCCCAGGATGCCGCTGAGGAGGGTAGGAAGAAGAATGTCGCGAAGGGCCAGAAACACGTCTTTTACATCGCGCTCGCGAAGGACATATTTTCTATTGATTCAGATCCCAAACTCCGTGCTGCTGTTGCCACAGATGTACCGGAGGAGTTGTGGAAGTCGGTCGAGAATCTGATTACTCAGTGAGTTCCAAACCCATCGTGACGCGTCTGTTTTACTTATCCGCACTCCAGTCTCAAAACAACTTATCACTGTGGCAATCACCGAAACTTAATCGGGGAAAAACGGGCTAGAATCATGTTGTTCATTTAGTGGGCCCAAGTTTTAGTGGGGAAAAAACTACACTAAAAGATAGGATCTTTCTTTCTTTCTTTCCCCTACAAAGACTCTATATTTTAGTTGAACAAAACAGGAACACGTGACTTTTCCCTTTGTCCCCAACTTTTTCTCCCACTAAAATTCTGGATTTTTTGTGGGAGAAACAAAGAGACAAAGATCCTATATTTCAGTAGATTTTTTTCCTCACTAAAACTTGGGCCCACTAAACAAACAACATGATTCTAGCCGGTTTTTTGCTGACTAAATTTTGGTGATCGCCGCAGTGTATAAAGCATTCAATGCCGCGCTCGGAGAGACTGGCGCAGGTCTGTTGTACAGCGAGATTGAACCAGATAGCTGAATTTACAACAAGATTGGTATGCTTTCCGTCTGAAAATATGGGAGACTCAACCCATGCATATCTCTTAGAGGAGCTGAAGAAGACCATGAAGCTTCCATTCTGGGAGCGTCTGCATGGTTTCTGGCGCACACTTCCTAATTACAATCCAACCCTGGCCACATCGGACCCTGGCCAGGACATGGCTGCGGAAGCACTCAAACTTACCCATCGCCACCAGAACGACGACGGTGTTGAAAGTGTGATTGACATGCAAGAGGTAGATGACGCTCCGATACCCGACTGGGAAAAGGTACATGTGGTCCTCTGATGGTTCTGTATCCTTGATAGATCGCGTAGACTCCATCCCCCACGCACACCCCACGCCACATGAGCCCCATCTCCATCCACTCCGACATCAACTCGAAATCAGACCAACCAGACGTCAAGGACGAGATCGAATCGACGGTCTCATTCTCTGCGGCTGTAGCCTCCCGCGTCAAGAAACCAGCCACCTCGACGCCCTCCACTGTCTCCGCCAAACCACGCTCCACAGCATCTGGTACCGTTAAATCTCGAACTAAGCGTGGGCGTGCCGAAGCATTCGCGGACGACATGAAGACCCAGGCGAGCACTTGGGCTGACACTGGGGACAATAAGCAATATACAGGGCCTGTATATCCTCAGTATATCCTCAGTATTTTACAAAAATCCCCAGAATATACCCCCAATATACGAGGTCTGTATATGCTCAGTATTTTTGAAACATACTGAGGATATCCTTACAATATCCTGAGGTCTGATGGTTACCATATATGGACTCGGGATATGCTCAGTATTTAAAAACACAACATGTACAAACAATGTACAAAAATAGAAATAAAAGACCTTCCTTGAAAGGAGAAGGCTCAGCTGAGGTGAAATTGGGAACTTGATGCTAGGGTTAGGGTTTCCTTATAAGGTATATCTTATCTTATCTATTTCCTTATTAGGAAACCCTAACCCTAACTTTGATTTTCTTAATTGGCCTCAGCTGAGCCTCTCCTTACAAGGCAGGTCTTTTATTTCTATTTTGGACATTGTTTGTACATGTTGTATTACAAAATACTGAGCATATCCTGAGTCTATATATGGTAGCCATCAGACCTCAGGATATTGTACGGATATCTTTAGTATGTTTCAAAAATACTGAGCATATACAGACCATGTATATTGGGGGTATATTCTGGGGATTTTTGTAAAATACTGAGGATATACTGAGGATATACAGGCTCTGTATATTGCTTATTGTCCCCAGTGTGAGCTGGGCCGCGAGAAGCATGCTCGCAAAATGGAGGAATATCAGTACAAGCGGCAGAAGCTCGATTACGCACTCCAGAAGGAGAATCACCAGCACGAGCGCGAGAAAGAAGAACATCAGCTTCGACTAGAGCGTGAGCGCGAGCAGCGCCAGATTTGAATGCTGCAGCTCCAATATCAGATGCGGAACCCGCCGGCGCGCCCAGCCCCTGCCTATCCATTTCTTAACAACTTCAATACAACGGGCAATTCTTCGTCCGCGGCGATGGCGTTCCCTGATGCGGCCTTCAACTTCGGAGGTGAGGCCGATGTAAATAGTAACAATGGCTTTTCCGATCTCAACACGACTCTTCACCTGGGTCCCTTTACCGACGGCGCCTAGACGGACACTGATTTGATAACCCGGCGCTTAGATGGACACTCTGATTCGATACCTACCCCCTTCTTGTGCCCCCCCTCTTCGTTCTTTACATATCCATGCATTCGGAATTCTCAGCCATTCTGTTTTCACCACTCCTTAGTTCATTCATTGTCTTAATTACACTATAAGCATCTACTGATTTCTAGTTGGGGCGCCGCACTGCCCCGCTCTCTAGACTATCAAACAAAGTGTTCATAACCTTGCGACGAAACTTCTCCCCTTCGGTGGCGGCTCTGCGCCGAGCCCTGCGAAGGTCCGCAGCGTCGCCCACTTCTTCGCCATCCGAACTGTCCGATTCCTCCATATTGAGCCGTAGCTCCTGACGGTGCGGGTCCTCGTGCACCAGCCATTCATTGTACAGTTGGAGTCTCCATGCTTCATCTACCGACCCAGCCTCAATTCAGATGATGAGATTGTGTAATATAACACAACATCGAATCCACATGATAGCCCACAGGTGACGGCGATGGTTGTAGATTTGGATCCGGAGCTGGAAAAGAGATTGAAAGTGTCCCTTCAATAAACCAATAGTTACGAGTACTTTAGTAATCGTTATTTAATCAATCGACATGAGCTTTTTCAGGTCTCGGTGAAAAGTGTCCCAGCTCAAGATTGCAATGTGAAATAGGGGCTGTGCTATTGTATATAGTGGCTGTGTTAAAGGCATTATAGTGGCTGTCCCTTAAATTCACTTCAAATCCTGTGAAAATATAGTGGCAGTGTTTCATGCTTTGTAATTAAGTCGCAATCGTGGGCCCCGTTCGAGTCTCGCTAGGTCTCTTTTTTTAAACACTTTTTAACTTTGTCTCTATTGCGTACTCGAGTAGTTCTTTTCAGCGTATCATTTTAATAATGATTCATTATAGCTGTCAGTTAATTTTCAGCCTCTAAATTGACTTGTAGCTCCTGGTTTGCATTTAAGTCCATGTGGCTGTGTCTGTCTGTTTGGTCTCGGCGGATTTCCCCTCGGCTCTCTGCCCTTCCAGAATCTCTATGTCAACTTAATTCAGGGCAGTTTGCAATTTTGTACATCCCATTTAGATGCCTACCCAAAACTGACCATTGTTCAGCTGTTTACCTCGGGTTCTGTTCAATGGCCGCCAAAATGTACTGCGGTCACGTGCATATATCTCGCGGGTGTCAATTTTTTCCGAATCAGTAGCCGCTGTTCTCGATGTAGCCAGTCATGGGTTCATTAGAAACAAGAGTGGCAGTATATGAGTCAACTGCGCGGAGCTTTCCCCGCGATACCAAGACACTGAAATCCATTGGTGCGTGCTGATCTCGAATGATGGGTAACTCCGCGGCCAACCTCTACGACAGTCTATGGATTGTTCATACTAGATGTGCTCTAGACTGCCTTGGTGACGGCCGATGCCTTCCATTGGTTCGTTTATGGTTTTGGCAATATGAATAGATTGAACGACACCTTCCTCAGCTCGTGGGACATCCCATTTCTTGATTCCGCGATTTCACTGGTCGTGCAACTCTCCTATTTCTGGAGGATCTATGTCCTTCGAAACTCATTGATTTTCCGGGTCCTCATTATAATGGTGCGTTCTCCAACCACATTCTGACGCATATCCGGATGTGAATTCGACGTGGTCCCGAATTCTCGGACGGCAACAGAAATCCGCATCGTCTATCGTTTGATATTCAAGCTGGCCCTGCCCACGCTCTACGGCAGATCTTACGGTGCCAGCGATGGTCTCGCTCTCTTTCGTTTCCTTGCTCTTTGTCCTGCTTGTTCCCCCCCTTGCCGTTGCACAGGCTCCTCCGACTTTTCTCTGGGACCAGGTGTGCATCCCGACAGCTCGTGTCTCAGACCGTTTTCATCTCTCTTTTCCAGTTGACACCTAGCCAGAATTTGTCCTGGGTTGAATGCTATTCTACCTTTCAGTGCACACAATTGGCGGTGTGTTGGATAATAATGGGAAGCAGAATTGCTCATCCATTCATCCAGGTTCCTCTCGACTACTCTGACCCCAGTGTTGGCACCGCAGCGCTCGCCATCATCTGCCTGTAAGCCAACGTCTCGGCATGTCAAAGGAACATGCCGTGGCTTTTACCTCCTGTGACAGAAGCCTTTTGTGGATCCAGAAGGTGTCCTAGAGGAGGGACCTACGGTCAAAGGCACAGTCAAGCCAGAAGAATTCTTCGTCAGTAACAGAATGCGGGACCAGACAGAATCGACGGCGATGCACACAGCAGAAGTTCGTCAGGGATATTTGAATGAGAGGAGTGGGGCTGCTCAGAAGCTCCGAACGAGTGGTTTTATTGTATAACTTCGGGCTCTCACAGCAAATCTAAGCGCCACTTCAAATTTGGCTGCTTTTAACCGCTCTTAACCGTCAATAGTGCGTCGATTAATGTCGCTACGCCCTCAAACCCACCTGCCATTGCCGCGGCATGAAACTCACAGTGCTTCTTGCCACATTTGATGCAAGGGATACAACATATATTAAATAGGTGAGAAATATGCATGGCGTCAAATCTGACAATGAGCTCAGAATAATCTATAAAAAAAACTGCGACCTTATTTGCCTACGTTAGGCCTTGGAATCTACGCGTCAAGATCACGTGTACTCACACTGCCCTTTAAATTCGAAATCTGTGTCTGTTCACTCCATTCTTTAATTATTGAAACATCTACACCCTCACGCCTAGACCTGCTCATGCGACCCGATTGCACTAAGCCGTGCATCGGCCCCTGTCATATTTCCATGATCCCCTGTTTGAACTCGATGGTTCGAACGACGTGCGGATGCGATGTCACCATCCCACTATCCCACTACTTGTGCAGACTAACACAGGTGACATTATTCTCGGGCATTATATTGCCTTAACAAGATTCAAAAACATATATGTTGTCTTAACTATGCAGCACCCGTGATATTGGTCGATCGACACTGCTCTATATGAACAATTTCCCGATCATGACCCTTTCCGAAATGTCCCACCTTCATCAACTTCGACATACATTCGAACACCACTTCCTAACGACTGACTTCCAGAGCGACTGTTTTCAGTATTGCCCTAGTTCCGGGGCGCACACTGTGCGTGTAATGGGAAAGATAGTAGGCGTCCAATACAGAGGTGTCGGTGCTGAAGGCAACGTAAGAGCTCAAATCCTCACGTCGACTGTAAATAACTTTGTGTCCCAGGCACTGTGGACTATCTTCATAGAATCTCGCGCAAGAAACGCCTTGGACAACATTGAACACCTATAATGCAAGCGGACACTTTAAATCGGATCATTATGAATGACTTCCACCATCCATTATTTGTTTGAAGCTGCTGTCACTAACAGAGCCTAGGTGCCCTCGGCACTTTATGCGCTGGCTGACAGTTGGACAACAGACTGTTTGTTCAGTCCCATCTGGAATTTGCCTTCAGCATTAGCTCCTTGCATCAAATACATTGCTATGCATCATAGCTATGTATGCAAGGTGAGAATAAACAACCTGCTTTTACCCACAACAGCTGACATGTTAAAAGTCTGATATTTCTTTGCTTAAAGTCAGGGAGTTGGTCGAGTTTGAAGCTTCACTCTACAGATGAGACAGCTACGATCATGGGAAAACTTTAAAGGTGTACGCAGTTTTCGCTACGGATGTTGTAACCCATACGAGCTAGTCGGTAATCTACTTCCAAATATTTGAAAATAAATTGAACAGTATCGCGGCCCTGGAGGGGGTGGGAAAAAAGAAAAAAAAAAACCTTAAGTACAAGTTTGCTGGGCCGTGCCACGGCCTTCACCCCCAAATCGTTATTTTAATCAATCGACATGAGGTTTTTCAGGTGTGGTTAAAAATGTCCCAATTTAAGATTGCAATGCAAAAATGTGTGCAATAAAATAGTGGCTATGTGAATGTTAGTGCTCTTTAAATCTGCTTCATATTCTGTGAAGCATTAGTGGCTGTGTTTGTGATTTGTAATTGGTTCAAATCGTCGGCTGTGTTCGAATCTCTCGAGGCGTCTTCTTTTTTTCGATGGTCATTTGCATATGTTAGAACTTTTAATATGCGCGTATAGATCACGTGTTGTTTGTCGGATTGCTGTACGCGCCACAATACGCCTGAATACACCAAGCGTCCGGATTATACATTGATGGGGTTGGGCCTAGTCCAATCAAGCTGCGTGATGATTGATCCGATCAACTTCTCGATTCAGCATCAAACTCAGTGGTACACGGCGCGTTTTCATAATTGCTCGGTCCCCTCCTGGTTATTCTTCGATCTGGGGAGACAGTTGTGTAGGTAATGTGCTCTCCTGTGTTCCCTTGTGCCAGATTTTATACTTTTCAAGTAAATGGCGAGATAATTGGAAAACACTGTGAACCCGTGCACATTTGGCGGGGAGCCGCGATTTTCCTGATTGTCGGCCACACTGCTGGGTTAAAAAATATCTGAAGAGGGAGTTCCCAAACAATGAACATTTTCTGTGTGTCCTTGTGCCAGATTTTCCAGATCTTGGTTCTACGTCGAGATCTCGACAGAAACATCATTCTGTCGGCCAAATTGAGTAGCCGCCATTTTCATGATCTCGGGATGAAGATGAAGTGGATGAGAAAAGTTAAGAGACAGATCTTCTTGGATTTATCAAGGCTGTGGTTGGCTGTAACTTAATTCTAATAGCTGGTTTTCTCACTGAGCTAGTCGGACCTCGATGAACCATGTGTACCGTCCCAATTAAGAAGTACTTGAGAACAAACAACAAAAAACCGTCACGCGGCTCGATTGATGCAGGCCCAACCCCATATAATAATACAAAATAAATGTAAAAAGCCCCGAGAAAAGAAAAAAAAAAAGGGGACTATAAGTGCGAGTTTTCCGGGCCGGGCCGCGGCCTTCACCCCAAGTGTGTTCGACACGAATACGAATCTGTGGCATGGAAAGATAAATTTTTATCCATGTCAACAAGCATGCAGACGAACGAACTTTCGACAGATGGTAGTTGTAGGTGCGCTGGTCGGCACTGAGCTCTGCTCTGACTGGTTTCTTGAATGGCGGCACACACCAAGTCTCGACAGGATAGGCAGAGTCCGCCCACATCCATTCGCCTGGTTCAAATATGGTTTCGTGTTCTTTATAAACTCGTGTTCCGCGAAACGCCCAGGAGTCGTGTACACTTCCTGTGTGACCCAACAGATAGTCTCGGATCATGAGATCATTTGGAGTGCAGATCACCTGTAACTGAGGTTGAACGAATAAATAGCGCACATAGTTAATCCTTTACCTGGAGATCCATTGAATATTCCTTGTCCTTATCAAACCAGGCATCTCCATGCAATCCCGGCCGCTGGAAAAATGGTATCTTGCTTCCGTCAACAACTAGAAACCCATCTCGCCATTCCGGACAGCTCTGATCCTCAACCCATTGCTTGGCAGATTCCTTCTCCGGCCCTTCCGGCAAGCCAACAGCCGTGTCGTGAAGGGAGAGAAGAGCGACAAGAACACGGTCGGTGCATTTGTCAACTCCACCCACAGACAGTCCAGACCAGCCGGCAGTATCTTCGGGTGAAGCCGCATTGCCGTAGTGGCCGGCACGAAACAAGAACACAGCGAGCTGCATTTCTACAGGGAGCTGCGGGGTATGAGAGTTGTTTTGGAACACTGTATCACCCTCGATCAGCCCAAGGAGGACGTCAAAGGTGTCTGGCTCCACCCGAAGTTTGCGGCGCCATCGGTCAACGCTGTATTCACGGAAATGGTCCAGGAGAGGAAGCTGGGACATCTTCGGCACAGGAGGGGCCGGAGACAAGACCCTGGTTCCTTCTATTTCCCGGATTAATTCGCAGTATCTATGCTCGTAGACAGCGAAAAATTCTGCGTCGAAATCCGAGGATATTGACATGCTGGACTCGGCGCTGGCATTGGAACCGGATGAGGATTGGGATGACATCTCTATATCATCTGGGCTCTCCGGAGACACAATGGACATTTCGGATAATTCACTGAGACTACTGCCCTCTGAAGATGCAGATTCAGAGCTGCCAGAATCATCCGAACTGACTACATCGGAGATGAGGTCGGCAACAAGATGTTCAAACCGTTGTTGAACAACTTGACGATGATGATTTTCGAGATCTTGTAGAATTTCTGCCCGGGGAGCTATGGATGGCATAGAAAAGCTCGAGCACGGAGGCGGAGAAGGATACAAGGACCGTGACAGCAATAATCAGTGTTATGTAATCAATCATCCGATCGCTCTGTTCCTGCCACTGTAGTATGGGCATACTATGGGTGTCAACTTGGAAGTCATGCTACGCTACACCCAATCTATGTACTTGAGAAGGAAAAAGGAGAGCAAAAAGGGCTGGAAAAAGGGAGTTGTAGACCGGGGGTTTCACAGTTCCCTTTTTCCTTCCCTTTTTCTTCCCTTTTTCTCTCCCTTTTTTTTTGCAGTTTCGTCCTATTTGAGCTTTTGCTTGGTTTTTTTCCCTTTTCAACCCTTTTACACCTCTGAGTTAAAAAGGGAAAAAATCCCGGCCAAAAACCGAGCCAAACTCGAGATCCAGGAAAAAAGGGAGAAAAAAAGGGAAGAAAAAAGGGAACTGTGAACGACCCTAATGTGACCGATGGAAATGGGACGTGTTACGCGACACGTCAAAGGGCAATTCTGAAGAATGCAAAAATGTAGATGTGATGTTTGCATGACAGAATGAGCCCTGGATGCAGTTTGCAGTCGCAACTTGCTTGGGGAACTTGTTCTTTTGTCAGTAATATTTATGGATATCAGTGTTGCGACGATGCGAATTTACATGGTAATACCCGCTATATTCACTATCCTAGGAGGCCATCTACTGCGGATTACATTGAAGTTCATCATATCAAAAGGTCTGTGATTTCAAGACAGTATAACCATCTTTGCTGCTGTCCTATCACAAAAATGTGCCGGGAGGTTGGTTGTTGGGCCAGAAAATAGGTTTATGGGTCACATTTGAAATCTGAGGCATCCATCCGCTGCACATTTCAAATGCAAATCGAATGGTCCAACTTCCATGGAAAACGGCCCCCATCCAGGCCCGGGGCAACTGTTCTAGTCAGAAAGTGTGCTGAGAGCAGATATCTGGGTGCCAGGGACAGAGTATGCTTAGTCCCGAGTCGAATCCAGGGTGCTATCCGCTGCGCATTTCAAGCGCAGATCGAATGGTCCAACCTTCAGAGCAAACAGACGGGATTTGAGGCCGGGGCGGGTGTTCTAGTCGAAAATGATCAAAACAGGCCTAAAATGGAAAAAAAAAACTTCTATGTTCCGCAAACGGCTGTAAGTTGGGTCACGTGTCACCCCCTCGGTCGAATTGAACGTAACTATACAGTAGTGTATTTGATCACACTTAACAGGTTATTTTTTGACTCAATAGACCACACCTTGGACCACACAAAGATCTCGGGATCATGTGGTTCAATGTGGTCATATAGAGGGGCCTACTTCGACAGCTTTCCTGCATCAGCTCTACATCTTCCTCGCCGACCACTCGAGTCATAGCCGAGACTCTGGGAACCGTCGCTAGCATCCTCCAGCTCGTCGATACGGCGATGAAGGCGCGTGAATACAAACACGACTTTCGTCATGTACCTGAAGAACTTGTTCAGCTGCTCATTGAATGCAGGGCGATTACGGAACCGCACTCCAGGCGGCATCCATTCAGGGCAACTACAGTATTGTATTAGAGGCCAAGACCGGGCCACAGCCGGAAAAGATGGCAGCGCACTTCAGGCGGCGTTCGCCCAGGGCAACTTCAATAGAGTTATTCGTCAGGAACGGGACCGAGGTCCCCGGTGAACGCCCACGCGGAACGCAGTCAATATCCACGGGGGCTGCATACGCGAAGGAAGACCGCACGGACGCCGGCGCGGCTGCAGCGGAGTCCGTTGATACATCAATTGGTGAGTAACGCAGAATGGCGATGCACGTGGGCGCAAACAAAACGAATCGCGGGGTCCGTCGAGGACAGGGATATCGCCGCTCGCGTGCCATTGTTCCGTGACGGTACGGCGGCAATTATCCGACGAGGGCGCTCTCTTCCGTTCTTCCATTGTTCCAGATCACCTGCGATGTGAGCTGAGCTGAAAATTGTTCGCCGCCCAACACCGATCAGCCCTTCTTTCTTCCTGATTACCCCTGTAAAAGCCTGAATCGATCATGAGTAGGTGTTTCAAGCGACTGGGTTCCGGTGGCGGCGGTGGAGAATTCATTGCGACCGTATTCATTGTTTAATTACAGCTGCACCAGCAACTTTGGTTTTGAAGGCAAGTAACGGCAGAGAATTGATCGACAGTCGTTGGTTAAATGGGATCTAGTTGAGCGCCGCTGTTGAAGATCTAGGGAGAGTCGGTGGACTCGGGGCCGCGTAGTGGATGGTCTCCAGTTCGCACTGGATTTCCTGGCCTTATTTTCCTGGCCAGTGTTATTTACTTCGGATCAGGAGATTGCGCGTATGACTTCTTTGGGACGGAGGAGGAAGAGGGGGACAGCCGTTTGGATAGTAAATATTTTTCCAGAAATGAACTGAATATCCTGGACCCCGAGTCGTGTTCGTGTCATTGAAATTCGTCAGATAATCTTACACGCTAGGCAATTGAAAAGGAAGACACGATCTACTCTTCGCCTCTCACAAGGTAGAATGCAGCACCGACCATCTGCAGGCCGTTGCGTTCCCCGAACTTCACGGCGTCCCATCGGCGGCGCGCCTCGATACTCGGATCGAGCTCCGACGCGCCCTCGGGCAGAGAGAAGTTCGGAGGTTCGCGGAAGAGGACGAATGCTAAATAAATTTCTTAGCATCGAGTCTCCGTTAGCAGAACTCTACACACTGTACCGGTGGATGCCGCTGCCTTTCGGGGGCCCGGGCGGCCGATACGCGTTTGCGGCAGGCGTAGGTTGCAGAGCAGGGGCGGCCGGATCGTCTGTCGGAGTCAACCCAGTGATCTAGGATGATGAAAAATATGATTATTGCCTTTAGATTCCGTCGCAAGTGCCAAGTGATATACGCACCACCCAGTGCCGGAACTGACTGCTTGTCGGTTGCGCCGCACTCGGGGCATCGGGATCGAACATCGCGAGGGTGTAACGTGTCTGATTCTTTACGAGGCCTTCTTCCCCGATGTCTGCATCGCTGGGTGCTGCGGCGATTACGATCCTAGGTGGCTCCACCGTCTCAGATAACGGGACCTCGGCCCCGAGCGTAGCTGGTCCCGATGGCAACAAAATGGAGAGAAACGCAGTGGGTCGGAAGGAGCCTATCACATCAGGGATAATTTTTGCTTTCGCCAGCGACGCGGTAACAGCACTGAAGGGATCGAGGAGTGGCATGGTGGTCAAAAGGAGGCCGCAAGCGGATCATCAGAGACAATCAGACTCGGACCGACCGGACCGAAGGCGCACGGAAGAACTTTGGAATTCGGGAATCAGCGGATGCGCCAAGACTTCCACTGCTAGTCTCTCGTGCTCCACCACTCAATGGCAATATTCAAGAGGTCTCGAGATCACAGATCAGACCCACCGATCAAGGCACGTGAGGACCCCCCCCCCCCCCCAACAAGTATACACAAACTGCCACCTGTTTCTGAGCGAGCGCAGGAGTGGCTGCCGCCTGCTCACTTCAGCCATCTCCGAATTTGAGTGGTCAACACTCCCACTATCCTCTGGTGCTCACCCTCTGTTTCGAACCTCCCCCTCCCTCCTGCCATGGGCGACCGACATCGGACAAGCCACCAATGCTGGTGTAAATACTGACAATAATACCTCGTCTTGCTCTGTAAATGAACATACCCCATAATTATCACCCGAATGTGTCATTATATGGAGTTAGAGTGCTCAAAAAGCTTCCAGAGGCCTAGGGAGTTTAATTATCGCAACGCGGGAGCACATCCAAACGGGGGATTCATCGGCAATCAGATAAGCACGTGCTTTGATCAATGGGTCTGATCTGTGATCTCGAGACCTCTTGGCAATATTCATGGAGGAGGAGGAGGTATATTATACTGACATGGTCCCACAATTGGAACAGCCAGTCTACTACGTAGGACATGATAACCTATGCAGGCTAAAAGCTACCCATCCTATACATAGAACACGCGCACTACCAAGAGGGGGCGGAAAGTTTAGGTGCTCCAATGATATCCCCGGCCTGGCTCGGACAAAAGCAGGCAGGTTGCCGGTTAAAACCTCGTGGGTGGCCACTCTGATTCCTCAGAATGGGCACTAAATCCCCAGCAGCCAGTATTCATCCAACCACTTTCAACTCAACAGTCCCTCCGGGCACACATGCTGCAGTAACTACAAAAGAAAAAGGAAAGAGGATAAAAGGCACATGGCAAATTGGGTGGTTTCGGGGTGCCCTGAAATGTTCCTAAAACCATCAGTTCAAGAACCAGTTGCAGGAGTCCTGAAAGTGCACCCGAAATGTTAATCCTCCGCGCACCCAAAGCTGAAGCCGAAACTACCCGATTCGGGTCTGCTTTCGGCACCTCTGATTTGTTTGATTTCAGAAGCAGTTTCGGCCCACCTGAAGCTGCTCCTGAAACCAATGGTTTCAGGAGCACTTTCAGCATGTGCAGAACTTATTGTTTCGGCAGCCCGGGAACCGCCGCCAAGAACAATAAGTTTCGGGTCCGGGTTTCCGGCGTGCCGAAACTGATTCCAGGCCGGCCGAGACCGCTCTAGGCCTAGTTTTGGTTCCGCCGAATCGAGTGCCGAAACTTATTGTTTCGGGGAACCGGGATCAGGATTGCCGAAACAATAGGTTTAGGGCAGGAGGAAGCTGCTCCTGAAACCAATAGTTTCGGGAGCAGCTTCAGGTGGCCCTTAACTGTGTCCGAAACCAAAAAATTCAGACGTGCTGAAAGCACGCCCCGGTCGAGTAGTTTCGGCTTCAGCTTCAGGTGTGCAAGAACTTTGCATTTCAGGTACGTTTTCAATTACACCTATTCTGGTCCCAAAACTAATCATTTCGGGAACATTCCAGGGTGCCCCAAACCTCTCAATTTGCCGTGTGAGGATATATTACGAGTACTTATAGTAATCGTTATTTTAATCAATTGACATGAGGTTTTTCAGGTGTGGTTAAAAATGCCCCAATTTAAGATTGCAATGCAAAATAGTGGCTGTGCTATGTAAAATAGTGGCTATGTTGAATGTAAAATAGTGGCTGTCCTTTAAATCTGCTTCATGTTCTGTGAAGCATTAGTGGCTGTGTTCATGATTTGTAATTGGTTCAAATCATCGGCTGTGTTCGAATCTCTCGAGGCGTCTTCTTTTTTCGATGGTCATTTGCATATGTTAGGACTTTTAATATGCGCGTATAGATCACGTGTTGTTTGTCGGATTGCTGTACGACGCCTGAATACACCAAGCGTCCGGAGTATACAAAATAAATGACCAAGACATAAAAAGCCCCGAGAAAGAAAAAAAAAGGGGGACTATAAGTGCGAGTTTGCCGGGCCGGGCCGCGGCCTTCACCCCCAAGTGTAAGGAAAGTGAAGAGGGAAAATATAATAAAATTCAGAAAATCTCATGTGTCACTGACTGGCTGGCCAATGACTACATCTCAGTGATCTCATGGATTTGGGGGATATAAAGTGCTGGGTTGATGACCAGTATGGGTTCACTGTAAAACCTCGAAGACATCATAAGCAAGTTTCCCAAGAAGCCCGATGACTTTCTCTTTGACAAGGAGATCCTTGAAGAAAAGACCCGGGTCCGAGTAGACTCCATGAAGCTCTGGATGAGTTTTAAACAATTTCTCGAAGAAAGCCTTTCTGATTTCAACAAGTAGGCTCTGCTTGCACACAAACTTCATGAAGATGGCATCTTCCAGGTGGTCTTTGCAAAAGCGGCACAGCCGCCACTTTTTTGGCACATGTTAATCATTATTTCCGCCCTGTTTCGAATGCACCTATGGGTCGAACTAACTCGGCGCCGGAGTGTCCGTAAGCTTACTAAGTGCGCCCATCTTCTCGCGTTAGCGCTTAGTCTCTTATAAACAGATGCTACAACAATTTTCGCTCGGTACCTCGCGTGTTGTAGTTAGCGCTCGGCCTGCACCGCATCTGCCTTCGCGGCAACGTCATGCACAGCCTGTACGTCTCTAACAGACCGCGAGATGCGGCGGCGGCGGTATTCTCCTTCAGGTACTGTCCTGCACGCACGATGGGCCAGCAGTCGCCCCGTTGTATTTGACGCCAACTTCCTTCAGCCTGTCTGCGAGCTTCAGGGTAGTGGTACGAGGGAAGTGCCTGCAGCGTAGAAGTAGCCTGAGTTTTGATGCCACGCACCAGCTACTTACCATTCGCGGGCCGCACTTGGGGTAATCATCAGGTCGTCCGGGGATTTCTACGTGCGCGCTGACAAGTGTACATATTAGCCGGCGAAAAGAGGCGAAAAGCCCGGCGCGCTCAAGGTGATCTGCAGGTTGATCTTGCCTGATCTTGTGCTGTCGAGTCTAAAGGGCAATATTCAATTTGCCGCGCGGCGATGGCGGCGATGGGTAGTCGCGGATACCCAAAAAGACCAATGTGCTTCCCTTTACCAGCGCCTTCAGTTTAGCGTACTGTAAATAGTGGGCCAAGCTCCGTCATGATGCCGACTCTGTGCTGACAATAAATTGATTGATCACGCAGAAATCCCCTCTGCACCTGTTATTCAACGATCTCGAAATGAGTTCCACATGCGTGAAGACAATATAGATTTTGATTCGACATCCAATCTCCTCAGTGACGGTTCTACCCCAACCTTGCGATCTGCCGGGTTGCCGTCGATGTATATTTCTGGCGTAAACCAATTTCGTGGAGGCAAATATAGTTTTACGCGGTTGAACGTGGATTGGCCTATTAAACGCGAATGGCAGGTGGGGCTGACTGCAACACATGCCATTTCGCGAATAAGTATTCCAAGTCCATGTGAACGTGTATCTCGCCGCGTCAAGGACGTGGAGAAGAAGCAAGTCAGCGCAGGAGACGGACAGCTGCAATGTTCACACCGTGAGTCACTGCTCGTCAGACTGACTCAACGTTCAGCATGTGACGCGAACCAGAAGGGCGCCGACTGATGCAGAGATTGACGCTGCATGTATCAGCAGCGCTAGGGAAGGTGGAGTTTCCTCTTTTATGAGAGACATGGTACCGGTGCGGTGTGGGCGCAGGAAACAAAGGCAAGACAGTTGACTGGTCTTCTGCTTGGGAAGGTCTAGGATATATGATAACAACCCACGAGCCGGCGGCGTTAAGGGCCGGCAGAAAAAAATCATATTTGTAAATGGAAGGCAGAATTGTGCACAGCTCTTCGTCCGACTCACCCGCGCCATAAAATGCAGAGATTAAAATTTTAAGGTGGGTTCAACATGTGACGCAAACCAGAAGGGCGCTGACTGACGCCGAGAGTTCCCAATGCTGGTGCGGTGTTGGCGCAGGAAACAAAGGGTAAAAGTGGGCTCTCCCATATTAGCGTCCTAGGGTTCCACAGTTGACAGGTCTTCTGCTTAGGAAGGTCTAGGATATCAACCCACGACCCGGCGTATGCGGCGTTAAGGACCGGCAGAGAAAAAAACTGAGTTAGAGATGGAGGACGGAATTGTGCACATCTCGAGAGCGCTCTTCGTCTGACTCACCCGCGCCATAAAATGAAGAGATTCCATTTTTAAGGGGAGTTAAACAGGTGACGCAAACCAGATGGGCGCTGACTCTGACGCAGCTACATGCGTCAACGGCGCTGCAGCCTCAAAATACCGTTGTCGAAGCCAATTGCAGGGAAAGTGGAGTTCCCAATGCTGGTGCGATGCTGGCGCAGGAGATAGATGGCAAGACTGCGCAATTTTCCCTTATTAGAGTCCTAGGGTTCCACAGTTGACAGATCCTCCACTTGCTAGGAAGGTCCAGGATAGAAAATTATCAATCAAACCCACGGCCCGACATACGCGGCGTCAAAGTTTCAGAAACAAGGCAGAGTGGGCGACTGAAGACAGAACTGACCACACCTTGAATCGCTCCTCGTCCGACTCATCCGCGCCATAGAGATTCCATTTTTAAGGTGACGCAAACCAGACGTACGGGCGCTGACTGACGCCGAGTGCTCCAGCGTCAAATCCCTTAGCCCGATGGCGCCGAAGCTACGGAGAAGGTGGAGTTTGTAATTTTACGAATAGCAGAAGTGGTGCTGGTGCGGTGTCGGCGCAGGAACCAGATGGTAAGACTGTGCAAGCCCTGATTAGAGTCCTGGGGTTCCACCGTTAGCGGGTCTTCTACTTGGGAGGTCTAAGATAGAAAATTATCATGAAGACCCACGGTTCGGGATGCAGGCGTAGCTCCGTGTTTGGCGCAGCAGGTGAATGTTGTGTTATTTTCGTTTATGGTGATTCGGGATAGAAGCGGAACGAGATATCAGACTCCTCCGATGTGCCCTTTGTGAACGCGGGAGACAGTGTATATGTGAAAGGAGTGGACCTATCATGTTCGGACGCTAGGACATCAGGGATCCCAACAGCCTCCACATGGATTCCACCTACATGAAGATAATAATATAGTTCGATTGAATCGCCACCGAGTCTCGTCAGTGACGCTTCTACCGCCGCCTTGACATCGAACCCAAACTTTGTGGCGAGGGAAATATCTTGCCGGTCCGTTTGGGCTTGGATGACTACGTACATGCCATGTTTCGGGCAAGTCTTGCAACTCCATGTATCCTTACTAGAGTCCTAGGGTTCCATCAACTCCGATACCCCCAAGCCAATCACAGAGAAGGTGGATTTGCGAGCAGTAGACATGGTACTGGTGCGGTGTTGACGCAGGCAACAGATGGTAAGGCTAGGCAACTGTTCCTTAGGCTTCCACAGTTGATAGGTCTTCTAATTGACTATAATATAAAATTATCATTCAAACCTATCCCGGAAGTAACGTTATTTTTGTATGGTGATTCGGGGTGACAAGCCATCAGATCTATCGGACCCCTCCGATGTACCCGGTCTGAACGCGGGATGCCGGGGTGTATGCGGAGGATCTGCAACTCTCAGGTCCTCGCCTTGAGACACCGTGACTCCAAGAACCTGTATCAGGATTCAGGATGCTCTAAAACAGTCCCGCCCATAGAAATCACAAAGAAATCATGACATTGTTCCGTTCCTGCGGACTTGCAATGCTTCTCTGGGACAGTCTCGCCCACAGAAGTCACAATTTTAAAAAAGAAGGTCATTCGACGGTGTTCCTGCCGATATGCAATGCCGAGTCCGGTATCCTAGGTCACCCGGTAGACGCTGTCCGCGCCTGTACTGATTATGGCGAGCGTAGCAGGTGGTCCGGCCAAACCACGGCCTTAGTCTTCAATATTTCCTTGGCGGTAGACTACCTGCTGCCCTTCCGAGTCCGGGATTGACTGCTCGCTCCACAAGGATCAGCGACGTTCCCATTAGAGATATTAACTCACCCGGAGATCCGAGTGTGAATCATGATATCGCCGTCAGATTTTCTACCACAGCGTGCAGTGTCGGGGGGCCTACGGACGCCCTTGTGGTGATGCACCTTCATCTATCTTTCTTCTCCCGTCTCAATTGAGATCCAACTGGTGAACAGAAACGCCACAGTGCCGTATCAGATGCAAAAACGGCGGAGCACAGACTATGTGGGGCAACTCAGAGGCTCTCATATATCGACGGCTCGAATCAGAGATAGGGTTTAACACATCAGCTTGTAGACTCGCCTCGAACAGCCTCAAACCCGCCTGGTGCGGTTTCCCGCATTAGGCGACTCAGTTGGGGGTTGTTACTGCGCCTGAGACCACAAGCACGAAGAAAACTTGAAGAATTGCACGAGCTAGAATCATATTCGCGGACGCGAGCAGTTAGCGAAAGCGAATTACCGCCCGAGTCCGAGGCGAACGCAGGACGATTGGTTAGATGAAAGGACCCAGAAGATCGGGAGAGAGGTGGCTGATCAACCAACGCGTACTGGGCCCGACTCTGGGCGCGAGCGATAGGAGAGCGGGCTAGCGCGGGTGATTGCCGATATCCCGATTCAGTCAAGACGTCAACGTCCAAATTCGGCAGTCTGTAAGTGACCACGTGTCGCTTATCGTAGTTCTTTAGGCTCAGTGGTGGCAGCGCGCTCTGCGAGTTCTATCTTGGTCTGCCTTTTATTCCCTGGCTGCTTTATTCAGGGTGGCATTGCAGGTGTTGCGGATACTGAATCCTGATTACTGCACGGCTGCATTCTATCGAGGCTTCCAATTCTCAGGAATGGATGTGATAAAATTCACGTTATCATCAGAGACAAAGGTAAAGATGCGTGCGGGAGGCTGAACAAACGTTATAAAACAGCCGACCGCGAAAAAGCACTGAGTATATACGTTAACATGAGCCTGGTTGTAAAAGTACAATATATTGAATTGGGAGCAAGTGTGAAAGAAAGACGTGTACACTTGCGGTCGGTCGACCCAACTGCTTCCAAGAAATACTCATTTCACGCGTCTATTCAGAGGCGCCCTCCAAGTTCCGCTGCAATGATAACCGCCGCCTTTTCCCCGATCGCCAATCCGGTTGAGTACGTATTCTGAGCGAAGCCGTAAGTCCTAGTCCCCAAGAATTGAAATGAGACCGTACCGCATTGACGTTGGATGGCGGGATGGAGAGATCAGCGACTTTGAGGTTCTTGACGCCGTAGACATTCAGCTTGCTATCGACTACGCCACCCATTTCGAAGGGTTTCATCGCGCAGGTGCCCAGCTGGCGGATGCTATAGCAGTTGGTATGTCAACGATTATGAGCAACGTACCGGGTGCCACGCCGTCGTGACAAACTTCCTCAAGAACTCGTCGATGGCTTTGTCGTCTTCCGCCGAATAAACGACCTTGGGCGCATCCAAAGGAACGGGGCCCGTTTCCGTGAGCGCGGCGGCACTGCCCTCAGGGAATTGTGGGTGGGCCGGGATAAGAGCGCCACGGAATGCCGGGATCCGCCGAATGAGCTCGCGTCCTTTCTTGTAGCCCCAACGCAGAGCGAGAATATCAACCGGGCTATAACAAACAAGATCAGCGATGCATCGCGGAGAGTGAGGGTACATACTTGGAAAGGAATCCGGAGTAGAAGTCGGGGTCGGCATAGGGATCAGAGGATGAGATGTGCACGTATCCTCTGGACGCGGGAATCCCCTTTCGTTCGCCATTTGATTTAGACCGTCTATTGGAGTAGTGGCGGAAGGGACCTACCATAAAGCATCCAGTGCACATATATTTGACCGGAGGGAACGCGGACTGGTCACCCGCCAAACTAAAGTTGAAATATGTGAGATCCTGAATTTGAACAACAGGATTAATCTGGGACGCTTACCCGCCCAAAGCGCACAGCCAAAACAAGGGCTTGTCTGGTTTATTGGCGAAAACTTCTTTCCAGTATTTCGCAAAGTCAGGTCCGAGTTCTGCCAGCTCCTCTGGATGAGGGCGCATCTTGATTTGTGCATCGACGGCACTAAATTGACATGCTCAATAAAATAAATGCGGAGATATCGAGCATCTTACTTGGTGGCCAGGAGACCGGTCCCGTCCCTCTCCCATTGTTCTGTCATTTTGCCCCAGGTCTCTGGCTCCCCACGGAAGAGGGAGTCGAGAGTCGGTGTATTTGGATCGGCCAAGTATGGCGCTACGCTATTTGGGTGATCTATCGGGGGTCAATAACGAGTCGCGTGCCCCGACAGCAGCCACGCACCTTGGAAGTTCTCTCCGACCCCGGGCACCTCGGCTATCACGGGGATACCCGCCTTCTCCAGCACATCCTTCTTCCCGATCCCGGAGCGCTCAAGGACGAGAGGGGTGCTCATTGCACCGGCGGAAACGACCACAAGTCTTCGTGCTTTCACGGTGCGTATGTCTTGGGGAGCCGAGGGATAGACCTGTTTGTCGAACAGGTATTCGACACCTGTGGCAATGCCGTCTCTGAATAAGAATAAGGCCGGTGTTTCGCACAACAAATGGGGAAGACCCTTACTCGAATACAACGCGCTGAACCCGACAGCCATCCAGGACCGACAAATTCTTCCAATCCTTATTGTAAATGTAGTGGTGCTGTGTCGACCGACAGTCATGCTGGAGTTCCACCCCCGTGAAGAATGACTCACCGCCACATCCGAACGACGGCCGTTAGTGGAAACCCATTTCGGTATGATCTGCGGCAAAGTTAACGTCTTGGAGAGCGCATCCGGCGCTGTGAACGTGCGACGTACGTGAAATGCGTTAATAGACGCTGTGCCAAACTCGTTTCCATCGTCGGTCAGAGGACGGTCCTTCTCAAATTTGGGTCCCAATTCAACGAATTGCTTTGCGAGGTCGAGGATCTGTCCACCGTAGGATACTTTCAAAGGTCCGCCGGACCCGTGTCTAGGTTTCTTTGGGTCGATTTCGTACGTTTCGACCTGAAAATGAAAATTAAATCGGCCGATCAAAGCAGGGACGGCAATAACCTTCTGCAGCAGCGGGATGAGCTCCTTGGAAGACCAACCGGGATTGTTAAAGTCATTCTCCCAGTCATCGAAATCGGACGCGGCGGGGTGATTGTACACGACAGCGTTAATGGAGGAGCTTCCACCGATACATCTCCCGGTCGGAATCGCAAGAGACCGCCCTGCCAAGTACACAGAGGGTTTCGACACAAAGTACTTCACGGTTGGGCTCGTTGGCGCAAGATGGGTGAAAAACTGGCCCGGCTGGATGTGTTGTTTGTTGTCCTTGGTGGTCGGCCCACATTCGAGAACTAAGATTTTGAGATCTGGAAATGCGGTCGCGAGGCGGCTGGCGCAGACACAGGCCACGGTGCCTCCGCCTGCGAAAACGAGGTCATACTCTGCTTCAATAGCATGCGGGGAAGTCATCGCTACTGTCGGGGGCGCCCGGGTAAGCACTGGTTTATATGAAGCCCCTCGAACGCCGCAATGCTGTCAACTGACCCCACCGGACCCCGAACACCCCACACGGCCACGATGCCGAACAGGAATCGACTAATCGAATCCCGTTCTTCGGCCGAGAAGCCTGGGCCTGTACAGCCAAGCACAGGATAGCTAAGCTTCGTTCAGAGCGGAGGCGCTACATCCTGAAGCAGGGGCCATCCCCGGGCCCCAATAAGCCCGGACTTCAGGTACGTTTCGAATTCCGGACGTCCTCGGAGGTTAGCGGAGTCCGGGTTAATGGTAGTATGTGGTCTTCTCTAGATGTATAGATTCGTCCAACTGTTGGCTGGACTGTTGCATCCCTTGATATCCGTGGTTACTGCGAGTTTCCGTACTGAATTGGGCCCGAATGTTGACACTTATCACTCCCACCCTTCCGATCCGCGCTAGTCGTGCTCCACATGGACGGTTACCAATCAGAAACACGGGCTTAAAATATACGGAGTCCTCCGTCCAGTCATTCGCGGTAGCTGGATCAAAGACGCCACAACTAAGAATTGATTCTTCGATCCACCGGTCATGATCAACACTCCCACGACGCCTCAATCAATCTATTTAATCCGGAACTTTGTCACTGGGGCGCTCACCCCAATCACCCCCGCACACCCTTCCGGCGGTCCAAATGGCACCTGTGGTTTTACCTGGCGTCGATATCCCTCTGCTGTAAGCTTTCCTTCAGTGTAGTCTCGCATTCACTAATGTCTGTAATCCACTTGAAGCACCGGCCCGCTTGTGAGTGCTTCCCATGGTCGTCCCAGACTGCATATAACCGGAAACCTCAGGTTCTGGGCTATATGTGGAGCTACTGTCTATATGGGATGCTGATCGTTCAAACCTGTGAGTCGACCAGTGGGTCTCCGGTGCATTAATTCTGACATTATTCAAGACTTTTACTCCGAGATGTTCCCCAAAGATTCACGCGGTATTAAGATCCTCGGTATGTTTTTCTGCTATCAAATTGTGTCCGCGCTGAATAGACTTCGTAGTTTATACAATGTTCGTCATGGAGACGATCTTCTCGCTTTTTACGACTATTGCGGCCTGGAATTCATACGGGCCGGGGTGGGGTGATATCGACACACTGTTGGTCCTGGACTGGTCCTGGACTCCTCTGCCGATTCTCAATGCTGTTTGTAAGTCCGAAACGGATACTTCTTCGCGTTATCTTATTTCCTGAACACCAGTGGCTGGCATGGCGCAAAGCTTCTACATTTGGCGCATCTGGAGTTTGATGAGGGGTCACCGATACATCCCCATCTTCATTGGGGCTGTGAGCAGTTTGGATTATGTCGAAGCGTGTTTTAACATGATTTATTCCAGGTGATGGTCATGCAAGTAACCGTCTGCTTCCACTATACCGTCATTGTGAGTTCTTCTCGTAGGCTGTCCATATATATATCTTAATGTATTCAGTTCGCTCTGGCTGGGCGCAAAACCGCCGAGCTGGGTCTCATTAGCGCGGAGGTCTCGGTGAGTATCCTCGTTGCAAGACATCCTTTGAATCTGACCTCTCGTGTAAGGCCTGGCTCGGCGGAAGCGCAGCCTGCGATCTTCTGATCACAATTACTTTGGTCACCATCGTAGGTTCCAGCAAATGTTGACATCAACTTCCAACTAACTTGTTTTCAAGCTGTCTTATCAAAAACGGCACACGACGTTTGCAAAGACGACGGGGCTCATCAATAAGATGATTCGCTTCAGTGTCGAGACCGGCGCCATCACGACTCTCGCTGCGGTGTGTGACCTCACGCTGTGGCTCTCCACCCGGGAGTTCAACATCCACTTCATTTTGTGCGTACCTTTCTCTGCATCGGTTTCCAAAACACTAATGAACCGCGAACAGCTTCTTCGTACTGGGCAAATTGCAAGTCGGATATCTCGGTTCCACGATCAACGGCTAACTGGATGCACAGATATTCGAATGTGCTCATGGCCACGCTCAACTTCAGAGCGCCGATCTTCCGCTCCGAAGCCTTCGGCACGAACGCTGCGCCCCAGAGCTCCCTGTGGGCTGATCCATCTACCGCAAACACCTCAGCTATTGCCTTCCGCCCGGGCGTGCATGTATCCCAAACGACGAATGTGGCCCGGGACCAGATCGACACCATCGTGATGAGTGTACGTGCCAATGCGACGACTGGTGCTCACGCATATTAACGTAATTTATAGGATTTCACCGCTACGAGCACCATGGATGCGAAGGGGACGATCCCGGACAAGTCATACTGACTCCCATAGGGCCAGCATATTTCACTTATACCATATATATCGTTCACCCAGACACCGTCCAAAGTGCCCCCCGTCGCTCGGATACTCTATACATGTCGTGAATGTCTCTTGTAACTAGTTCCCTGTATAACCTATTCTCGTGGAAACTGTTGCGCTGCCGGAATCAAATGCCCCGTGTGACGCCCTGCTAGTTATCTAAATTACCTTCGTATTTGGTTTGGGATGCTGTGCCAGTGCGACCTTCGGGATCCTCTAAAGTTATGACCCCATTCAGATGACCCCATGCAGTATCTGTCTTTTTTAGTGCCTGATATCTGCGGAGCGTTTGGGGTAGGAAAGTTCGGGCGACTCGGCGGCACCAAGATCCGAATGGTGGCAGTCCGGAACTAGATACTAAGACCCCCGTGGCTGTTGGAACGCCACAGCATCTTACCACAATTTCCACCCGCTGTTGGAGAGCAAGATCTCTGATGTGCACTTCCCTTAAACTCAGCGTCTGGCTGGCGTCCATCTTTGAGTTCTGCAGCACGTGGATGTAATATTATCAAGTAGTGTTACCAGTGAGTCGGGATGAAAACGCGACAAGATAGCGCGACGCGGGGCTCCAGGGCGGCAGAAGCTCTTTTGGAATAAGTCCCGGTCTGAAGATATCTCCCGCCGTATGGAAATTTCGGGAGAAGCGGGTCGTCTCCGTTGCATACCATGCACTCGCCTCAATCGCATTGTACCAGGGAAATGGATTTTGCTTTCATCGCAGGCCCGAGCGCATATTTCGCCTATCGAGCAATCGCGGCGTTCTAAGCAGCCACGGGGATCTCCGGACTGCAAATATTCCATCGGCCGGATTTTACACCCGACTTGCGAACGACCTCCTGACCCGGTCCCATTAGACCGCTCCAAGTCAATCGAATTCCTCGTCCCGATAGATATACTTTCTGCATCCTGCGGATTCGCGTGGGCGAGTGTTCCTCGGTTTATATTTTCCACCACGACTGCCAGAGCGTGGCGTACGACCGCACCACGCGATATGACCATTCTTCATACAAGCCGGTGGAAGGGCATGCGCCGAGGTCTGATCTCAGGTGGGCTGCTTTTGATTGTCCGGTCAGATGGAATTTCAGAAGGTTTACATTGCAGACGTGGTTTATATTCACGGAATTTAATGAAATTCCATCAGCCGCTGCTGTATTTTCTGTTCATCTTTCACATGTACAACGTATGATGGTGGACGGAGTTCAGACGGAGATCATGTCCCCCGACCGCGGCCCGGTGGATAATCCAATCATCGTGCTTCCCGGACATCGACAGCTTCTTTAGAATAATAGAAAGAGTCTTGTCGAAGCTTACCCGCGGTAGCCATGTCCTCGACGTCTTCCAGCACTCCCACCATGCTTATACCCGATGCTGTTGCGCTCAACTCTGAGACCAATCCCTCTGGTCCATTCTACATCTACGCAGAGCCTGAATCAAGCGAAATCGTTACCATCACTCATCTCGAATTCGGTCGCGCCAGTCAGCGCGCCGCCAACCTCCTTCGTCCAAACCGGCAAGGTCCAGATGGCCAAGTGATCGCTCTTATTGCCCTATCAGATAGCGTCCTGTATCATGCCACGATGGTGGGGCTCATAACTGCAAATTGCATCGTACGTGTTATCTTTCCAGTGCCAGGACCGTATTTAATCCACGCACAAACAGCCTTTCCCCATTTCTCCTAGACATTCGCCAACTGGGATCTTCCAGCTGCTGCGGACCTCCTCTTGTCATCGTATCCTCGCCACTTGTGTGACCCTTGCACCTCTCTTGGCCGGACTGAGGAAGCACGTTGCCGAGGTCGATCCAGAGTTCGTGTTGAACATCGAAGAGATCCCTTCACTCGCGCAAATCTATCCCAATCTAGGTGCTGAGACGCCGGCTTATACCTTCCGACCCTATCCGCCCCAAACTTCCCGTCCATCGCTGGATGACATTTGCATCTATGTCCACTCATCCGGGAGTACAGGGCTCCCCAAAGCTATTCCGCAGACTCATCGTGCACTCCAACAATGGTCTAATCTCCGTATGTTCACGATATCCACTGGTTTCAGTTATCTAAAATTTCCCTATCCAGCCGCGGTTGCGGAAACGCGGCTGTATACTGAGCAGCCCATAGCAAACCTCGCACTCCCAGGTTTCCATCTGTTCGGTATCGTCTGTCAGCTCTTGCAGCCCTTGTCCGGCACCTGCGTTGCTGTCTACCCTCCGACAGCAACTTCTCCGAGTGCACTGCCCATCACTCCCTCGCCCGAGAACATCCTCGAGAATGCGCAGAAAACCAAGTGCAGGTCGCTCAGCGCGGTTCCCTCTCTTCTGGTCGTCTGGTTCAATTCTCCGGCCGCTCTCGCGTATCTGAAGACACTTCATACCATTGTTAGCCATATATTGCCTCGTCGTTTCGGTTAAGTGACAGTTAATAGGTTTGGTCTGGCGGTCCGCTGCCCCAGCGAATCGGAGACGCTCTTACCGATGCCGGCGTGCATCTGCTATCGGGGTACGGGGCCACCGAGGTTGGCGCAATTTCAACGGTATTTCAGTATGAAGGCGATGAAAAGGAGTGGGCGTGGTGGCGAGTGTCGGACTTGGTGAAAGTCCGATGGGTTCCGCACGGTAGCGGCACATTTCATTGCCATATTCTGGTGCGCCGTTTCATTTTTAGCTTACCTGGACAGTGTTCTAACTTCCATGGGAACACGCAGACATGGGAGAAGCATGTTCCGATGGTGGAAAATTTGGACGACGTTCGAGGTTATGCGACGTCCGACATATGCGTGAATCATCCAACAAAGAAGCACCTGTGGAAAGTGTGCGTCGAGTACTCCGTTCAGTATCATGGCAAAACTGAACACCGACTCTAGTATCGGGCGCCTCGATGACACGATTATTCACACTTCCGGAGAGAACACAGTGCCTGCCCCTTTGGAAGATATCATTATGAGCAGTCCGTTGTGAGCGTATTCATTCACCTCCGAGTCGGCAGAGCTAGACGCAGAACCAGTGTGGCCGGGGCTGTGATGTTCGGAAGTGAGCGCCCACAGACGGGCATTCTTATCGAAACGAGGCCGGACCTTCAAATTGATGTTCAAAATGCAACTCAACTCGCAGATCTGAGGAATAAACTTTGGTAAGGTCTTCGATCCTTGAAATTGCCGCCGACTAATTTCATCTAATGCCAGGCCTATAATCGAAGAGGCGAACGAGATTGCTCCCACTTTCAGTCGGATCTTCAAAGAGATGATACTATTCACTTCTCGAGAGAAGCCCTTGCCCCGCGCGGGCAAAGGAACCGTGATGCGTAAGGCTGCAATCCAGCAGTACGCCCCGGAGATTGACGCGATGTACGTGTTCAAATTGACGGCCCCGCATTCTGCTAATGGCTAACAGATATACCGCCGTGGAGGAAAAAACCACGGTAATCGATTCGATCGAGCCGCCCACCGTGTGGGAGGTTGCCCCTATCCAAGAGTGGCTCCTCAAGTTGGCCGCAGACCTCTGCAATTCAACTACCGTGTCGCCAACGGAGAATCTTCGTCTGCAAGGATTTGATAGGTCGGGAAGTTGCTTCTTTGCTCTTTAATCCGCTGAACGTCAATTGTTCAGTTTGACCGCGACTATTTTTCGACTCCACATCATGAGGGCGTTGCGTTTTCGCAACGACGCGGCCCTCACACGAGCGGCCAATGCTCTTCCCCAGAACCTTGTGTATTCGTTTCCCACCATCTCCCAACTGTCTACCTACTTGACTGGTCTAGTGGGCGGAACTTTGATGGAAGAGGAAACTGCAGGCGCTCAGATGGAAAGATTGATTGCCAAGTATTCACCTTCCACAGGGCGCGCACAGGCGACAGCCGTCACCGCTGGGCCAGCAGTAGTTCTTTTGACCGGATCAACCGGAAACCTTGGGTCCCGCCTTCTTGCGTCGCTGTTGAAGGACGACAGAGCACGCAAGATATACGCGCTCAATCGCTCGTCGGCGGGACGGACAATGTCTGATCGGCACTTCGATATTTTCAACGAGATGGGCCTCGACAAACTTCTCCTCGCCTCTCCGAAGCTCGTTTTTATTGAAGGCCAAGTCGACCAAACGAATCTTGGGTTGAAACCGGATCTGTACGAAGAGGTACGAGTCTGACATTGGTACTATTTTTTACCTGGCTGATCCAGTCTCGCTCAAGATCCGAAGGTCGGTCACGTTAATCATTCACAACGCCTGGACAGTCGATTTTAACCATCCACTCGCCTCTTTCGAGCCTCATATCCTCGGAACACGCCACCTCATTGATCTTGCACTGTCGTCGGCACACTCTCCTCGTTTCCTCTTTACTTCTTCGGTTTCATCTGCACAGTTGTGGGACTATACTCGTGGCCCTTGTCCGGAAGACGTTCTCAGCGAAACAAGTCTGGCAATGACCGGGTATGGACAAAGCAAGTATGTAATAGAACAGGTGCGACCGCTTCGCTCTCACCTTCATGTGATATTTTAACGGCTATTTCCCAGATTCTGGCCCACAGCGGTTTGAATGCGACATGTCTCCGAGTCGGGCAGGTCTGTGGTGCGCTTCCAAAGGGCGCGTGGCCGACCAGAGATTGGTTGCCAATCATCGTTAAGACCTGCATAACTCTGGGATGTCTTCCGTTAGCTAATGGCGCAAGTAATTCACATCTCGAACTCAACTTGGCCATTGATTCGTTATTATTCCAGATCGTATCATGGATCGATTTTGAAACCGTCGCTCGGGCCATCATAGATGTCGCCTTCACTCCTCTGCAAAACTCGGAGCGCCTGCCGAGTGTTCTCAACCTAGTACATCCCCGCCCCGTTTCTTGGAATTTCGCGATGAAATCAATCCGGGATGCGCTCTTGAAGGAGAGCAACGGTTCCAACGATTTGAGACTGGTGGAATTCTCGAATTGGTACAAGGAGTTGCAAGCTGGTGAAGCTGGCGGCGCTTACGCCAAAGAGAGTCTTGTGGGCGCCTATTTTGCCTTACCTGTTCGATTTTACTGACACATCAATCAGCCTGCCTTGAAACTATTGGAGCTCGTGCGTTACTTGGCCAATTCATCTCGTGGTCCTTCGGATTCAGAATTTGGTGGATCCAATTTTTCTGTGGCCAAAATGCGAGCAGTCAGTCCTGCCGTGGACGATGTGGGTAGTATTACCGAAGAACAGGTTAAAGCGTGGGTGAACTATTGGCACACCTCTGGATTCATATAGGGAGCTGCTACGAAAAGCAGCATGGAATCATCGGAAGGGGTATTATACCTATGCCAAGATATGGGTCACTTTTAAATAACTAAATCGGGTTCAACGTTGAATGACGGGGACACGTGATGGGACTCGCGTCGCGTTCGTACGCCAAACAGCGCCAATCAAACGGGGCTCGTCTGAGAAAGAATCGGCGCGCTAGAGTTCGCTAGCCAACTATGTTTCATGTGCTCCATGGATTGATGACACAAGGATTTAGGCACCTTCAGCGCTGTGCGGGTTCGTTTTTAAATGACGCCCCAAGTCCGCATATGAACATTACTATTCCACCACTGTACATCCACCTGTCCTAACCCCCCTACTTGCAGTCCGCAATCACGCCATTCCCGTCATCAATGAGCCCCTGCACTAGCGTCTGCGCGCTCGCCACGGAAGCGGTTACGGTCGCGCTAGCAAAGTCTGGTCAGAACATATCACACACGACAGTACGAATGGACACGCACTCCGTAATGCCCTCGAGCGCCGAGCGCGTGTCGTTGAGCCCCTGCGAAACTTGCGTGCGCGCGTCGGTAGGGGCGGCCTTCCCCGTCACAAGCGCCAGAGCGATGTCCTTGATGGCGTCGCCGACGGTCGTGAGTCCGGTCTGGGCGGCCGCGACGGCGGTGGCCGTGTCGGGGTTGCTAAAGAGGATTGAGGGAAATGTCAACATAAAAAGAGGCCTGGTCGGAAACACACGCACGTCGTGTCGATTTTCTTCAAGGCGCTGCCGGTCTCGACGAGCCCAGTGACGATCTTGAAACGGTCGATGTTGCACTGGAGGTTCCCGAGCTGGCGAGTTTCGACTGGGGCTGCGAGGATATTAGGATTAATTCCTGGGTGCGAAGCGGGAGGTAGCACTCGCACCTGCGACAGCGGCAAAGGCGAGGAAAAGAGCGAGGAAGACGGAAAGGATGCGAGCCATTAGTCGAGATGAATGGTAATTAAAGTGGACTAAAAAAAGTAAAGCGATGGAAACAAAAGACACCAGGTCGAAGCAGACGAAAAGGAATGGGGAACTGATACCTCTTGGACGGGCTTTTATCTGCCAGCGGCGGGCTGCCCGGATTAATTGAGGTTTGAGAATAATTTGATCGGCCTTGAGCTGCTCCCAAGTGGCGGTGGTCCGACATTGTTGCTATAGCAATCAGCGTGGCGAGCGGCCTAAGAATTTTACTTCATTCGGACCATGTCAATGAGCTCGATGCCCGACGGTTGGTTTCGATCTGGCCGAAAATTATGGCCCAAACAACTCTGTCAGTCCGGGACTCAGCAAGTCATACCACGAATCCAGTGTTCACAGCCGCCGCGTCGATCTTTCGGGAATTCGCACCTTCCGAAGACGCCGTCCTTAACGTTACAGATATACAGTTATGCAGTTATGGCATTGTCGGTCCAGAGATAATTGCGGGTTCGGATCACCGTGGCCAATGCGCAAGCGGGGTCGCGCCTCCGTTACGAAAGCTCTTGGCGAGCTTCGTGTTCTCCGAATATAGACTTTCTAGTGCACCAGTCTAAGTCCCTTTAGTTGCGAGCGCAGCGAGCATTTCTACCCTTAGCATATGACTAGCAGAGGGCTAGGATATGCAACTAACACGGTCCTTCCCTGGGGAAAAAAAAAGCTTCAAACTCATTCAGTTCCTGCGATATCGCGACTTGGGGACTTCCATTCGACGGGGATTTTTCATGTGGTCCGAATGGTGCCGGAATTGACCCGACTTGAAGCGGAATTTGTAGAGCTGAAAAAAAAGGAGAGCCCGGTCTAGACCGTGGTACTGAGGGGGATGAAGAATTTTTGGCACTCAAAAAATACTCCAAAACATGTTGCTCTTTAGGATTTGAGGTTTCCATTTGGGGCCTAGGAGATGAAGAAGAAATCATGTTTCGTGTTCTTCTTTGTCAACAAAGACAAGTTCTATTCCTATCTTCATAAGATTGAAAGACTACTTCTTCTCCTGTGTCTATTTCAACTACAAGCATGAGTTCCAGTTGCAGTTGGAACATAGATTGAGCTCTAACGGGACAAAGGGATCATATGATTCAACTGCAAACACAACTTGTGTTTCCAATTGAAATAATTAACAAAGCAGAAGTTACCTTTCAAGATCTTCTGGACATGGGAATATAAGGATAATTCTATTTAACAACTCCCCTTATTAAGAACAACCCGGATTATTGTAAGTTTTCCTATTTAACAACCCTCGATCTCCTCAATTGAACCAGTGATACCACACGTACCAAAGCGAACTGGCTCAATTCCACACAAGTCCAAAAGAATGTGCAGACTGCAGAGGCCTCTCAAGAAAGGGAATTTATTATTTTCCAAGAACACACAGGACCTGGGTAATAGTCTTAGCAGATAAGAAATTTAAACATTGGATTAGCGGGGGTACGAGAAGGACAATAAGAAACGGCGTGGCGCGTCTGTCTTAGTCTGTCTAGATCAGTAATCGGCTCGATCACGTGCGAGCAAACGCTTACGCGCCTTTATAAGACGCGTTTGTTGAGGGTCACACTTGTAGCTTGGTCTTGACCACCACCATTTTGCTCTTGTAAAGCCTTTCTGTGCCCACTGAACCCGTCTCCAGAGGAGAATCGGGGAGGATGGATGCAGTGTAACGAAGTACTGTACCATTTGTTGTGGGTGTTCGGACATGCTTCGGAGTAGCCTCTAAGCCAAGCTTCATAGTTGATCTGGGTCTGTCGCGCCATCCCATCCCCGCTGTGGAAGGCCTGCTTGGGCATGACCCTTGTTGCAAAGACCCAGCAACTTACGCGCTTGACGTGATGGCCATGATTTGTTGCAGTACTGAGCCAGCTCAATTGAAGACTTTTGAAGTGATCACCATACCACTGCTTACTAAGGGTTGTTATATAGAAAAGGGGTTGCTAAATAGAAACATTCTATTAGTTGTTCTTAATAAGGGGGGTTGTTAAATAGAATTATCCGGAATATAACTCGTCTTTGTGTATAAAGAAGAACACGAAACATAATTTCTGCTTTATTTCCTCGGCCCAAAATGGAAATATCACGATAATTATATTTAACAACCCCCTTGTTAAGAACAACCGGGTTGCAGAATAGATCTAACAACCTCCTCTATTTATAAACTTGTCACAGCGGCATGAAAATTCGTGATGGCGGCTGATGGCGGGGGCGGCGGGATGCGCTTCCAGTCGACAGAACTGAGTCCGAGGTAAATTTCAACACTGACTCCATTCTTTTTGTACGAAATGGGCAGTGAGCGGAACTCGCACTTTTTCGGTCGGCACGGCGCGTCCCATCAGACGGCAGCTGAGATCGCAGCCTGCCGGCACTGCGATCAAATGGGCATGTGCCGGCAGCATCCGCCGCCCTCTCCCGTCGCGCTACATTCATTAGTAATAAGAATGTCAATACTAAATGATGCCCGGGGGAAGACGTGCGCACATGTGTGCTGGGCATGCCGCGCGGGGCCGGAGCTCATGCATTGGTAAGCTTCGGCGGGATGTTGATGGCCGGATCAGGCCGATGCAATTCTTACCTCCTCGTCGATCAAGTCGGGGAAGGCGGCGGGGCCGATGAATTGATTCTGTGACGAGTGTGTAGTGGGGGTTGTTAAATAGAACAGAACATTAATCCAGCAACCCGGGTTGTTTCTGCACGGCCGCCGCGAACCACAAAAGGACAAACCTGCCGCTCAAAAGACTCTATTCCTGAGGCATTATTTGTGTATGGTCAAGACACAAGAGCATCGTGAAGCTCTGACTTCAATTATGCTGTCTACCCATCAACTTGCCTTGGAAAAATTGCGGTACGTCAATCATGCACTACAACCTGTACCCCGTCATCAGCGCTTCTGTCGATTCTGCAAAATGAAGGTGGAAAGTCCAGAGCACACACTATTGGAATGTCAGGCACATCCTGAGGTCCTGATGCTGCGTGATACATTTCTGGAGAAGTTATTCCGAACCGTACCAAGTTTGCAGGGGAAAATGGCTGAACTCACCAGCATTGAGTTCCTCAAAGCCATAATTTATCATGATGAGCGCGCGACAATTGTACTCATAGCA
Source organism: Mycena rosella (assembly GCA_029378255.1). NCBI lineage: Eukaryota > Fungi > Basidiomycota > Agaricomycetes > Agaricales > Mycenaceae > Mycena > Mycena rosella. Next base: position 65,979 of record JARKIE010000070.1, read on the forward strand.
AAATACGTGCATGATGTCCTTGAGGTTTTCTGCGCAACACCCGTGTATCGTGCAAGTTGACTTACTGACCGTTGTGCATATTCCAGGTTCATATTCATGCTTTTCTCTGCTGTCTAGGTCATACCGTGGGGCATGGGGCAACCTGTCACCGTGCACGGGTCCACCCGCGGGTACCAAAAGGCAACCCGGACCCGGACCCGTCAATACCGTACCCGACCAACCCGCGGGCCTCAAACCCGTACGTGTCACCCGCGGGTGCCGCACTACCCGCGGTCCATTAAACCCGTCGGGTCAACCCGCGGTATCCAACCGAAAAACAAAGCGAGAAGTGTAGTTCTTATGTCGCTTGCGATGCTCATTGGACGAGGCATAATTGAGCGAGTGGTGGGGAAGAGTTGATACCCTCACCTTTGAGAAAAAAAGACTTAACGCTCAAACCATTTAGTGTTCATTTACGACCCTGAGTGAATCCTGCCGGCTCAGAAGGAAAGAATATTCGAGGGAATGAGAGCAAGAATGATAGAAAGGAGTATAATTGGAAATTTCACGTTCTGATGTAGACCAAGTGTTCGGTGTGGCGTCAATGCATGTGCCCAAGGCGAAGATCACCGTCCACAATGGTCCAAGAATTCTGAATGAGAGCATAAATGATAGAAAGGAGTATAGTTGAAAATTTTCGCCTTCCAATGAAGGCTCAGTATTCGGCACGAGGTCAAGGTTTGTGTCAAAGCTCAAGATCGCCGTCCCATATTTGTGCCACAGTTCGGAAGATAAAATTGCCTGAAACTTGAATCGGCTGAAGGCCCTAGATTCAGAGGCTCTTGTCGGCCGAAAACCCGCGGGTTTACCCGCGCGGGTCCACGGTATTGCGACGGGTTGAAAATCTCAACCCGTACCCGAACCCGGCGGACCCTGGGGTCCAAACCCGCGCATGGACCCGATACCCGCGCGGAACCCTAAACCTGTGGGGTCTGCGAGCGCTGGTCTAGGTGGAAGAGGGAAGTCCAGGGGCGATGGTGTAATTACGCTTGCTTGTACACCGGGAAAATCCCTGGGAACCGGCGTTCGTTATTCGGACCGTGCCGTGTAATGCTACCTACCTACCTACCTACTTAACAAGGGGGGTTGTTAAATGGAATTATCCGAAATATCAGATCCGAAAGAGCAAACATATTTTGGAGTATTTTTGCGCCAAAAATTCTTCCTCCGTTCAAGATTTATATATTTTCCTTGAGCTCGGGTCGAATGCGTAAAGCGGGATCATGCTCGGATTTTCCCCAAAATGATGGCCGAGTTGGAATCGTGGAGACGTTCGTCGAATCGTGTTGTCGCCGTTCTTCACGGTGGCCCGTAAATGATTCCGTACCTTGGTGTTTGGGGGGACCTGAACATATAATAGAAAGAGTAACTTCAAGTCTCTGGCAGTCCCAAGTTCCCGATCAATCCCGATGTCGGTCGTTTCCAGCAGCTTTTCCAGCGCAGATACATACCAACCAAAGCCACCCATATCACTGGGTTGCACGCGTAATAATGAGGCCCAGTAGCGAAATGTATCGCGCCCGCCCTTAGTGCAAAGGCGGCAAAAGGGTTCGCGGGGGGTCCTTGTTCGACTCAAGGCTAGGCCATATTATTGAATCTTACCACATTTTTGGCGGCGATGCCTTTTTTTTTGACCGTCGGAGTACACGTATGAGCAGGGAGATAGGTAGAGGAACAACATATGTTTAGCGCAAAAGAAAATACACAAAAGGTATGATACAATCTACTATACAGACAATGAGTCGAAGCAATTCGAAGCGTCAGCGTCTGAAATCAAGGCCCACTCGCGAATAAATCTAGCTCCTCACGTCTTGACGATGCAAGTGTTGAGCACCGTGTTCGTCGCCGTCCACGCGCTGGTGAGCGCCTGCGCCTGTGCAGCCGAGCTACAGTGCGGCGTCAGGCCCGCGTACATCGCCTGCAAGCGCGTCTGCACGGTCTGCAGCGCGGTGCGCAGCTGCGTGAATTGCTGCGTGAGCGAAGGCGCGGCGGGGCTCTGGTGGCAGCCGGTGACGGCGATGTCGATCTGTAGGACGTTAGCGGTGCGTAGCCCAAGAGTGGAAAGAGCATACTTGGGACGCGAGCGCAGAGACGCGGTTGGCGATGTCCGCGGCCTGGTTATGGATCTGCGCGGCGTTGCCCGCGGAGAGCGGGGTCGCAGGGAAGCCGGCCTGCAATGAAAAATGAGTCACGGTAACATGCGTGTTGGGATGGGGTGCTTACGAGCTCGGTGTTCAACGATTGGATGCTCGCGGCGGTAGAGTTGAGCTGGCTGACGAGGATAATGAGGCCGCTTGCGAGCTAGAAACACTTGTTGATTAGTATAACTAAACGAGAGCGAAGTGAACTCACCTGGTTGGCCGTTCCGGCGATGCTGGTGAGCGCGTTTGTAGCGCTGCCCGCGAGGCCGCTCACAAGGCTGAGCAGGCTGGACATCGAGTTCAACGTAGTGTCGACAGCGGTGCCGACGCGCGAGAGGGAGGTGATTATGGTGCCCGCGTCGGTGGAGGCGCCGGTGGCGCTGCTAATGAGGCTCGAGATAACGTTGCTGGGAACGACGGATCCCCCGTTTGAAAGGGTCACGCTGGGCGGGATGGCGATGAGGTTCGTGGCGTCGCTGACGACGCTCGAGACGAAGCCGCTCGAGGATGCGCCGTTGGGGACGAGGGCGGTGGGGATGACGCCACTCGGGACGGCGATGGGGTCCCGGGTAAAGGTCGCAGCGGTACTGGCGATGCTGGAGGCGGGGACTAAAATGGGGGCGGCAAGGGCGGTGGCGGCGCTGAGTGCGCTCGAGGCGGCGCCCACAGCAGTCGAAGGGAGTGCACTGGCGGCGATGAAAGGGGCCACAAAGATGGGTGTGGCAACGCTGAGGGCGCTCGAGGCAATGCTCACCACGTTCGAAGGGATGGCACTTGGAACGATGAATGGAGCGACAAAGCCCGTGGGGGCGCTGAGAGCGCTCGAAAGGACGTTGTTGGCGACGCTTGAGAGAATGCTGGGGTTGACAAGACCGGTGGTGCTGGAAAGGACGTTGTTGACGATGTTGGACGGAAGGCCGCTACTCGGAAGAAGGATGGCGGTACCAGCGTTCACGGCGCTGGCGAGGACCGGGTTAAAGACTTTCGACGAAAGGCTTCCGCTCGGCAGAGCGATAGGAAGTCCGGCCGAGGGCGATGCGGTCGGGCATTGGAAAATGGTTAGCGTGGCAGTAGCCGTTACCGTCGCGGCGGCAGCGGCAACGACGGGGAAGATGGGTGAAGCGTTCGAGAGAAGAGGCGTGCTGCTGAGGACGGCGAGAGGGATGAAGTAGGACAGCATTTTGTTGAGGTCGTGGATGGGTCGTAAAAGATAAGTTGCCGTGAACCTGTCGAGTTGACTGGTGAATTCCTCCCAGATTTTATACTCGCAGAACCAGGGGGAATGAGACGGTCCCAGACATGCGGGTGGATCGTGCAGCGCCTCGGGGCGGGCCTAGTGAGCTATCCGCCCTCCCGCGTCGGGTCGGGTCGGGTAGAGAGTCGGGTAAAGAGTCGGCCGTGTCTGAGACCGAGATCTGCAGTGGAGCCCAAGTGGAGCCAGATAGAGCGGGTGTTCCAGTCAGCCCATAGCCCCCGGCGTTAACTTCGAGGAAAAGGAGAGGAAAAAGGACTGCTGACATCAGCTGCATAGCCCTTTGCCGCCTCACGGCATGATGGCCGGATTCCCGGATCCGTTGAAAGACCCACACGGCAACCATATGGCCGTCCTCGACAATGATGGCGGAGCCTAAATCGCATCAAAGCCTCATTTTATTCTCTGGCCTAGGCCGGGCTCCGTTTCACCTGCAGAGGTTAACCGCGAACATTCAACATAGTAACTTCTGGAGGTCCTCAGGCTTCCGATCAATCCTGATTTCAGTCTTTTTTTACAGCGCTTGACCAAACCGAGATAAAATTCAGAGGAAAGACAAAGCTTTTCTGAAAGATCCTCAGCTCCCCGGGAGTCCAGAATCTTTCTCATCGCTTCGCTTCCCGACTCGCTTGTGCTCACTCGCATTTATCTCTTATTGGCTCATAATTTGCAAGAATTTCACCTTTCGTCGGTATGTTTGGATCCTTCTTCTGTCGTTTCTTACAATTAATCTTTGTACTTATCATTCCCAGGTGAAATTGAGGGCTGCAACCGATCCAAGATCTCATTGTCCTTTGTCAAGTTGCGCTTTGGTGAACGGTCACATGATCGAGATCAAACAATGAAAATTCGCGCGACGCGTGGCGTCACCTCACTTTTCCTCTTCTTCGACCTCCACCCATCTCCCTTCCCCTCTGTATCCACATCCACTGTGCTCATAGATCTCGCCTGTTGAAATACCCAGTGAGTTCCCACTCTGTGGCATGTGCTACAGCCAGGCTCTCTGCACCGGGTGGCAAATGCCACCCATCCCAGGCCTTGGCTTGAGCTTGAATAATTTTTTCTGACCACAATCCCCCATCTAGGAAACTTTATATGCTTCATCTCATTACGGGTGTCCATTCCAACTGGACTCCCCAGTCGCCGAAGGATGTAAACGCTGTCCGCGCGGTTTTAACCCAGCTCGAGAACAATCTGGCTTCCTCCTGGTCCCCTAGGGCGTCAATACAGCTGGTCAATGAGCCCGCAGTCATCGGCGCTGCTATTAGACGCGTTCGAAGGCTGCTCTCCGCATGCCACCTCCTGCCAGGGAGCGTCCTGTCCCTGATATTCGAGCATTTCGTGATAGGTCTGGACTCTTCTGTGTGGCGTCTCAAAGCTCTGGAGATCCGTGGCGATTTCAACGCCGGCGTTGTGGACCAGTCTACGGCTCACCGTCCGTCCGGGCTGGAACCCCGCGTTCGATAGCACTTGCATTTCCCGCTCATACCCCCTTCCTATCGATATCCTCCTCCTATACCAGGAGTACTTTCCCCCGGCGCTGGACGCTGCTCTTCATTTATTGTCCCGACATACCGAGCGCATTCGGTACCTTTGCCTCGATATGCAACATCCGTGGCAGGGCAGATTGAACACGCGTCCGGCGCATATCTTCCCGCCTCTGAAGCGGGATGCGTTCTCCAGCTACCTTGAATGCGTCGACATTGCGGTGTCCCCTAACACAATCGCCTGGGAGTGGATATCCGCGGTCGTTGGAAGCGCACCGAAACTTACACACTTCCTGTTCCACGGACGCGTAGTCCCGAACGGACGCTGGGGGCAGCTGCAGAACCTGAGTCTCGGCGACATCACTCTCGCCCAGAGCCTCCACGTTCTCGCCAACGCGCCACTGCTCGGCGAGTGCGACTTTATCCTGACTTCGTCGGCGGATAGGATACCACTTCCGGAGCATCCCCGCGTTCACTCGCTCACCTGCCTCATACTCCAGCACGACGGGACGTCCGGCCCCGACGACGCAACCCTCTTCCTCCACCATGTGACCCTCCCGTCCCTCATCTCCCTCGCCATTGTCGGGGCTCGTGGCGAGTGGCGCCAATGCGCCATCCTCCCCTTCCTCATCCGCTCTGCCTGCACTCTCCGCCGCCTCAACCTCGTCTGGACACGCGTCTCCGACGTGCAGCTCTCCGACCTTCTGTACCACCCGCAGATCCAGATGGAGCGGCTGACCGCGCTGAAGCTCGAGGACTGTCCGTCGGCGGTGACGGAGGAGCTCCTGAGGTGCCTCCACCTCATTGAGCCCGGATGGCATTATGGGCTGCGCATACGCGCCCTGCGTACAATATTCCTCAGCCCCATTATGTGCGATAGCGGTGTCGGGACGCTGGCAGCGCGTCTGGACAACAAAGGACGCTACGAATGTGATGTGCTCGAGGGGATCCCGGACATGAGCACGACCTTCACTTTGCATCCCGATGATGAATTGTAGCTCCTCATTTTAAGACAGATATATGCCCACCAGATCCAGTAGATGAATCATTTTCTCGAATTGATATTTAGTGGCGCCTGGGCGCCAGTCTTGAAAGCACTCATTGGCCAGTTGGCGAAATCACTGCAGCGCGCGAGTACAACAGAAAAAACGACGTGATGCTCCAGGAGTGAGGGGCGTACGCTATCTCAATCAGCGTACGTTGACAGATAGATATGCAGAACTGGATCGGACATTCATCTCAATCTGTCGCGCAAACATCAAGGAACTGACGAGCCCGGAGTTCGACCAGTAATATTCGAGAATGCCTTTTGGTTGATCAACGCGTCCCTACTTATCATGATTGGGATGCGGATGCATGATGGGACACCTAAGAATAGGATCCCGGTCAGATATTTTGAGATTGCATGTGGTGATTTTCAGCTGGAATCCAGGAATAGAGAGGAACGCCGATGTCAGCAGGATTAGATGGATAGAAGCTTCGCGGTGCTTGGTCGTGTATCGTGATTCCCCATCAACGTGTTTCGTTCACGTGACTCATTTCTGGTTGCCACCTCCTCTTGACCTCCTCCTGGTTTCTTGCGCTTCAGGCCTTTTGGCGGAAAAATTGCCAGTGCGGCTTAGTCCCATTCCTCGGAGAGCTCAGTTCCGTGACCTCGGTGTCGTCCTAGACCTCACACTCCGATTAAAAGTTTCTCAACGGGCTCTTCTTTCCGCGACGGAGGCCACTTGACTCTGACCGCATTCTTCGGCAGTGAATAACCGCTTCCCATATGTCTCGTTTTGCCGCCTTTCCCCCGTCTGACAGCACACCTCTCTTTTATTAGCACCCCGCAGTTATGGTATGCCTCAATGGGACGATTCGTGTGTAACCCGAGCCTGATCGGCCGTCTATCATATCAGGCTCTCCTTGTTTTGACTGCCTATAAATCTGGAGGAGCAGGAATACGGGATACACACCCCCCTCTCAAGACACTCCAATGGGACATCCTCGAGGCTGGCGCTTTGCGCTGGTATTGCCCCACGTCTGTTTCGTTTCAATCACCCTAGGTGCCGCGATTTGACTCCACCTCTCAGTTAATGGCTGTGTCCCATACCCTCGCGGGTTCCCAGCGCCGCCAATCCGTTCCGACCACCTTTCCCGGCAACTGGTCATCCCTTGGATGTTACACGTGGGCCAATTTTCCCTCCGCCTGGGAGATCGGAGTTTGACGATAGTTCGAATTCCTAGGGACAGCACCGCCGCGCGTACTCTGACTGGGCCCTCTACCACCGATCTTGTCAACATGACAGTGGAGGTACGGAATACAGTGCTCTGTCCGGCTATTAATTGACCGCATTTCCAGAACTGTATTGGCTTTTGCGATTCTAAACAGCTGATCTTTGCTGGAGTCGAATTCATGGTTAGTTCGCCGGTGCCCTTGTCACCTTGCGCGCCTAAATGCTGACATGCCATGACGCCCGGAAGCAAGAATGTTGTATGTGTAACAACATCTCCGACTGATTTCGGTGGCTGACGAGAATATCCAGATTGCGATGACTTTATTGAAAACCCCGGCGTCAGCGCGCCTATCACCGATTGCAATTTGCCTTGTACAGGAGATGCTAACGAGTCATGCGGTGGCCCGAACCGACTAAATATATTCTGGAGTGGCGCCGAGCCGCCCCCGCCTCCCACGATCCCTCTTTCCATTGGAAAATGGGAATCTCTCGGGTGTTACAGGTATTTTTACCTTCGAGGCTGTCGAAAAACGTCCGTTTAACCAATCAACCCTAGTGATAACGTCGACGGGCAAGGACGTGCGCTCGTCGATGCGGTGGCTGTAGTCGGCCAAGTGTCCCTCGAGACCTGCACTTCGGCATGTTTCGACGCTGGCATGCCGCTCTCAGGTATTCGCGCCCTTATCATTGTCTTTCAACTTCTGATCGAACGGCTGCAGGTGCTGAATTTGCGGACGAATGCTGTTAGTTATTATCAGAAGTCGGGTATCGACCAAAGTCTAACACCTGCGGCAGATTGTGGGACGGCGATCATGAACGGGGGTATCCTTGAACCCATTTCGGACTGCAACATGGCGTGCGCAGGCAACATTTCTGAATTGTGGGTTGATCGATTCACAGCTGTATGACGACTGATCTTGGACGTCAAGCTGTGGTGGTCCCAACAGACTCACGGTGTACAACTACACTGGTACGGATCTTCCTCCGCCCCCTGTGGGAGGTGGGGGTGGCGCACCCGGTGGGGTAACGGCAATCGCAACTGATCTTCCCAGCCCGTGGGCTTATGTTGGATGCTTCGTGTAAGGCACGTGCCCAATGCGAAGTCGATGTTTCTCAACACATTTTAGCGACGGGGCCTTTGGCCGGGTTCTCACCACCGAGATCGACAATGCGAATTTGACCATGGAGACTTGTGTGGCCAGCTGTGACGCGCAGAACTTTACCATTGCGGGAGGAGAATTTTCGGTCCGCTCCTCGTTTTATCGTGGTCCGTCGGGATTATTAATCGATGTTCGGATTAGATCCAATGCTGTGAGGAGATTGTTCCACTGAGACTGGGCCCACCATTGATGGAGTTTCAGTTTGCGGTAACGAGCTCATAGAAGGGGCAGTTCCAGCCGCACAATCTGACTGCAACATGGCTTGCGGAGGAAATTCGACGTACGTGCACGATTTTCGGACCATATTCGGGAACTCAACAAATAAAATTTAAACAGTCAGGCTGTACGTACACCTATACTCTCTGTTCTCATCTCAGCCCAACGCAATCCACAGTGCGGCGCCGGAAACCGATTATCTGTCTACTCTACGACGCAAAATATCACCATTCTTCCGGTACCTGTGCCGCAAAACTCTAGCATTCCAGGATCATGGTCTTATCAGGGTTGTCTGGCGTGAGCAGTGTGACTATTATATTGACGTGCGCTAACTTCTCCTGGATACCACACAAGTGAGGCGACAGGCGGTCGCGTCTTCCCATGGGAAATCGACAACACCAATAACAATTCGGCATCTGGTTGCCTTAGTCAGTGTGCAGCATTCGGCTACACTGCTGGCGGAATGGAATTCGGTAACTTTCTTTTTTTCGTCGACGGCTGGGTTCACACCTGTCTTAATTCGTAGGCTTCCAATGTTGTGAGTTCCCTCTACATATTCTGTCCTACTCAAATCTCATTGTCGTCAGTCTGCGGCGACGTGTCGGATGTCACTGCGAGTGGCGTCTCTTTAGAACCCGAGAGCGACTGCAGTTTCCCTTGCAGCGGTGATCCCATCCATTTATGTGGCGGGGCAGACAGAATCCAGTATTATGTCTGGACAGGACCAACTCATGTTTGGCATACCCCCGATGTTACCGGTCGCTATGAGGTCAATGTTTGTCTTTTCGATTATTTCATCCCACTGACGGCCGCTCTCTCCAGTTTTTTGGTATGTTTGGCATCATCATATTAATGAATGTTCTCAGTCACCGATTTTGATTCTAGTTCCTGGGTAAACGAGCTTATATCACCAGGTCGACAAGAGATTTAACCTATTCCAGGGTGGTAGTACCGCTTATTGCGACGGTGGGAATCAACAACAAAGTGACTTTCCTTGAGAAGGGTGGAACGTCGGAGTGAGCTTTCCGATGATGCTGCTGTCACTTCTGTGTCCTGACATGCGGCTGGAGATTTATGAATTCCACAGGTGCCCTCGTCTCGTTCGACAGACATTATTGGATCTGACTCGCGTCAAGGTGCCTACGAACTCGATTTGTCCCTGGTACAAGATTTTGACAAAGCATGGCGCGAAATGCACGTCAAGTCGGACGTTTTCTGTTCTGGGAGCATCACCTTGCCAGATAAGGGCGCCCGGCAGCTCAATGTAGGCGGCTGGTCACTTGATTCAACCAAGGGAGTTCGTCTCTACACACCGGACGGATCTCCCGGGGTGAACGGCACAAATGACTGGGAGGAGAATTTCGAGGAACTTCATCTGCAAAGACAGCGGTGGTATCCTAGTGGGTTATTCATACTACGCCCCAATTCATTCCTCACGAGCATACACACCATAGCGGCTGCGATGCTTCCTAATGGCACTGTCATGGTTATCGGAGGCGAAACAGGCAGCAATGCGTCCCCTGAGCCGAACGTGGAGATCTTGCCCACTCCCGAGGGAGGCGACACCGTCATTTTCCTGGACTGGCTTAACCGCACCGATCCGAATAATCTCTATCCGTTCGTCTTCGTCCTCCCCAGCGGCAATCTTTTCATCGGTGCGTTGATTTCTCGGAAATATGGACGGCGTCTGAATTACCACGCCAGTGTACTACAACGAGGCACGCATCCTGGATGCCGGCACATTCGACACAATACAGACATTGCCCAACCTTCCAGGATCAGTCACCGACTGTACGTTATGACCGTCCATTCGTGCGCAGTAGACACCTCATACTCTTGCAGTCTTGGCCGGGCGCACGTACCCGCTCGAGGGCGCCGCCGTCATGTTCCCGCAACACACACCCTATAGCGATCCATTGGAAGTCCTGGTTTGCGGTGGGAGCACCCCTGGTGATGGATTTGCACTCGACAACTGCCTTTCTATCCAGCCGGAGGTCGAAAACGCTACGTGGGCGTTGGAGCGCATGGTGGGTTTCTCTGCGCTTCCGTATATCTGAGCTCATCGATACGCACAGCCCTCCCCGCGCGTGATGCCCTGCATGGTCGGACTGCCCGATGGAACATTCCTCATACTCAACGGGGCGGTGCAAGGCGTCGCGGGTTTCGGCTTGGCGAATGACCCGAATCTCGGGGCGCTCTTGTACGACCCCGCGATGCCATTGAACCAGCGCATCTCCATCCTCAATACTACCATCGTTGCCCGCCTATACCACTCCGAGGCTCGTGTCTTAATCTAATCTCGTTCCAGAAATCCTCTGATGCGGTCTGCTAGGCCATTCTGCTCCCCGATGGTCGCGTATTGGTCTCTGGCTCGGACCCTGAGAGTCCCACCAATCCGGAAGAATTCAGAATCGAGGTATGTGTTCAGAGATCGTCTCAACGGGGGCTCACGCCCAGCTAGGTCTACATCCCTCCGTATTTAGCGCAAGGCCTCACGCAGCCCTCATTTAACATCACGGATACAGACTGGGCTTATGGGAGCACGCACAGTATTAAAGTAACTCTTCACCATGGAACGACCTCGACGATGAAGGTTTCTCTCATAGCGGGTGAGCGCCGTACATTTTTTCCCCACAACCCGTTCTCATCCCTCTCAGCGACGTCGTCGACTCATGGCAATACCATGGGAAGCCGCACGCTGTTCCCTGCGTTCAGCTGTGCCCACAACATCTGCAGTATCACGGCGCCGCCAAATGCCTTTGTGTCGCCTCCAGGGTGGCATCAGCTTTTCATCTTGGATGGGCCCACTCCGTCGCATTCGACGTGGGTTCGAATTGGAGGAGATCCAGCGGGAATTGGGAATTGGCCTGACCTGCCCGACTTCACTGTACCGGGTGTGTAAATAATGCCAGTGGGGCGGACATGAAGTCTAGAGGACTATATTTTGTTTTTCCTTCTGGTACTAGGTCACTTTGAATCTCATTTTGAATCTATTTCGAACATTAATCGCGCGAGGCTCGAGGTTGTATACTTTCGCCGCGACCCTTCCTGCCATATTTCTCTGATTGACTATACCCGTCAGAGACTTAGAGAGTAAACATTTTTGGCTTGACCGAATGGCTTGCGCCTGCGCGGAATGGCTTGTTTTGGGCTTGGGCTTGGATTTTGGTGGCAGCCCAAGCCCAAGCTCAGCCGAATGGCTTGTAAGCCATTTAGCCGGCTTGGCAAGCCATTTAGCAAGCCATTCGGCCGTCTTGGCATCACCCAAATAAAGAATGTGGCTTGACCTTATTGCGCGTCGGTGGGGGCCTATAAGTTCATGTCCAACCTCCCTGAGTGATTCTCTGAGTCTCCCCTTGAGGTCAATAGAATTATTGCCGTTTTCAGAAAAGTTGGCGCGCGTCACGTTTCGTGACTTTTGCACACCTCCCAGACCACATCTTCGGCGGCCCATAACTCAGCAACCCCTGCACCAAATCACTCGAGTCCGGTACCGTTGGAAAGCGCTCATCAAGGGCTAGGGCGCCCCATACATCCTGTGCCGAAATTCGGCCTACCGAAAACTCGTTTCTGAGACGGCCTCCCGCAGCGTCGGCGGCCTCTAGCACTGTACATACTGCATGTAATGCCACCATTTTTTGAATGAGAACTCTTGATCACATTCTCGAGGGTGCCCCATGTATAAACAAGCCCCTCGATCGTCGGCTTTTCTGGAGTTGGCATGTGACCGTGTTTGTTTCTCACCACAACCTCTCCTGGTTTCCTTCACCTCGTTTACCATGGTTCGCGGCAAACCACTCTCCGACGACCTTCGTGGTGTCATTCTGAACATGGCTCTGAGCCTGGATGTCCCAGGAATATGCAAATACACCGGGTGCAAGACACGCACCGTGCAACGTGTTCTTGAAGATTACCGGAAGAAAGGGACCGTAATGCGGGAACATTTACGACAGGAGATGCGCGGTGCAAAGCGTAAGATGACCAACCGTGACATCGGGGTACGCCGCTTCTCAAAACAGCTGCAACAACACTGAATTTCGTTCTAGTTTCTTACTGGTCTAGTCCGACACAGTCCCGATGTGTACTTTGAAGAACTTCGTGAATCACTGGAAGAGACCTCGGGCAAGGAGGTCAGTGACTCGACAATCTGGAGGAGCTTGAAGCGCAGTGGATTTACGATGAAGAAGGTGCGTAATCGACTTCCTTCTCTTGTGCTCTATTGATGATAGAAGATTAGCTCACTCGCGATGCTCTGGAAAGAAGTGAACTCAAACGGGCGGCATTTCGGTACACTTATGGCTCACAGTATACACCGGAGCAGACAGTATTCGTGGATGAAAGCTCATTTGACCGACGTACATCTATTCGTAATCGCGCGTGGGCTCTATCCGGGCAACGCGCAATTCGGAAGTGTTTCTTTGTTCGAGGGCGGCGGTAAGCTTGCACATAGGTCACTTTGCTGCTCTAACTATGAACGCGTAGGTACTCGATGCTTCCGGCACTGTCCCTCGATGGTATACTTCACGTGAAGATTGTCGAGGGCTCGTTCACATCAGCTCGCTTCTATGAGTTTATCGAAGGTCTTCTGGACCATATGAACCCGTTTCCAGCAAAGAATTCAGTAATTGTCATGGATAATGCTCGTATCCACAAGGATCCCGCGATTGCAGAACTCATTGAAAGCCGGTGAGCCTCAAAATGTGTTTCTTTCTATCTTTGTTCAAACAACATTGTTAGGGGCATGAGAATGTTATTTCTGCCACCCTATTCCCCGGATTACAATCCCATTGAGCTCGCTTTCTCTACAATCAAAGCTTTTGTGCGACGCGATGGAACCTTGAGCCGACAGGATGTCAATCAGAATGAGGATGATAACTATGTCTACTTGCATCTCATTGATGCTGCTTTTTCAATCACGGCCGAAGATGCACTGGGATTCTATCATCATTGTGGTTATGTATAGTAGTTTAGCCTAGCCTATCAACAAGCACTATTACGAAGATGATTTCAAGAAAATTATGTGATACCCATTAGTTTCGCGCCCGTTTGTTGGCTTCGTTGAGAAGTTTGGCGAGATCTTCCTTCGCGTATTTGACAATACGCTTCGCAATACCAATTGGAGCAGACGAAATCCGGACTATTTCGTCTGCAGAGAGGTCCTCGATGTCTGTGAGGTCGAGAATGCCGCTATTTTCGAAAGATTGTGTGTACTGGACGTAATAAGTGTTGTGGCGGCCGCGCACAGCATCCAGATCAAGGCCCGAGAGCCACCGCTGAATGTCGGGAGCATGTACCGCAGCAGTGCGTTTGGTCCCGCTCGAGGGCTGATGACCGGCCATGCCGGAAGACCCTGGAGTTGGCTGTGTGCGAGCCGCACGGGGTGTTTGCGGGGCAAGCACTGGTGGCAAGTTGTTCCGCATTAACCCGGGCATCATCATCCCTCCCACCGCCATGCCCATCACCTGCTGCAAACCGCTTAGCCAGGCCGGTTCATCCGAGGGAGTGCCAGCAGTCCGCGCCAAGGCCTTCTTTGCCTTGTGTTGTCTCGGACCAGCATCTGAAATATTGAGCTCCTCTGGAACGGTGCTCAAGGTTGCCGTATGCATATTCTAGAACAGATATGATTACCCGCATGATGGCAAGACGTGCAAAACGACTTACCGCCATGTGCACCCATTTGGCGAGGTCAGCAGCCGTGAGATGATAGTGATTACCATCCGACTGAACAATGCAGGCTTTGTGATGCTCCGCACACTGATATTTCTGCTCCAGTTGCCGGTAGAGTTGGTGCTCAGGAGTTTCTTTGATAGCGGGCTCGGGATCCTTGTCGCCTTTTTTGCCCTATGAATCAAGTCAGTTGAAAGGAATAAAAAGATAACTGTGAATAAAAGTTGCCTTCTTTCCCCCGCTGCCGGCTGCCTTCGGATCTCCCCCCGAAGTGTCCACGATTTGGATAAAGAACGGTTTGACGTCTCCGTTACCGCGCCGTTTAGCCTTGGAAGTATTGATGTAGTTCTCGACATCTGTGATGAGCCGCGACCACGCCTGCTTGCTGTCGAGAAGCTTCGGAATAGGCTTCGGACTCTTTGGTTTATATGAGGGGATGTAAGCTATCCCCGACAGCAGTGATTTTCGTGTTGACATCGCCTGTGCGAGTTCATCAAGGAACTCATCAAATGGTGTTCGAGACGTGATTCCTTCCAAGTCGCGGACCGCCCCATTGAACGGCACTTCGAAGGGAATGGTAAACTTGCTCGACTTCCTCCCATGCGCCTGTTGGGCTGGGGAGCTGACTGGGACTGCAGTGAATGTGTTTATAGTTCAATTAGTGGACTAGATATTTGTACTTACTGTCTAAAACAGTGTCGGAGTCTTCCGAGTCGCTCGATTGTTCGGAAGTCGAGTCCGAATAAGATCCCTCGGAACGATCACCCTTCGAGGGCTCCCTGACATCTGCAGTGAAATCCATGTCTTCCATTCCGGGTACAGCTGAACGGAAGACGTGGTCCATTGCCGTCTCAAAACCGGACCGGTCGCGATGTTTTTTACTCCCCATCGCCATAAGTACCGCCGCAGCTTCGTCCTCTTTGCTGGAGGATGCTGCACTCGTCTGGAGTTCATCCCGTTCGGGCTGGGGGACCGTCAGTTTCACCCTTGGGATAGGTTTTGGACGAGGTGGCGGAGTGGTGTCAGGTGTGCCAACAGCATTCTTTTTGGTTTTGCGCTGGCCAGTCTCTTTCTTTTTCTTCTTCTGGGCGTTTTTCCTAGTACCCATAGTGTGAGGAATGTATGGCAAGAGCTTTTGCGACGACGAGTGGCACCAAAGTGGCACCAGAAGAGAGTCTAATTTGGAACTGTGGCGCTGTTTGCAGAGATCACGGCCAGTGCGTATGATATCCCGAACGTTGACGAAAAAGGTCGGTGGGGCACCCTCGAGAATGTGGTCAAGAGTTCTCATTCAAAAAATGGTGGCATTACATGTAGTATGTACAATACTAGAGGCCGCCGACGCTGCGGGAGGCCGTCTCAGAAACGAGTTTTTGGTAGGCCGAATTTCGGCACAAGATGTGCGGGGCGCCCTAGCCCTTGATGAGCGCTTTCCAACGGTACCGGACTCGAGTGATTTGGTGCAGGGGTTGCTGAGTTATGGGCCGCCGAAGATGTGGTCTGGGAGGTGTGCACAAGTCACGAAACGTGACGCGCGCCAACTTTTCTGAAAACGGCAATAATTCGGCTATTTGCCCCTTGAAGTGTCAATTTACCGGGAATAGCGCAACCATGACAAGCCACAACCTCAATTTCTCAATGAAGCAGTGGCTTTTTGACCTCAACATACTATAATGGAGTTATTCCATCATCCCAAGATGATGAATTAACAAAAAATCCCTTCCTAACACCGGAGCATGACAATTCACGGACTCGGCCCCATACAATGGTTGAACAGTTCGAAGTGAACAATCCTCATCTTCATGGCTTTGCAAAACCTCCAAATCAGCTCCAAATATTTGAGGGAGTGGTCTCATAGCTGTAGCCTCTTGAGACAATACTGCCATTCATAACACTGTTTGCAATGTGGGTGTGCCACGGGAGGAGTTTCCCAAAGCAGACTACTTACCGAATAAATTGGCTAGGGCACAAAATCAGTGTGCTCCCTCAGTGAGAGACTGTTAAATACATCTGTGGGAGTTAATTTCACCAATAATCCCAACCTCCATCTGAGAATCGTTTGGCCGGGCTTGGGCCGGCGGAATGGCTTGTGTCACGTGCCAGGCGGTTGAACTAATTGTCTGAGCCTTTATGACTTAGGCAGACTTCCGTGATTCATAACATTGTAGTATATAAATTATATTGTGTTAGGTGAGCCATGCCGCTGAACAGATAAGAGGGGGAAGAAGGGATATCATATGCGAGAGCTTATCACAATTTGGGTTTGGGTTTTGACTTGGGCTTGGGTTTGTAAATGAGTTGAAATTCCCCTGCTTGAACCCCTGCAAAATGGCTTCAACATGGCCAACTTCTCCATTCTACATGTGGATGATTCTAATTCTAATTTCTCCAGCAATGGAGGACATCAGCAAAACCTAGGTCGGCTACACAGCACTACATAGTGGCTCATAGTAGCCTATAGCTTGTATAGTGCCCATAGCGGCTGTAGCAAAGGTCTTTAGCTATGTAGCGCTGTATAGTTGGGTCGGAAGTATATAGCAGTCTGTAGTTGGCCTCTAGCGTTCTGTAGCACAAGGTCCACGATAAGCGAAGGGGCTCCCACTGCTACGTGGGGAGAGGAAAGGATCACGAAACCGGGAATCACTGCTGATTCTGAGTTTCGTGATGTGGGGGGAAGAGCCTTCGGCTCTTCCACTTGCACCGCCTGCGGCGGGCTGCGGGAGGCGACTGGGGGTCGCGCTCCGCGCCGCCGTAAGGGATAGGGGGCGAGCGAGGAGAGAAGGGCTCTGAGCCCGTGGAGACTCTCTCGGGGGAGACGAGTGGGCGCGCCGAAGGCGCGGAGCCAGATTTACCACCCAGAGCGAGAGCTCGCCCCAGATGGTGACACGCCTGCGGCACACCGCCGGCTTCCCCACACAGAGGTCGAGCATCGGGCGCGGAAGGGAACACGAAGAAGGGGAAAAGGGTGTGGATTGGGGATAAAGTAAGAACATACAAGTTCGAGTAAGTGTAAGGCTAGGTAGCTAGTAGAACGGATAACACGTGTTAGAGGTCTTCGTCTGTGTTGTGTAAGACAATGCCGTTCGCAAGATGAAAGGCCTCGAAGGCTTTCGCGACCTTGGCGATCTTGTTAGTGTCGTAGGCCTTCCCGACGTTCATCGGCACGATGTGTTCGATCTTCCTCCAGTACAGTAAGAAAGCAAGAGATGTCCAGCCCCCAAGCGCCGTGACGACTTCGCAAGGGACGCCCGCGAGGAGGAGCTCGGTGGAGCCGCCGATGCGGAAGCTGTGCCCCGCGACGGCGAGCAGCCCCGCGTTCTTCCAGATTTCGAAGCAGCGCCGCAGGAACCAGTCCTTTGTCATCGGGGACCAGTTCCCGTCCGCCGCGTGGAAGGCAAAGAGCGGGGCGTCGTCGGGGACGCATTGACAGCGAGGTGATTTGCGAGGGCTTTGGATGCGCAGAGCTGGTTGCTACGATCCGTTAACGACATTGTGGCGCCCTGCTTGCGCGTTGATTTTGTCCAGGGAAGCTTCACGGCCGTGGCGGGGGTGTCGGAGGTGGGACGTATGTGCATGACGCTGGTGCCGTGGGATACATGTCTTAGGGGGTCGAATTTGTCGGCTTCGGGGATGGTGAGTTTGCCGAGGCGGCGGCAGGCCCAGAAGGCTGCGGTGGCGATCGCCCAGACAGCGGCATCGAAAGGACGGGAGAGATCGAGGGAGGCTCTGAGCGCGATCATGTGCTCAATTTTCACTGGGCCTCATTGCGCGCGCTTGAAAGCCGTGCCCTCCTTGTTGGCGGTGCGTCTAGCGAGCTCGACCCATCTGTCATCACCCTCCCACGGCGCGCGGTTCACGTCATGCCAGGCTTTGATGCCCGACATCCAGGACTTGACGGTGCCGCCGCCGACCCTCCCAACAAAGTGGCCAATGAAAGCAGCGAGGAGGATGGAAGACGCGGGCATTCGCATGCCCTCGGGGAGGTTGTGACAGTCGCAAAACTGGTGGAAGCGCAGTAGGCCGGCTGCGTAATTCGCCTGCGTCGGCCCTGCGAAACCGGCGAGGATGACGGCGTACGTCTTGTCGACGACTTCAGGCGGAAGATCCCGTCGTAGCACGGCGTTGCTCTCGAGGGCGAAAGGGGATTTCCAGATTCGAAGACGGTCCTGCGCCAGAACATGCAGCCTGAAGTTGTTGTTCACAATTTCTTGTCCGAGCCGCGGTTTTCGAGGCTTGCTCTTCGACGACAGCGTGCTCGGCGGGGTGGCGACGGCTGCGACGTCTGCGGGGAGGAGGGGGCGTTGGTGCGCACTGTCGGGACGCGTCTCGACGCCGGCGGCAGGTCAGATGGTCTCGCAAAGCCGCGCGACATGCACGGAGGATTCTGAGAAGCCTGGGCGGGCGCGTTGCTGCCGCCGGGGGTCGACGAGGCTCGCGGCACGACCAACGGCGCCTGTGGGGCATGTGTCAACGGTGGCACAACCGAGGGGGTTGGTGCGCGCGTAGTGGACAGTGGCGCCGTAGCTGTTGGAACGGCCGGGCCCGCGCGAACTTTCCTGGGGTCGTGCGGGTAGTTGAAGCTGTGTTGTAAGGTAAGGTCAAGAAAGAAAGGAAGCCGTGTTAACAGTACGGACTTATACATGCAGGAAGTACGGAGTAAGAGCAGAGGGAAGAGAGAAACATGATGTAACGCGTGACGTGGCGGCGCCTAGCGCGCCGCGGGAGATAGGGTCAGCGGGGTTCAGAGCCGAGGCAATGTAGGTAAGATTCAGCGTAACGTTGCGCGCCGCGAGCACGCAGTGGGAGCGGCGGATCGACATGTTCATGTCGTAGTTCCGACTTCTCCCTTTGTCGAAGGCGCCGATCACACCTTGGTTGTCCGAGTGAACGAGTAGGTGGGCGTCGTGCAAGTCCGCCTCCTCGATCGCGTAGATGACCAGCTCGAGAGCGATGGTCTCGAGCCAGCCGATATGGCGGGAGCCCAAATTCCACGCGCCGATCCCACGCCACGCGTCCCAGCGGCCGCCTGCGACGAAACCGATGCCCCAGTTGGTGGAGGCGTCGACAAAGTAGCCGAGGTCGTGGAGGGGGCCGCGCGCGACGATCGGCCTCCAGACGTTGGGGACGGAGAGGGTAGCGTCCCACCATTCGAGGGCGGACCACACCGACGGCGGCGCGTGCCTCCTGGCGAAATTGTCGCCTTTGAAGGATGCGGAGAAGTTGGATAGGGCGGGGAGGTACGATGGCCCGAGGTGGTGGACGAAGGTGAGGTGGCAAAGAGAGCTGTGCAGCTTGTCGACGTTGTTGATTTGGCAGTTGCCGCCGTGGAAATTCAAGATGAAGGTGCGTACGCGGTGAAGGAATTTCTTGCGCTTCTGCTCCAGGAGGGAAACACGCTTGCCCGCGATGTCGAACAAGTAGCCGATGTACGGCGCCGTGTCGCCGAAGTCCTGTCCCTTTTTGTGTAAAGGGTGCCACGGCGTGCCGATGTCTTGAATGAGGCTGAGCACGTGGATGCGGTCATATGCGTAGGAGTATGTCGTGTCTCCGGAGGAAGGGTCGATCGAGGTGGAAGTGGGAAAATGGAAGGGGAGAAGGTCGTCCTCATAGCGGTTAATGGGCTTGACCCCTTCGGCCTCCCAGACGTCGACGATGGCGGAGGCGATGGAGCCGGCATTGCTACTGGACGAGGCGCAGCCGAACGGGCAGTTATGCTCGATGTAAAAACCCTTGGGACCCCGCAGAAAGAACCAAGGCTTGTTGCCCGGCCGTATCGGACAGGTCCTGTGGAACTTTGCGATGTCAAGAACCATTGCTTATGTGCCCGGGGGCGCGTTGGCGATCTGCGTAAGGAGAAGTGGTAAGCGGGAGCAAGGGGAGATAGGGAACAGGGTAAGAGGAAGGGAAAGGGCGGCGGCGACGGTGCGAGTGAGGCGCGCATGCTCGACGTCGAGTAAGGAAAGGAAAGAGGCGACGTGGTCACTCCGCACGCAAGAGGCTGTTGCATTACGACGGGGAAGGGAAGACAAGGTGCGGCGGCTCACGTACGAACGGGGCGGCAGGTATGGAAAGGAAAGGGAAGGCAAGGGGTAGGGCGCTCAAAGGCGGTGGGTAAGGAAAGGAAAGGGAAGGGAAGAAAGAGGGGGGGGGGCGACGCGCGCAGGGCGCACGTGCATGGGAAGGAAGGGTGGCCCCAGAAGAAAGAAAGGACGGAGAGGGATGCTTACGATCTTTTCGACTTGCGATGCTGTGCCGAACTTGGTCGGAAATTTTGCTTTATCGATGAACGAGTTGGTTGAGGGATGGAGCTTGTCGCCTTTTGAGAGGTGTCGGCAGAGGCAAAGCTTGTCTGGTTCGCCAGGGGCTTGCGGCTGCTCAGCAATGATGATTGGCGAGCACTGGAAGAAACCCCCGAGGATCGTCTCGGTCCCGGACTGCGAGAAAGGGCTGCTCATGTGGCGCTCCGCCACCTCCTCGCCCAGATAAGAGTCGATGAAGGCGCCGTGGGCAGCCGTGGAAGGGTGGTTTTGGAAAATCACAGTTTTGTGCAAGAAAGGAAAATCACCCATAGGGAAACCAGCGCGCAAGTTGTCGGTCACGGAAGGGTAGGCGTCGAGGAGGCCGTGTCTGGAAAGCAAG
Source organism: Mycena rosella (assembly GCA_029378255.1). Classification (NCBI taxonomy): domain Eukaryota; kingdom Fungi; phylum Basidiomycota; class Agaricomycetes; order Agaricales; family Mycenaceae; genus Mycena; species Mycena rosella. The sequence goes on from JARKIE010000070.1 coordinate 86,799, forward strand.
AGATGGAGGGCTTCAGCGTTGTAAGGAGTGACAATACGGTTGCAAATTTCGTCATGGTCGGGCGAGCGGGCAAGAAAGGGAAGGGATTCCAAGAAAGTGAGGGCCGCGTCGTCGCCTTCACGGGCCTGGGTTTCGGCGGCAAGACCAGGCGAATGCGTGATGGTCGCGGCTGCCGCAGAAGGAGCAGAGGTGGGCTCGCTGCGCGGGGGGGTGCGAGCAAGAACCTCCCTTCGCGTTCCATGCCCGACAAAGTGCCTGGCCGGATCGTACCGTACAGACGTCGGAGCCGTTGGCGTGGATGAAAAGCGGGGCATTACCCTCGAATGTGGTGGCAGTACAGCCGTTCCAATAGTGGCCACGCCTGGCGCAGATGAGGCAGACGGGGGCGGGCGTGTTGCCTCCGGTGCCTTCGCGAAAGGGAGCGCGAGCGCCGCCACCGCCGCTGCGTCCGCGGCTGGTGCCGGCAACGGCGCCACGGGCAGCTCCGTTGGGCTCGGACGACGGGCCCGCTGCGGCGCATGCGGCGGGGGCGGCGTGGGACGACTGACGGGCCTCCAGAAGGTCGTAGCGCCATTTTGCCATGGCCTGGTCGATCTGGTGCACGTAGTAGGGGGCGTCGAAGGCGAACGGGAGGGAGATATATTTCTTGCGCAGGTCGATGTCGCAGGCGAGGATGGCAGGGTAAATGGTGTCGGCGTCCTGGACGTGCTGGAAGTGGCCGAAGTGGGCGTTCCAGCGAAGGCTGTCGCTCGAATCGGGGCCGCCGGACTCAATTTCGACGAAAGAGACGTAGTTTCCCGAGGCTTCGATCCACAACGCGCGTTTGAGGTCGATCTCCTTGCCATACGAGCGCTCAAACGCGTCCGTGTCGAGGACGAGGGGTTGTTTGAGGCCGGGGGCAAGCACATTGAGTTTGCGCAAGGGAAGAGTGGCGGCGTTCGAGTTGATGTGGTTCAGGCTGCGCAAAGTGAAAAGGGAGAGGGGAAGGTAAGCGTCATAGTTGAGGAGGTCATGGAGAAGGGGGTGGAAAGCAACGGGGAGGCTCATCCCGGGCTGTAGGACGATCTCCTCACGAACCTTCTTCGCAGGCTTCTTGGGTTCCAGGTCCTCCTCTGCTGCCCTCGGGCGCTTCTCCCGAGCCCCGAAGCCCGGGAGGGTGCGGAAGTAGTCTTTGACAGAGCGTGGGGAGAGGCGGGCAACGAAAGCGGCAGCCCTCGAGGCCGGAGAGCCCTCTTCGGTCGAGACCGTGATCAAGGACTCCTCATCCGAGGCGTCCACGACGGTGGCTGGTCAGTCGAGGTACTGCGCGTGCTTGAGCGCCCTCAGAGCATTGCGCTCCACTTTCTCCGAATTCATCTTGCGTTTCACGGTGGAAGGCAAGTTCTTCAGTGCGTCGATCACCCTCTGCGACGAATGCGTCTTCCTGGCACAAGTCGCGGGATTCTGCGTGTTCTGAGAGTTGGAGGTGGGGCTATCTTGGGTCATGTCGACTTTATGAGGAGTTTACAGTAGGTGTGTACGACGAGAAGAGAAAACGCGAGGAATCGCGCATGGTGGTGCACGATCAGGAGGAAGTGACACGATCACGCCGGTCACGCACCACTACCGCGATTCTCGCACCCTTTGCTTAGCTTCTGACAACCCCAAGCCGCTCGTGCCTCGCGTCGGGGTTGTCGCAGAGTATCATAAGAAAAGTTAGTTGCTTTCACACATTGAAGGTCAGTAAGTAACGAATCGTAAGGTTAGTAATTAAGTGAAGTGAAGGGCACCAGTCAGGAAGTAAGTAAGTGAGTAGTCAAGCACGTATTAAGGGGTATTTATTATTTGCCAGCAGTGAGAATCGAACCGGCGACCTTTGCGCCAACTCACAATTCAAAGTGCGGACAAAACAACCACTATGCTATTGGCCCAATATAGAGCATGGAACTCTGTGTGTAAACCCGCCCGCATATACTCACGGATTTACTTACATTATTGTCACATCACGTCACTTCGGACTTGTGCTCGTTTCACCTTTACCTCCATCTTACCTTACGAGATTACTCCCTGTGTCATCGTCGCTACCTCTTGGAACCCCGACAAGGGCCTTATTCTTCTGTTGCTTGTCTTGGTCTGTCTCGGCGGAAGTCTGGTGAGCAGACTTCCATTTTTTGAAGAATATTCCTCCTTTTTTCGTTTTTTTTTCGTTTCGTTTCCTTCCCCTCCATACGTACTTGAGCGGGGACGGGGCCACCACCTCGCGCCTCGTCCAAACACCCCACTCCCGCCGTATCGCCGAGTCGCCCTGTCTAACGCGAGCTTGCCAGCCCGGAAGACACCCACCGTAGCCGCATAGGCACACCACCACCGCACCGCCACCATCATCGCCACAGCACTGCCCTTTCCCCAACGCATCACTCCCCCAACGCTTCACTTCCCCCAAGCGTTCTGCTCCTCACCCCACCGCTTTGTACCCCCACCGTTTAGCCGACCTGGCGCCAGACCCCAGCTCAAACAACCGCCGAACTCCCTCTGTCCCGCACTCCCTCGTCACTCGGGGCCAATCCCGCCAGCCTGTTGCGGACTTCCCAGGGTCCCCGCTGACGCCCATCGTGCCATCCCAACCCCAATCACCATCGCCGTCGCCGCCTCGCCGAGGACGAAGTCCCCAACACCAGAACTCATCCCTCGGCTACTCAGCACTGACTCTGACTCCTCAGACTCGGATTCCCCAGGCCCATCGATCTCGCGCAACATGACCATCTTGGACGCCCCTTCGGGCAAGCTCCCCACACTCCACGCAGGCACCCCCACCCTTCAAATTCTCAGTGACCTCGAGCTCGCGATCAACCGCTACTTCAATCTGAAGAAGACACCTGCAGACGAGAAGACCCGCACACTCGCGACCTGCTTCGAGGATCACAGGGTGCTGGATGTGTTGAGGATTGAGAGCGAACGGGACCGCATGGAGGCGCTCTCCACCACGGCTTCATGGCAGAGGTGCGCAAGCTCCTGCTGCCATCCGACTGGGAGCGCAAGCTCCGCGACGACGTTCGCCGCCGTCGTCAGGGCCCCGACGAGGCCTACACCACCTTCGCCACCGCTGTACGTGCTTCCAACGCCCTCCTGTACGGCACCCAGTACCATTTCACGATGCTCAAATCCGTGACCATCTTGAGACGTGTCTCGGCCCGCTCCAAGGCCACTACGACGTCGACAAGACGGCCAAGGATGAGACCGACCTCGTAAAGTGGATTACGGAGGTCAGCCGGGTCGACAAGGTCCGCCGCCGCGAGATTGAGGTTTACAATGAGATCGCCGCCACCCTGACCGCGAGCGCGGTAAACGCGAACGCACCGCGACCACCGACACCACCGCCGACCGCCCACCCAAGCGCAAGAGCGGCGGCAGTGGCATTCAGCGCCCTCCGCAGTCCGCATCCTCCTCGACATCGACCGGCCCCCGCCTCCGTTGTCCCCAGCTCACCCCATCGAGCGGAAGCTGCTCGAGGACAATTTCGGCTGCTTCAAGTGCCGCGTCCCCTTCGCCGACCACCGCTCAACCGACAATGCCTGCGAATTCCCACCTCCCCCACCAGACTACAAGACCGTGACCGTCACGCTCGTCAAGGACAAATACAGGACGCTCAGCGCCGATTTGAAGAAGAAGTTTGCCTCCGCACCAGGAGCGTCGACGTCCGCCGCCGCCGCCGTCGTCCCCGTTATCGACTACAACACCGTCGTGGCCGTCATCCCCGAGATCGATGACCCGAACAACAGCCTCTCGACGGATGGTGATCTCTCCAACCGCGTGAGTGTCCCGCACCGTCTTCCGCACCTTTTTTGGGACTTCCTCATGGATGCTCCTTCTTCCGTTCCTGTCTCCGTCCGCGGTCTTATTGACAACGGATCTCATCTAGTCTTAATCAATGAAGCACTCGCTGATCGTCTCAATCTCCGTCGTTTCACCTTGCATGAGCCCGAGAACGTCGACGTCGCCATGAACAACGCCAAGAACGCGCACAGAACCTTAACCGAATACGTGAAGCTCAAGGCAATTAGTATGGACTCATCTTGGACAGCGAACTCCGTTCGCGCTATCGTCGCGCCGGGCCTCTGTGCCCCCGTTATTTTGGGCCTCCCATGGCTGTCCCGTAATCACATCATCATTGACCATATTGAACGCAGTGTAATAGATAAACGTTGTGACTATAATCTCTTGAACCCCGTGCCACCTCCGCCGCCTAAGCAGCCCCTCATTAAGCTTCGCGACCGTCTGAAGAAAACAAAGGCAGATCACAAGCTTCTGGCCACGGAGCTGAAGGCAATTTGCGCTATCCGCCAAGCCAAGATGATCGAGGACGGGTTGTTCGAGACGGTCAAGGAAGTCGACGTGGCCGCTGCAGTACGCGAGCGCGTCGAGGCTTTAACTGAATGGGAACACTACCAAAAGCTTGGCGATAAGCTCAAATCTCAGTTCCGTCCTATTTTCGAGCCGATCCCCCACGTCGATGACCTTCCCACGGACGTGCTCTGCGAAATCAAGATAAAGGATGCTAATAAGACAATGTCCAAACGCAACTATCAAAGCCCGCGAAAATACAAGGAGGCCTGGCAGACCTTGATCCAGAAGCATCTGGACGCCAGCCGCATCCAGCCCTCGAACTCCCCTTATGCCTCACCCGGTTTTCTAATACCCAAGCTGGACAAGGTAGTGCTCCCGCGCTGGGTCAACGATTTCCGCGAACTAAATGCAAACACCGTGGACGATGTATTCCCCCTTCCTCGTGTCGAGGATATTTTGGCGGATTGCGGCAAGGGCCGAATTTGGTCAACAATTGATTTCACGGATAGTTTTTTTCAAACACGGTTACACCCAGACTCTATAAAGTACACAGCTGTTAGCACACCTTTGGGCTTATACAAATGGCTGGTCATGCCGCAGGGCTTGCGAAACGCGCCATCTGTCCAACAACGGCGCGTAACCGCAGCACTACGGGAACACATGGGAAAAATTTGCCATGTCTACCTCGATGATATTGTTATTTGGTCGAACTCAGTCGAGGAGCACGAGAAGCACATAAAGATTATATTTGACTGCCTCAAGGCCAACGGCCTTTATTGCAATGAGAAGAAAACGAAGCTTTTCCAGTTTGAGATTAAATTCTTGGGTCACCGCGTTTCCCAAAGGGGGATCGAACCTGATGAGAGCAAGATAGAGCGCATCATTCATTGGCCCGTGCCGAAGTCCTCAACGAACGTACACGCCTTCTTGGGCGTTGTACGTTATGTTGCTCGTTTCCTCCCGAACTTGGCTGCGCACACCGAGGTGCTCACGCAACTGACCACGAAAGCCGCCGATAAGCTTTTCCCGAGTGGGAACCACAACACCAGAAAGCCTTCCAGGCCATCAAGGACATCATAGTCAGCTCCGAGTGTTTGACAATCATCGACCACATGAACATGGGCAACAACAAAATTTTTGTCACCACCGATGCAAGCGACAGGCGCTCCGGCGCAATCTTGTCCTATGGGGAGACGTGGGAGACCGCGCGCCCCGTCGCCTTCGATTCAATGACTTTCAAAGGCGCCGAGCTTAACTACGCGGTTCACGAGAAGGAGCTCCTTGCAATCATACGCGCACTGCAGCGCTGGCGCGCAGATTTGATAGGATGCCCCATCTTTGTGTACACCGACCACCGAACATTGGAGAACTTCAACACCCAGCGCGACCTGTCGCATCAACAAGCGCGTTGGATGTAATTTCTCTCACAGTTTGACTGCAAGATGTTTATGTCAAGGGCGAAGATAACACGGTTGCTGACGCGCTTTCGCGTACGGACTTTACCACTAGCTCCGAGGCTGAAAACGCGGCCACCGATCCTTTCGATGACGAAGGCGGCTCGTGCGCCGTCGCGTCCCTGTGGTGCCCTACAAATGACTCTGCCTTCTATGCTGCTCGCTGCCTCTCACGCACGCGTGTCCGGCCTCCGAGCGACAATTCCTCTTCAGTTGGACGCATCTGCACTGTCATGAATATTGCCGTCGACGGCGAATTCGTGGATAAGATCCGCGACGGCTATAAGGCGGACCCGTGGTGCAAAAAATTCGAAGCCGTCCTACCCAGTATACAAGGGTTACGCTGCGAGAATGGCTTGTGGTATGTTGGCCAACGCCTCATCATTCCCCGCTCGGGAGATGTGCGCACTACACTGTACCGACTTGCGCACGATTCCCTCGGGCACTTCGGTTTTGACAAGAGCTACAAGTCCCTCCGGGACGCTTACTACTGGCCGAACATGCGCCGTGACCTCGAAATCGCATACGTCCCTTCCTGCCCCGACTGCCAGCGCAACAAGTCCGGCACAAGCTTAAATCTGGCCCGCTGCACCCCCTGCCTGTTCCTGATAACCGTGGCGACTCTGTCGCGATTGACTTCGTGGGGCCTCTCCCCGAAGACCAGGGTTACAATTGCATCACGACCTTCACTGACCGTGTTGGCTCTGACATCCGGATTGCGCCGACACGGACGAATGTCAGCGCGGAAGACTTCGCACTGGTGTTTTTCGATAATTGGTACTGCGAGAACGGAATGCCCCTGGAAATCATCTCCGACAGGGACAAATTGTTCGTCTCGGCATTCTGGAAGGCTCTACATGCGCTCACTGGCGTCAAACTCAAGCTGTCCATGGCGTATCACCCGGAGACCGATGGGGCTAGTGAACGTACAAACAAGACAGTAAATCAATGCCTCCGCTACCATGTGGCACATAACCAGACCGGCTGGGTCCGTGCTTTACCCCGAGTTCGATTCCACATCATGAACACCGTGAACGCCTCCATGGGTTACTCCCCTTTTCAACTACGCATGGGCCGCTCACCGCGGCTCATCCCACCACTGGTCCCGACTCCCGCCTCGCGCAGCTCCGTATCAGTGAAGTCGGCCGAGGAAATTGTCCGCCAACTCGAACTTGACACCGCCGATGCACGGGATAACTTGCTTGCAGCAAAATTCACGCAGGCCGAGCAAGCTAACAAGACGCGTGGTGAGGACCCGAAGTACAAGGTGGGTGGCCGCGTTAAGCTGTCTACTGCTAACCGCCGCGGTTCGTACATCCGCTGGGGCCGAAGGGCGAACTTCGCGTCGCTAAATTCATGCCACGCTACGACGGCCCATTCACCATCACGGCGGTCCACGCAGAATGTTCTACAGTCACCCTCGACATGTCGGCAACACCCAGTGTTTTCCCAGTGTTCCACACCTCCGAGGTCGAGCCATATGTTGAGAACGACGCAAGCCTTTTCCCGGAGCGCGAACTTCCTCGACCGGGCCCGATCACGACTGAACTCGGCGAAGAGTGGGAGATTGAAGAAATCATCGATGAGCGAGTTCGAGGACGCGGCAAGCAGTATCTCGTGCGCTGGCGTGGCCACGGGACTGAAGACGAGCGTTGGCTCCCTGGACGCGAACTCGCAGAAGCGCAAGCGCTGGACGTGTGGGAAGCAGGGAAGGAAGCTGGATCGGGCATTTCTTCTTCACCTCCCCAACGCGGCCGGTAGCTTTTCCCAAAGGGTTTTTAACGCACTCGGACCGACGTTTTTGTACGTACTCTTACCTATCTTTCCTTTCTCTGGTTGCATCGGCGAGGACTTGGGCATTTTCAAAGACGGGGAGGGTGTAAACCCGCCCGCATATACTCACGGATTTACTTACATTATTGTCACATCACGTCACTTCGGACTTGTGCTCGTTTCACCTTTACCTCCATCTTACCTTACGAGATCTCTCCCTGTGTCATCGTCGCTACATCTTGGAACCCCGACAAGGGCCTTATTCTTCTGTTGCTTGTCTTGGTCTGTCTCGGCGGAAGTCTGGTGAGCAGACTTCCACTGTGCACTTTATTACGTCCTGGTCACTGTACTTTCTCAACTCCACCTGACGTCGTTCTCAAGTCGTTCTGCCACTTAGCAAAATGGGATCCAGAATTTGATGTAGAATTTGGCCAGTCATTGATGTAAAACAGACTATGAACTGGGGTTGAATCAGACTTTGGCAATTTAGGTACAAGATTTCCGAAGTACTTTGATTAATGGTGTGAGTGGAATGTGATTGAGCCCAAAGTAAAATCTAGCTCCGAAAATTCTATGTAACCACCAAAACTTCAGAGCACTACAGAGATCTGCAATACTACAGAGGGCTACATGGAGCCCCTATCCAACTATAGAGCACTATGTGGTTCTACCCGAGCTACGTAGCACTATATAGTTCCCCCAAATCTATAGAGCACTATGGAGCACTACAGCCATGTTTGAGGCTGCTATATTCTACTACAGCTACTACAGCCTGCTAGGGTGAAAATCAGGGTTTGCTGATGGAGTTCAACACCAAAGCGCTGCGCTTTCACGGCCATGCAAAATATCATTAAGCCTGCAATGATCCTGGCTGAAACACACAATAAACCCAGCTAGTCATTTTAAATGGCTTGTAGACACCCCGACATGACGGCAGTGACGAGGGAACATCCTCATGACAGATATTCTCAAGCAAGCTGGGTCGGTATGTTTGGCCACCGATCACGACGGCGAAGAAGGCCGGGACATTCTGCAGATCATAGGGGAGATATGTCATGATCCGGAATTCTTTTCTGATATCCCGGGGTTCAACTCCGTTATTCTGGACTCAACCCCTCCACATCCCGATCGTAGGAACAATGATCAGTATTAATATTGCGCATTAACCCTATGTGTCCTGTTACCACAAACACCAAACCCCCTAGTCCCCTATAAATCCCTTGGCGCTTGTATATAAACCCTGTACTATTCTACTATTCTCTATACTATTCTGGTCTATACTCCAGCTGCTTTTTTGCTTGTCCCCTCCAACTCTGCTTTTCCCTTGTCCAGTTGCCTCAGTCGAGTTTCGAGAACCCGACGAGCCGCTGTGCTGACAAAAGAATAGTATCTCCCAAACGACTACTCAACTGGACAAGATGCCGCACGTAAACCCGGTGGAATTTGACAAGTTCATTGCCCACAGGCCGGACGACAGAACCCGATATCTCTTCAACAAATCTCTCGACGATGCGGAGAGTATGGCTGAAGAGTTGCGGAAAATCAACACTTCCGGCACTACCTTGGAGACCATGGTTACAGGATTACAGGGGACCGTGACAGAGTTGCAGAAGAGCATGGCTCATATGGAGGAGGACAGGAGCACCACCACCGGGATGGTAGCAACTGCCTTGGAGATGATGAAAGAAGCAAGAGACGAGATTAGAGAGATGCGCCAGGCAGAAGCTCCTATCGGAGGCACTGCCCAGGCATGGAAAGTGCGGGTGAACACGAAACAACCTCGAGTGGCCGCCCTGAACGTGTTCGGTGGCGATCCCGAGAAGGTGGACCAACTCCTCGCCGACTCCTGGCTTAATTTCCAAAGCAACATGGCGTACGACAGTGATATCGCGAAGATCACCTATTGCCTTTCCTACATGAAGGATGGGGCTGCCGCTGCCTGGGCCAACAACGTTGTGCAAGCCATGCGTAAAGGGGACGGCACTGGGGCCTACAAGACCTGGAAGGAGTTCAAAGAAGCCGTCATTCAGGACTTCAAGGGAGGGGCACAGGTCGAAATCACGCAGTCCAAGATGGAGTCCTTGCGCCAGGAGAAGACCACGGCTACCGCCTACTTCACTGTCCTGGACTCACTCAACAAGACGGCGGGATTTGACGACACCACCCTCATCCATATCCTGAAGCGCGGGATTAAACTGCTGCTGGTGGAATCGGTCTACAAAAAAGAAATAATGCCCAAGACCTATGACAACTGGAAAAAGGCTGTCATTAAACACGACGGCCTTAAACGGGCCTATCAGGCCATGCAGTACTCGTTGCGTGACCATGCCACCCACTCCCCGCTGTCCACCAATCGTACCCATAATCCCGCTGGTAATACCGGCGGTAACACCGGGACCCCTCACCGCAGTGAATGGCGCGGGAACTCCGGAGGCAACCCCAACACCACAACCAGTAATCCCGGTTCGAGCGCTGTGACCTCCACCTCCAGCACCGCGACGGTGCCGATGGACATCGACAGGGCTACAGTGCGCGGGCCCAGCTTTCGCAATGGCAAGCCGGTCTGTTATCATTGCAACAAAGAAGGGCACATCACGCGTAACTGCCCCGAGGTCATGGCCAAGAACCCGCAGTTCCGCGCCATGATGACCGACTAGTTGAAGGAAACCCTGGGGGATTTTGTCAATGATCAGGATTGAAATCTGTGTCCTCCCGATCTATACCCATACCTGACTCGCGTGTACCCGTCTCCCCTGCCAATTGATTTGAAGTACTGGCCGTATTTGAAAATCCCGAGGATGACACTGAGTCTGAACAAACCGCAAGCGACCAAGAGAAGGAGAGGAGCTCCAGGCCCAACCCGTGTGGCTCCCTTCAAAAGAGAAAGAGGAAGCCTCAGATGAAGAAAGCAGAATGGTGCCGACTCCCTGAAGGTAGTGTGATCCGAGCCCTGGAGCACATGCGAGAGAGATCGCAGGATGCCTATCGGGTCCTTAGGGGGTGGGCCCACCCTCGATGCCAAACGGAGGCCACCACTGCCCTTATTCAACACCTACTCACGACATACCCTCCTGAGGCCTTAGATGCACTGGAGAATTTGTGTGAAGCACCGCAGTTCATACGATCTGCGCAGAGCATATGGGGTAGCTCGATGATGGTACCCCTGGTACTGGAAGACCCTCCCAATCTCAAGGGCTTTACGGTCGTGGATTACTCGACAGCAGGGCCACCAACAGGTTCATCAACGCCAAGCTAGTGGAGGAAAACGGACTGGAAATGGAGCCCTTGCCTCCAGCAGTACCAGTCTATAATGCCGACGAACCGCCAACAAAGGGGGTCGGATCACCCACGTCGTTTGACTTTGCCTGCGGATCAAGGACCATACGGAGATATTTCCCTTCGCAGTCACGGACACGGGCAAGAGCGACGTGATCATTGGGTTTAACTGGTTGAAACGGCATAATCCCGACATTGACTGGCAGAAGGAAGAAATAACCTTTTCTCGATGCCCGCCGAGTGCAAGCGAAAACACCTGTGGGAAGAGTGGGAAGAAGAGAATGCAGAGGAGATAGAATCGGTGGACCAAATCTTCGTGACCAAGATCTACTCGGAAGAGACATTGCCGTGTCGGGATGCAGAACAGATCTGAGCGATGGGGAGTGTGGCTACGAAGTTAGCGGCTGCCGCGCACAAAGCCAAAGGGGAGCAGACGCTGGAGGAGGCAGTCCCGGAACACTACTTACAGGATTATCGATCGGTCTTCGAGAAACAAGACTTTGATAAACTCCCGGCTCGAAAGAAGTGGGACCACGCCATCGAGTTGAAACCTGGTGCGGAACCTGTACAAGGACGGAGTATCCCACTCTCCGTCCCCGAGCAGAGGGAGCTGGACGCCTTCATCAAAGAACATTTGGAGACTGGTCGTATTCGACCTTCCAAATCCCCATTCGTGTCACCCTTCTTCTTCATCAAGAAGAAGGATGGGAAACTTCGACCCGTCCAGGACTACCGAAAACTCAACACTATAACCGTGAAGAATCGGTATCCCATCCCCCTTATCTCGGAAATCATGCATATGCTGCGCAAGGCAACCTGGTTCACCAAACTTGACATGCGATGGGGATACAATAACATTCGCATCAAGGAAGGAGACGAGGAGAAAGCCGCGTTCATCACCAACCAGGGATTATGGGAACCCTTGGTAATGTTTTTTGGGCTGACGAACTCGCCGGCCACATTTCAATCCATGATGAATGAGATTTTTGAAAGGCAGATCGCGGAAGGAAGGGTCATCGTTTATCTTGACGACATCCTCATCTATCCCGAAACCCTGGAGGAACATCGCAGCACCGTGTCGGAAGTGCTCGCGATCCTCAAATCCCATGACTTGTATCTCAAACCAGAGAAGTGCGAATTCGAGAAGCAGGAAGTGGAATACTTGGGGGTCATTGTGGGGAACGGGAAGATACGGATGGATCCGGTGAAAGTAGCGGGTGTGCGGGAATGGGCGACACCCAAAACGGTCAAGGACGTCCAAAGTTTTCTGGGCTTCCTGAACTTTTACCATTGGTTCATCCAGGACTTCGGACACCACACGAAGCCTCTTACACAATTAACCCGAAAGGATACGCGGTGGAGATGGGGAGCCGAGGAACACGGCGCGTTTCGGAAACTCATCGATCTGGTTACTTCGGAACCAGTCCTGCACTTTCCGACCGACCACGGGGAATGGAGGGTTGAGGCAGACACCTCGGATTTTGCAACGGGGGGAGTGCTGTCTCAAGAACAAGCCGGTGTTTGGGTTCCCATCGCTTTTTTATCCAAATCCCTCAACGACATGGAACGGAATTACGATATCCACGACAAGGAAATGCTGGCGATCATGCGATGTCTCTACGAGTGGCAACATTATCTCCAAGGCAGCGAAATACCGTTCGAAATCTGGACCGACCACAAGAACCTGGAATATTTCACTACGACCAAGAAATTGAACAGGCGACAAGCACTGTGGTCCTTGGAGCTGGGCGAATATGATTTTTCACTGCTTCATAAACCCGGAAAAACCCATGCGAAGACGGACACCTTGTCGAGACGACAAGGGCATGAACGGGGGGAAAATGATAACGCCAGGATTACCCTGCTGCCAAAATCATTGTTCCAAGGGGATGGAGGAGGGGTGTCAAAAGAGGAATTTCTACGAGCTATGCCCGCTGTCCTCGACAATACCCCAGGGGATCAATTTATGGAAGAAATCAAGGAGAAGAAAGGGAAATGGGAGGAGAAAGTGACGGGATTATGGGAAGATGGGGAGGAACCGGAAGGGTGGGTCAAACACGACGATTATTTGACCAAGGACGGAACCGTATACGTGCCGGAGGATCAATCCCTGCGCCATAAAATTCTGAGAGCTCACCACGACGACTACTTATCAGGACATCCCGGACAGTATTGAACGGCCGAACTCATATCCCGCAACTATTATTGGCCAACACTTCTCCAAGACGCCAAGAAATACGTGGCTGCATGCCCTACTTGTCAATGCACGAAGACTTTCCCTGCAAAACCTAGAGGACCTTTACATCCGAACGTGGTGCCAGAACGAATCTGGCAAAATATCTCCATTGATCTCATCACCAAACTTCCCCCCTCCAATGGTTTTGATTCTATCGTCGTGGTGGTCGACCGACTAGGCAAAGGCATCCGCATGTTGCCCTGCACAGAGCACATTAGCAGTGAAGGCATTGCTCGGATTTATCGCGATCATGTGTGGAAGGACTACGGAATACCCGAAGTGGTTATCAGCAACCGCGGAACGCAATTTGTGGGGAACTTCATGTGAGACCTATTCAAACTCCTCGGGATTAAATCCAATGCGTCCACGGCCTATCATCCACAGACCGACGGACAAACCGAGCGGGTTAATCAAGAAGTGGAGCAATACCTGCGCGTGTTTACCAACTTCCTCCAAGATGACTGGTCCGAGTGGTTATCCCTGGCAGAGTTCAGCTACAACAACAAAGTTCACTCCACCACCGGATTCAGCCCATTCTACACCATGCTCAGGTTTCACCCTCGTAAGGGCACTGAACCACGAATGGAAGTCCCTACAGAGGCCGCTATGGACTTTGCCTCGTGAATGACCAAAGTACGGACAGAGGCGGCTGCGTCCATGCGGCACGCGCAGGCTGTTATGAAGCGGTACTATGATCACGGACAACAGGCAGATCCCGACTACGCTGTGGGGAAGGTTTACCTTCTGGGAAAAAACTTTACAACCCATCGACCTACCAAGAAACTGGAGGACAAACGCTATGGCCCGTTCGCAGTAGTCCGAAAAGTTGGTGCGATCTCCTACGAACTGGCCCTGTCCAAGAGTTGGAAGGTCCATCCAGCTTTCAACACGGTGTTTCTGCGGAAGTGGGTGCCGCCGGAGGCTGAGCATCAGCGGGATGACCCGCCGCCGCCTCCGGATGTGCGAGACGGACAGTTGGTTTATGAAGTAGAAGAGGTTTTGCGGGTGAAACCCGCGGGCAAGAGGCGGAAGGACAGACTTCTCTACTACATCAAGTGGAAAGGATATCCGAAAGCGGAATGGAGCTGGGAGCCGTGCCATATGCTGGAAGGCGCCGAAGAAGCGATTGAAGAAATTTATACCCGATACCCAGATCGACCAAGGGAACAACTCAACAAGAAGGGGGACTGGCGAATTCCGAAAGGACCACGGTAATCCCGGGGACACGCATCGGGACGATGCGTCTGAACGGGGGGGCTAATGTCATGATCCGGAATTCTTTTCCGATATCCCAGGGTTCTACTCCGTTATTCCGGACTCAACCCCTCCACAACCCGATCGTAGGAACAACGATCGGTATTAATATTGCGCATTAACCCTATGGGTCCTGTTACCACAGACACCAAACCCCCTAGTCCCCTATAAATCCCTTGGCGCTTGTATATAAACCCTGTACTATTCTACTATTCTCTATACTATTCTGGTCTATACTCCAGCTGCTTTTTTGCTTGTCCCCTCCAACTCTGCTTTTCCCTCGTCCAGTCGCCTCAGTCGAGTTTCGAGAACCCGACGAGCCGCTGTGCTGACAAGATAACCAGTGACCACGATACACGGGGGAATGATTCTGGAAGAAAGGAACACAGTGTAAAACTTCGGTGTAAGTGAGGCACAAGCCAAGCCACTCACAAGCCCAAGCCACACAAAGTCTGAGAGACTTAGACTTCGGCCGCACTTCAAGTCCTGTGGATTATTTTTGGTCTCCGCAAGGCTGCGTATCTGAGGAAAGTGGACACCGGCGAAATCTAGATGTGGGTCGACCCGTGTATTTTTTCCTCATGATAATTATTACCGCAGAACTATGTCTTCTAACCTGTGTCATTTTTCAACATCATATCATGTTCTGACCCGTGTACAAAACTCTTGTGGTGTAATTTTCAACGAAACTGCCGGAGGTTGTGCAGCAATTAATAACGTTATACCATTACAGCCATACGTGCGACGTGAAGACGGCTTTTTCCTCTCACCGCCCTGTCGACGTCCCATAGGCTGTAGAGGGTATACACTAACTGACCAAAATGATTGGCCGATAGGGTTTTCGGTCATTTCGGACCCAAATGACTCCAAATAAAATGTTAGTATGGACCTTCGTAAATTTCATGGCGGTGTGCACCGTTCAAGCCATACTATTACTGGTTCATTCTCTCGTAATAAAATATTTGAGTGGTTTCAGGAAAATCCGGTCTGTGGAATCATCTTGTGTGCAAAAATGATGTATCTAGCCTGAAAGTACTCAGAAAATGAACCTGATTCATACTTTGGATCATCCAGATTGAAGGTTTTTTGAGCTCGAGACGGGGCGGACAAGTCATCCATTTTCAGCCATTTTATGTCAAAAATGCTAAAAAATGGCCAACTTGCATCAGGCATTGCGAGCTCAAAACACCTTCAATCTGGGTGAACCAAAGCATGAATCAGGTTCATTTTCTGAGTAATTTCAGGCTCCATACATCATTTTTGCATACAAGATGATTTCACAGACCGGATTTTCCTGAAATCACCCAAATATTTTATTACGAGAATGAACCAGTAATAGTATGGCTTAAACTGTGCACACCGCCGTGAAATTTACGAAGGTCCATACTAACATTTTATTTGGAGTCATTTGGATCCGAAATGACCGAAAACCCTATCGGTCAATCATTTTGGTTAGTTAGTGTATACGGGGAAATGGGCAAAGATTTCGGCGATTTAACTTTCAAAGTCAGGTAGATGCAAGCGTGAGCATGGTGTTTTTCGACTTGAAGCGGTATCAGGGTGTATCCATCTGCTTGTGCTCCAGATATAATAATCGTGCACGGCCTGCGCAGGCAATGCTGTGCGCTGACTCGGCTATTGTGTTCAAGTTGGTGATTTGACACCAGTAAATATGATTAATAACAGTGTGCTGTGGGCGGGATACAACCATTTTGCGGAGAGTAAAGTAATCCCGGCCTCGCGCCAGTTGTCCGGCTTCAACTTGTCGTGGTACCATCAGTATGAGTCCTTTACTTCTCAGCCGAGAGAAGCCGGTCGGAACTCGGACCGGTCGCATCCCGTTTTGGCATGGGTGTCACCTGCTCCTGACATTCACGACTGCCACCGTAACTCTCCGTAACTGCCAGTGGCCCCGCACAACCCACCCGGCTCCAATTCAGTATTTCCGCAAGTCGGGCGCACTGTTCTGGGCGATCCCTGGCGCCTCAGCGCATTTCGGGGGGCTGGCTGTGGGATACCGCCTCGTACAATCTGGACAATTCCCGGTGCCGACGAGACAGCAGTGTGAATTGTCTGCCACATTGGCCAAACAAACCATTCTATGCGACCCGACCGGAGTTACGAAGTAAGTTATCCCATCAATTGCAGTCCGCTGTCCAACTCGAATGCGCCACACAAGCGCCCTGTATGCTGATCATCTGCCATGCTATTTACCTTGTAGCCGCTAACTCATTGTGGATTTTTAATAGGGACCGTCCAAAATAGGTGTTTTCGACCCAGTCCCATTGTGGGCTTCTATGAATGACTCATTGGCCACGGATTTTTTTTTGTGTGGCACATGACCCCGCCAAGCTGTCTGTGGGCTCAGTCGTTACCAATAACCATAGATACATAGCTAACTGGGTACCCGACACAAGGCATGTCCTGAGCCATCGGGAGGCGCTACTGTTTAGCGCGCTTACAGCACCCCAAATGCATTGCCACGCAAATGGCGTCTATTAAGGTACAATTATTGCCCCGCCGGAGTTCGGACATTTCCCTTGTCTCCGTGATTCCCAGTATAAAGGCGCCGCAGGTGTCCACGAGAGGAGCTTCACCTTCTGCCCCGCATGTCATCTAGTTTCTTCAAGCTGTTCCAGCCTGAAGCGGCTCCGGTGCTTCTGGATCCTGCAGCGCTACCATCGCTGCAGGCCAATGTCCCGGAGACCGTCGGACTGCTCTCTACCCCCGAATTGGATACGGTTCTCGCGGAGTGCAGATCCCACGTCGCCCGGATCGCAAAACAATGCAAAGCCAGGAATTTAAGATTTCGGTGCGTCGCGCGCAGCATCTCGATTGTAGTGGTTCAAGTAATGAATCGGCAGGGACTCCGATTTTGATATTGAAAATGATCAGGATCGATGCCTGAACGGATTGATCGTGACGGATGTACACAACCCGTCCGATGTCCAGCGTATCCCGGAATTATTCGAACATCCACAATTCTTCGTCGGTGGTCCATACTCGAACGAGATTATACAAGGCCAGAAATGCTCCGATTGCTGGTTCATCTTGCATCTCTCTCATGCGTTCCCCGTATCTAATGTCATAAAGGTTTATATCCGCGCTTGCTGCCACATCGACCGTCAAGGGCCTTGTGGAGAAATATTGTGTTGCGGTCCGCATGCGCTCTGTTGGTGTATTTCCCTTTCTAAACTATTTACAGCGCGACGAGCAGGTCGGGGTATACGGCTTCGTCTTTTGGCGGGATATGCGATGGGTCAGCGTCATCGTCGACGAGCAAGTTCATTTCCCGATACTCCATGCACACGATAAGGAATAGCTAACATCTTGCTTCAACTCCAGCCTCCTTTACACCTCCGTGCCGAAATACGAGGAACTGTCTATCGCCGAGAAGGCACTCTTCCAAAATGAGAAGGAGCGGTATAATGCGTCGGCCCGGAAGGGGAGCAAGACACTTTATTTTGCAAAGTCGGGAACGGTGGGTGAGACTTGGGTTCCGCTGGTCGAAAAGGCGTATGCCAAGCTGCACGGGGACTATGGGTCCTTGTACAGCGGATATGTGCGTTGATTCCGAGTCAATACGCGCGAAATTGAGCTCATTTACTCCCTAGGCCAGCGAGGTGCGTCACGACGAGTTGTATTATCCAAAAATACACAGCACTCATCATGAGTCCATTAGGGCGTCGAAGATCTAACCGGGTAATTCTAGCCCCTTCAGATTTCGGAAGTCAACTGATCCAACCTTATCTACAGGGGTGTATCAAGCTTCATCCAATGTAAAGTGTGTCTCTTCATTTCATCTCGCGGCGCCCGCTTAGCTTAACCCTCCTCTCGTATCTGCCAGGACATCCTCGACACCGACCACTTCTGGACGCACGAGCTGCTTCAAGCGAACCGCGACCGGCTCTTCGCGTGCTCGTTCCAGGGGCTCAGCCCGACGCGGAACGGCAACTTCAACGCGACGATCAGCGGGCTGTGGAGCAACCACTCGTACTCGGTGCTAAGGACGCTCGATTACAAGGGGAAGCGGTTCCTCGTCATACGGAACCCGTGCGGGCAGGCGGAGTGGAGCGGTCCGTGGGCGGATGGGTCGAAGGACTGGACGGCTGAGTGGTTGGGGGCGCTGCCGCATTTGGGGCATGTTTTTGGGGACCCGGGCAAGTTTATTATGGAATGTCGGTGTGCGGAGCCTTTCTGCGTCGATGGAGCTGATTTGGTTTGCGAACAGATAAAGATTTCCTGTCATGCTTTGAGCAGGTCGATCGAACCAGGTTTGCATGGATTCGACAAAACCGTGCAAGAGTGACTAACATTCCGTGGGTAGATTATTCGATTCCTCGTGGACCATGCGATATGACGTGCTGCGTGTCCCTTCGCGGCCATTTCCGGAGTCCGGGTTTGGTTACGGCGACATTTGCTGTGAGTCCGTCTATGGCGATGGTATACTGCTTATATAACGTTGATCTCGTTGAAAATTAAGTTTCCTTCACCCTCTCCAAGACTACATTCATCATAATCGTTCTCTCGCAGCTCGATGTGCGCTACTTCAAGGCCATCGCCCCGCAGTGTTATTGGAACTTCGATTTCATCCTGTTCAGGAGAGGGAAGAAGGAGCCTGTCGACATATCCACGCATTCTCGGTTCAGCTCGCGCAGCGTGAGTCTCGAGTTCCCCGACTTGGAGGAGGGGGAGTACATTGTTCATGTGAGTGGTTTGATCTCTTGGTCTTGGGGTGCAACGCCCTGATCGCATTCAAGTGTCGGCTGGACAAGATTCCGTTTTCCGACAAGGTGTGATCGTCTACATGCATTTCCTCCCTTTTATAGCCAACAACTCTTCCTCCCATCGACAGACGAATACAGACGAATGGAGTCAGAGTAAGCTTGCTCGTGTCGTAAGTGAACGCGCGATCAGTGAGTCGGTGGCAACAAGTGCGTATGTTCACTTCCGTTTCCCGACACCCATTGAAAGGGACCCCATAATTAGATTTCGATGCGGAGTAAGTATTTCTTTATGCCCTCGCCGACACTGTTTGACCGGTATTCCCTCCAGTTTCCATACCAAACACCGCCCTATCCCCGTGGACATCCTGGCTGGACAGGACTTCACGGATCTCAGCCGCAAGGCCCTGCAACTCAAAGACAAGAAGAAGGAGCGCAGCCATGACGCCGCATCAGAGTCCAGCAAACCCGAGTCGGTCTCCAGCGACGACACGAAGACGGCCGTGGGCATGAATCCGCCGTCGACTACTACGATAACGACGATAACAACAGTCCGGGAACCGTCCAAGGTTACGACGAACACGAAGGAGGTCGTCTGGTTTGGTGCGCGGCCTGTCGATGTACTTGACGATGATCACGACACCGGTCCCGGGCACTCTGCGTCCCCCGAGCATTCGCGCCCGTCGAGTCCTGTGTCGGAGGCACCACCGGCGGACACCGGCTCGCCCTTTCTGGGCCTGAAAGTGTATACAAGCAAGGAAGCTGCGGTGACCGTCAAGGGACAGCTGAGAGAGGATGTAAAGGCGAGCTTTGAGGGGTTGACGGTTGCGGAGTGGAATTCATTCGCTATCTAAGATGATCCCCGGGTCTGATCAGCACTTTAGAGAGTCTGTCCGTTATTTATTACTTAAAAGCATGATATATTGCTTCGGTTTGAGTTAGTTAGCGGTTAGCGGTAGGAGGTTAGCAGTTAACGTTGTCCGGGTCGTAGGGATATTGTAATACGCGTGGGGTAGGTATGTGGCAGCGTACTTTCGAACATATCACGCATGCAGGGATACGGCTCCGAGTCCTAGCCGGGTCGTGCTTTCGGTGTATCGCTGATTAGAAGACTATCAGTGCACGGCGGTGGTCAGAATATTTCATGGTGGGAAAACGGGCCTAGAACTATGGTGTTTCGTTTTCCGAGTCAACTTTTACCTGGGGAAAGGTGCGGGAAAAGCCAATCTGTTCTTTCAGCCGGAAAAATGCTGCATCGTTCCGGGAGTAAACTCGGCCGCAAAAGTTCGAATTTTCTCTGGTGGTTTCCCTCAGATAAAGTCCGTCTTTTCCTCGAGGGAAACAAAAAAAAACCAAGGGGAGAGGGGGGAATATCCCCTTGTTCTCAACTTTCTCAACTTTGTCCTCCGGAAAAACTCCGCCTTTGTCTCCCGGAAGAACGACGGCAAAAAACTGAGATTTTTCTTCCGAGTTTTCTTGTGGAAAAAAGTCCTGTCTGTTTCTTTGTGAAGATACAAAGGAAACTCTTGACATTTCCCCCCTGGGTAAAGCTTCGTGCGGAAACTTAACATCGCACAAAATATTTTGATCGCCGTATCGCCGTGTATCCGCATGCGGGCTAATGCTAATGCTTGGCATGCACGGCGTGAGACCCCCTAAGCGCGCGGCCTGATTCGGATGTCTCCGTGTTTTCTTCCGTAACATTGCCTCTTGCTGCTCCGTGCTCGAATTGTTTTTCGGATCGCATGACAAATGAAAGCGCCGCGCTTCGTCGTCGTCCTTTTTTCTTTTTCTACCCTACTCGCCCTGGTCGCCGCTCAGGATCCCGCCCAATTCGTTAATCCATTCATTGGCACCATTAATGGCGGCCACGTCTTCCCCGGGGCAACCCTCCCGTGGGGCTCCGTCAAGGCCAGCGCAGACAGCACCTCCAACGACAATCAGGCGGGATTTGTGAGCGACGGGTCGCCCATTACGGGCATCTCCCAGTTGTGAGTTCACTTACCTTGACGCGATTCGCCCACTGAGCGTGGCAGGCACGACGATGGCACCGGCGGCGGCAAGTCACTCGGAAACTTCCCGCTCCTGCCTCTCACCAGCACGGAATGCGCGAATCACGACCTGGCAAAATGCACATTGGATTACTCGCGCAGGGCTCTCGGTCACGGCGAGCCTACCGCATCGCCGGGCTACTGTATGTTTCTCGCCCTAAATCTATGCGAGTTGCTCAGCCATTCCAGTCGGTATCCCGCTGAACAATGGGGTCCATGCGGAGGTTACCGTCACCCACCACGCCGCGCTGCATCGGTTCACCTACCCTCCCGGTGCAGACCCGCTGCTTCTCCTGCTCGATGTAACTGGCGGTGCGTCCCCGAATTTCTGGAGCTGTCGATATGCCGCTAAACCCCCACGCAGATCTGGCCTCAAATTATGTAAACGACGGCCGAGTCACCGTCTCCCCCAACCCTCGCACCAACGGAACGCGCGTTACCGGCGCCGGGCGGTGGGTCCCCTCGTTTGGCCAGAAAACGTACCAAGCCTACTTCTGCTTCGACGCGCCGCACACCTTCGTGCAGGCCAAGTACTATCGCAGCCTGGCCCTCACCGAACTCAACACGACGGACACGTTCGACCAGGAGATTGGAAGCTATGGGTCGGCCGGGGTGCTCATGGCGTTCGCGCCGGGGGCGGCGCACACCTTGTCAGTGCGGATAGGCATTTCGTGGACGAGCACCGCGAGGGCGTGCGCGTACGCCGAGGAGGAGATCCCTGATATCGCGGCGTTCGAGGCCGTCAAAAGTGCGGCCAGGTACGTCTCGTCGGCTCCTTGACGAGTTCAAGAATCTCACTTTCACGCAGAGCGAAATGGAATGAGGTTCTCGGAACCATCGAGGTCGACGCGACGGGCGTGAGCGACGACACCCAGCAACTCTTCTGGACGTCGCTCTATCGAACGTACCTCGCCCCAATAAACATCACCGGCGACAACCCGCTCTGGGACTCGCGCGAACCCTTCTACGACAGCTTCTACTGCATCTGGTATGTTCCTTCTTTCGCGTTCCAGCAGGTGAATGTTCACCCGGCTTCAGGGACACTTTCCGCGTCATCCACCCGCTCTACGCGATCACGGCTCCAGCCGCGCAGGCGGAGATTGTCCGCGCGCTGATCGACATTTACCGGAACACGGGCTGGCTGCCCGACTGCCGGATGTCGACGGACATGGGGTTCGTGCAGGGCGGGTCGAACGCCGACTCGCTTCTTTCGGACTCGTTCGTCAAGGGCATCACAGCCGGTATTGATTGGGAGGAAGGGTTTAATGCGATGGTCAAGGACGCGACCGTCGCGGGCGACTTTGAGGTTCAGGGGCGAGGCGGGATCAATTCGCGGGAACGGCTGGGATATGTTCCTGTGGGCGACTCGGACCACCCGCCGAGCTCAGGACCAAATAGCAGGTGCGCGCACTTCAGGCTGAGTTTCAGTTGAAATTGTTGTTTCTCATCGTTTGTGATCTTTAGGAGCGCCTCCCGACTGGTGGAATACGCGTACAACGACTTCAGCATCGGTCTCGTCGCGCAAGGGCTCAACAAGACCGTCGACATGATGCACTACTTCAACAAATCAGGCGACTGGTTTAACATCTGGAACCCCGACGCCGTGCATAGCGGTTTCAAAGGCTTCCTGCAGCCAAGGCGCGCGGACGGGAAATGGTTCTTCGGCCCGCACGACGCCGGGAATGTCTTTCGGCCGGACCACTGTAGTCCTGTGTACGGCCATAATGACTGCTTCTTGGTGCGTGTTGCGGTGTTTTGAATTTAGCGATAATGGTGCTGAGGGAGAGGCGTCGCGCAGGGCTCTGGGGGTGGAGAGTTTTATGAGGCGTCGTCTTGGGAGTACAGTTGGTATGTCCCGCATGATATGGCAAGTCTGGTGAAAGCCATGGGTGGCCCGGACACATTTAGGTCTGTAGAAAGAGGATGGAGATGCGCACAGCTGTTGACGCCGAAATCCACAGCTCTCGTTTGGACACGTTCTTCACCGCCGGTTTCCATGTGAGTGCACAATATAAGAGTCGTTGGGAAGGAATTAATTTTGTTTTCAGGATATGGGCGATGAACCAGGCTTTTGTACGTTTTGGGAATCTTTTCAGAATCATCGCTGAACATAAGCAGTGCCCACATATCTGTACAATTACGTCGGACAGCCAGCGAAGACTGTGGACAGAGTCGATGCCACGATTGCGACGTACTACAACACGTCGTAAGCCTATTATCCTTGAACCACGAACATGCGCTCACTGACCGAAACTTCAAGTTTGAATGGGCTTCCTGGGAACGACGACTCGGGATCGATGGGCGCGTACGTCGTGTGGAGCCATCTTGGTTCGTTCACGCGCCCCTACCTCAATTGCTCAACTAAAAACATGGGCTTTGCAGGATTTTTCCCGGTGGCGGGACAGGACACCTACCTGCTCAACCGCCCCTATTTCCCGAAGATCACCATTCGCAACGAAGCCAACGGGGCCGTCGCGACCATCATTGCCTCGGGACTGAGCGCGCAGAACAAGTACATCCAATCGGCGACGCTGAACGGGGAGGCTTACACCAAGAACTGGATATCGCATCGGCTGTTCACAGAGGGAGGGACGCTGATATTCGTCATGGGCTCTAGCAAGAGCAGCACGTGGGGGACGAGGTGGGACGATTTGCCGATGAGCTTGAGCACCAAGGGCTTTGGGTGTGAGGCGTGTAGTAGCCCGACGAAATTGCACGAACCGCCTAGTGCCGCGAGTTCTAGCAGCGGACCTGCGGGCACCCCGAGCGGGAGCGTGGGGGTGGGTGCAGGCTCCGAAGTGGTGGTAGAAGGAGTTGAGAAGACGAACGGCTTTGTAGCCTACTTGATATTCCTCTTACTCGCGGATTAATTGCATCGGGACTTAGATTCTCCATCTTCGTATTTCTGATCATGACCGCTGCGCGTCCATCCGTTCTTCGTGGATCCGTACCCCGCTCTACCCAGTCTGCTCACTGCCCCTTGCATTGGAACGTTTCGGCGAATTTCACATGAAGATATC
Source organism: Mycena rosella (assembly GCA_029378255.1). Taxonomy (NCBI): domain Eukaryota; kingdom Fungi; phylum Basidiomycota; class Agaricomycetes; order Agaricales; family Mycenaceae; genus Mycena; species Mycena rosella. The sequence goes on from JARKIE010000070.1 coordinate 110,910, forward strand.
GCCCTATAGCAAAGTACCCGCGTAGCGCGCGGGAACTCGCCTAGAATTCCTTCACCTGCTCCTTCAAATAGGCAATCGTCTCCTCCTCCAGCTCGCTGCTTGACGCAATCGAGTTCGCCTCTCCGATGTGTGCCCACGGGATGAGGTACTACCGGAAAAGGAGGATATTCAGTCAAATTTACAGCTCTTTGCGGAACTTAGGGCGTGGCCCATTTCTTTATGTTTTTGTATGTTTTGAATATACCAGCTCTACTGAGCTCAATTCTTATCCGATTCCCTTGAAAGTGGAACCAATCGATTCGGAGTATCATTCCGGAGGGGGTGACGTTCGAAAATGTGGTGAAACCGTGGGAATTGCTGTTTCGGAAAATTTGAAGGCTTCTGCTTACAGACGCTCTAGCATTAGATACACAGATTCAATTGCCTTGGTTTTTGGATACAGTGTTCCCCCACTCCTTGAGACACAGGGGGGAAAAGCGGGGGCGGGCTCCAGGGGGGGTAGGTGATGGGGACGTGAACGTTAGGTGCCCCGCGCACAGGTGATGTAGCACGGAAAGACTGGGTGTGTTCATTGGGGTCGGCGACTTCACGTTGCAGGTTGGCAGAAGGAGATGCACGTGCCGGTCCCGGCAATCAAGTCATCAGCTAGGGTTAGCACAGCCACCTCAATTCATATTTTGTACAGAGAGGAAAAAGTTGCCAGGAGAAGCAGAAAGTTTTTGCGGGGTTTGAAAAAAAAATATCGCAATGGCAACCCGGGACTTGTCGCGATGTAGCAAGGCAAGGTAATCAAAAGGTGATCAGATGCTGCCGTCTGACAATCTCCCGAGGTGACCGATGTGACGTGAAATTGTACTTTTTTAGATTTTAACTGCCTGGTGACCTGTGTCACTAGCATACTGCGTGGGGTTTTGCCCCCTGTGAGATGACTCCGGTCCTTGAGTCACTCTGAATAAATTCACACCATGCTCCCTTGGGCCTAAATTATGTTTTAGAAACATCTATTAATGTTAATTAGCCTTCCCATGCACTGCGTTCAAGGCCCGCCTCGCCACAGCACCGCCTCGCCGGACCGAGCCGCACACGTGTGGCGAGGTCACATCAGCCACATGCGGCTAGCTCCGTGGAGTCGCCTCCACACAACTCGCCACCACTAGCCACAGCTCCCCACACCTTGGCGGACCTTGCTTGCCTTATACAGGCAGATAGCATCAGCATTCCCATGGTCAATATCGAGCGCAGGAGGCGAAGGAAAATGTGTGTGGCTCCTCTGGCGCTGCGGCGCATCCCTGATGCCAAACTTAGATCGGAAAGGTTAAAAAAGATGGATATTATTAGCATCATGCCAGTAGCTACGGGAATGAATTGAGGGAGAGAACGGAGGGGCCAGAGGAATGATAATTGAACAGATAAATGGGGGCCATGAGCGGCAGACAGTGGTCTGGCAGCAATGGGTGTGGCGAGGTCAAAGCGGCGGGCTCGACGCAGTGCTGCTAAGCGACGGAAGCAATAGGTAGCAGAAGCTACACAGATCACGGCTAGATCGCCGCGTGGAGCCACCTCGCCAAGGCCTTGCCCGGACATAGCCGAACCTTGCAAAAGCTCCACAGGGCCTCGGCTAAGGCGGCCTTGAATGCAGTGATATACTTAGGTCCCTCAAGAATTCAGTGAGGGAGTTGCGGTAGGCCGGGAAATCAGTTTTTTTCAGTGTTTTTGACCCCCGTTCCTTGTGTCACGATCAATCTCGACCTTTCTCTCCCAATTCTGGCCAGATTCCCTCCGGATCTAGATAGAATTGTAGCCAATAACCATGGGAATCTTTCGTACTAGGATTGTGTGGTAAAATAATGAGGCAAAAAAAGAATTATGGCCAAATTACAATCCCGTGATTCAAGGAGTGGGGGAACACTGTATGTCATACCTACATGCATTTCCTAAGGGGTTTTGCCCCCAGATTATGATTTAAATATGTCCTTAACATCTGGGGTGGAACATAATATTGGCTCAATTTGAATACCATAAAACTTTTGAACAAGGTCATATTTGTACAATCTGGGCACGACACCCCCCGACCAAGCGTAGTAACACCAGGGGCAAAGGCCAAGGCACCTGAAAGACAGGTGCCTTGACAAGAGGTACTCCACATGTGTTTAGCAGGTGGGAACACCCCAGATAAAGGCAAATAGGAAGACAAAGGGGGGGCTTTGTCGGGCCCCTGCGAGGTGACAAAGCCTCCTTTTGTCTATCCTAAGGTGCATTAATGCCTGCTGAACACATGCCCTAAGCCCTCTTGTCAAGGCACCTGTCTTTCAGGTGTCTTAAGCTTTGCTCCCAGTGTAAACTGTGGCATATCCAAAAAATAAGTCAGTTGGATCAGTATATTTAATGCTAGAGCGACTGTAAGCACAACCCCTCCGGAATGACAATCCAAATCAATTGGTTTCACTTTCAAGGGAATCGGCTGACAATTGAGCTCAATAGAGCTGATATATTCAAAACATACAAAAACATAAAAAATGAGCTGCGCCCTAAGTTCTGCAAAGAGCTGTGAAGAAAAAACAGGGGCTGTTGAGTTACCTGTCCCGTCATTTGCTCCGCAGGCACAGTAGTGCTGGCCCACAGCTGCGTATACACTCTGATGCTGCAACAGAAGCCGCCTATGTTAGCCAGAAGGCAGTTGTTTTGAAAATTAATATGCACAGGGCCGCGGGCAAAGTCAGGTTGAGCATGCGCTGCATCCAGCCAGTGAGCTTCCTGCGAGAAAATATGTAGTCAGAAAGGCCCAGATAAACAAGGCAAGAAAGAGAAGAATACAATACTTTTGGAGATCTGTGCGCATGGAACCGGGGTGCAGCACACAGGAGACGAGAATATCTGCGTGCGCCCATGTGAAGTAGCTGGAGATGGCGATGTTCCTGAGCTTACTCTGATCGTAAAGTCACCTGCCAATCTGTGTTAAGTCGCATCACTGGAGGGAAATAAAGAGGGATACAATTCTCACCATGTTGCCACCATCCCGGTGAACTTCTTTAGCCCCACATTGTGCCCAGGTCTGCCGTCCAGTGACTCGAAGTCAATACCAGTAGATGCGAGCTTGTGCGTGGAGGATGATGTATTGATGACATGGGCAGGCATTTTATTGGCCTTGTGCGATGCGGCAAGGGCAGGGAGCTGAAAAACAAAATCAGACTAATGCCGCCTGATGTGAGTTCTGCTTACAAGGAGATATATGAGAAAACAATGTCCAATGACATTCGTCCCAAATTTTGGGGTAAGTTATCAGCGCTCAACACTCTTGGTGGAGGCCTAGATCCAAATGCCTACAGACACCGTGATTCTGGATGGTGATGTCAGTGGGGCATGCCATAACCCCTCTGGAAAGATAAATTACAGTTAGAGGACCAGCAGAACTATGCATACCCATTATCGAACAAGATTTCAGGTTGTGATTCCTGGGCAAGAAATGTTGTAGCAGCCTGCTTTACGCTGGCAAGGTCGGCTAGATTGAGCTGCACCTGGCGCGTCAATGTTGAGTTCCTAAGAACCGCCGGGACTGACCTTCCACTAGCATTAGGGTCGTCCCAATAGCTCGAAAATGCTTCAAGTTTCCGGAACTGCAGTCTGCCCGACCTCGCTGGCCACGACCTCCACGTCACGTTGTGCCGAGTTTGACGCAGTGGTGTCATCAATACTCATAGGTATATTCGAATAATATCTGCACTTATGTGGCTGCTCACACGGACTGTTTAGATGATTGGATGCCAGTTGTTGCTACAATGCTAGGGAAGCCAAGAGTCGCAGGTCTGACTTGAACTGTCTGACAATGTCTGACAAATGCGGTGAAACGGTGCACCTAAGTATGGCTGTGCCAAGAACTGACTGAGATGCTGCTATGAAACAGACACCAAAACCAACCAACACAACCAATATGAAGTGCTAACAAGTAAGTTCGGGTCATCCTGAAGTATACAGGTAAGATTGAACTCCTCGAGGGGCGTTGGGACAGAGATCAACTCAAAGACGTTTGAATAGAACTGTCCTAGGAGCTTCCAGTAGTTGCAAACTACCAAACTTGGAGTTCCCGGGCCACAGAATGCAGGGGAGGGAGAGATATAAAAACAATGGGGCCTAGGCGTCTGGGAACTCCGACCAACCTGCTAAACGGGGTTGATTCCAAGAGTTATCTATGACCAGCCTGCTGGATGGGGCCGATTCCAATAGATAACCATGACCAGCCTGCTAAACGGGGCTGATTCCAATGGCTTGTTTGATACATGACCAACCTGCTAAACAGGGTTGATTCCAATGCCTGGCCTTGCCACTTAACAAGGGACCTTTGAATACAAACTGGTGCAGCAGGACCACAACACAGTAGGGGGCTTAGATGACCTTAAAGAGTTGGAATGCAATCCTGTGACAGCGCTCATGTAGTGGACTGCTGCTGCTCTGGGTTCTAAACCCCAGGCCCGCGACCTAGCTTCTGCTGGGACGGAACAGTGCACTCAGTACCATATTGGATCAGACCCAGTCAACCACTAACAGCTGGCCAGCGGGCTTGCCAATGGCAAGCAGCACAGATATTTAAGTACCCAGATGTCCCGGGATTGCATTTTAGTTGGAATGCGCAGTGACCACTTAACCAGTCTGGTTAAGTGGTTACTGCACATTCCAGCTTAAAGCACTAAAACAGCCAACAATTGAACTTCCTCAGACCACCAACAAAGGTGTCCTAGGGGGGTCTGTGAATTCCGACCAACCTGCTAAATGGGGTTGATTCCAAGAACAATCTACATACGACCAGCCTGCTAAACAGGGCTGATTCCAATAGACGACCTTGCCACTTAACAAGGAACCTTTGATACAAACTGCTGCAGCAAGGCCACAGACAGTAAGGGCTTAGATGACCTTAAAGCACAAATGTAGCCAACACTCAAACTTCCTGTTAATGGATCTACACAAGAGGATAGGTTTTATAAACAAATCTCCGCACTGATACAGAGAACACAAGGCCTTTGACAAGCAATGCTGTTGGCAATAGCCTAGGCAAGTGCTGGGGCACGAATGAACTGCTGTAGGGTGTGTCCTACATGGTCTTTTATAGTAAATAGAGAGGTACATGACAGAGTGAAACTGAGTAATGAGAAATACAATGAGATAAGAGAAACAGAAAGTCCGGGCAGGATAGGAAGGGTATACGCGGCGAGCCGCTCTAGTTTTGGGTGTCCTCAGCACCTAGTAGTCATATCCTTTGACTCCTAGGGCCTATATTGAGTATATTTCAAATGCCCTCGGACTGGCCAAACCTAGTCGTGTTTTCCCGGCTCCTCGGACACTTGCATCCTGCCCTGGCATGGTTGCTAAGTTGCTAATCCATCCCATTTGTCCAGCTTAGTGAGTAAGCCATGAAGTACTTCTGCCGGCCATCTACGTCCTCAATGGCTTAGCTTCGACGTTTCAGCCTGCTGTGATCGATCATCCACCAATCACTTTGGTCTAGCTTGGTTCCTTGGGACACGTCGCGTCTGTCACATGTTCTGATCATTCCCGCTATCTACCGGAAGTGTGTCCATGGAACTACTTAGAGTGGTCCCGGGACATCCACAATGGACTCCTAGGACATCTAAGTGTTCTTGTTGTAAGTGGGTGAGCGGTCAGTGGACACCTGCAAGGGCTCCTCGGACGTCAAAAATGTCTCCTATTGCCCATATGAGCGGTCTGGGGGCACCCGCAAGGGTCCTCAGGATATCATAAGTATCATATTCAACATAGTCCTTGGATCGTGGTAAGTCCTCAAACATGATCCTGTCCGATCACAGTCCTTGTCCTTGGACGGTGACTTATAGTTCCTCGGACTGGTTCCATCCAGCCGTCTGTGTCTAACTTGGTACTTAATCTTCGTCTAGGCTTTTGGTTTAACCTCCTTGGTGATACCTAGCTTTTTTTAGTGTAACCTGCCCCTAGGTATAGGTTGTGGACTACATCTAACAAACTTCCTGATACCCCTCAGACTACTATGCCAACCCCATGGAATGGGACCAAGCCATAGTATGCCCAGGATAATATCACAGTTCTCTCAGCATCATCAATATATGACCAGCAGCTCCGGAGCTCAGCTCTGATCCTAATTGTATAGCACCGGGCCAGGTAGCCCTAGGACTTGCAAAATAGCGGGATTTCACGGTTAGCGCCAGACGCGCCGTATCACCAGGCCGCAGTTGCCAAAATCAATCAGATGCCAAGTTAAACCGCGACTGAGACAAAAAAAATTGGCAGCCCTCCGGACTCCGGGGCCTTAGGTTCTAACTGTTTGAACTGTTTCATACTTATCCCCCTGCCCTCCACGATCTCTCTCGATGCCTGCTAGATATTTCCATGTCGTATATACAAGTACCACATGGGCCTGCATGCACTATAATTGAATCTGAAGTGAAATGAAATGAAATAAACTGCCCATATGGAGAAGCCCCACATGGTCCGTCACATGGACCAGGCATGGCTAAAAACAGCCCGCATACTTCCCTTTCTCTCAGATATGTCTCTCTGAATTTTGCCCTTCCTCGTACAACATGCGAGATACGAGCTTCTTCTGCTGTAGCGTCTGTCTACAAGAGACTACCTTCCTTGTATCCTGAGTCAGGGGTGTGCATCCTGCAGACACCTAGACTCGTAACCAGTCGGCCTACAACTGGGCAATGGAAAGTGCTTGCCACATTTTTGCCAGTTGTAGGCAGACCGGTTACAAGTCTAGCCGACACCGGGCAGACACTTATCAGCAGTGCAGGGATCGATGCTGCGCAGGCATTTACACCTGTAGGGACACTCAACATTCTCTCTGAAGCTTTCTTTACCGTGCTCGCACACTCCGAGTTTCCTCAGTATGGTGTGCGCATCAAGAAGAGTCATTTCTGCGATGAAACTGTCAGGTATGCGTGGGACATCTGAAGACAAAGCCGAAGCATGACTGCAACAGCTCAATATACATTTAGCTTGTACACTGGCTACATAGACATCCAAGCCCACCACCTGCTGTTTTACTTCTTCGAGAGCAGGAGCAATCCAGACAAGGACAACATCATATTTTGGACTAACGGAGGTCGGTACACCACTGCTTCATGTCTTCACGATTGATCTCATGCTCTGAAATAGGACCAGGATGCTCATCTTGGGTCGGTTTATTAATGGAGCTAGGTGTGACAATTTAGACCGTGGTCTGTATTGTGATGCTGACTATTAACAGGCCCCTGCAGGGTGGTAAATGCACACTGGGGACAATAAGCAGTATAGGGACCCTGTATGTCCTCAGTATATCCTCACTATTTTACAAAAATCCCCAGAATGTACCCCCAATATACAGGGTCTGTATATGCTCAGTATTTTCCATAAATCTCAAGGAAATACCCTGAATATCCTGGGTCCGGATATGCTCAGTATATTAGCTAATATCCTGAGTGTATCCTTACAAAATTCTAAGTCCATATATGGTAGCCATCAGACCTCAGTATTTTGCAAGTATATTGTGACCAAACAACCTAAAAAAAGATAGGAACAATTGCTTAACTGGGTAATAATGGTTGTCACAATTATAATTCCTATAAAAGGGTTCTGGTTTATGGCTGTGCCATTGGAGGCTATAAGTTGGTGTATTGTATGATGTTTATATCAGCACCTCTTCTCCATATTCTGTCATGTTACACATTGCCGCATGTGATTAGACAGATGTGAGTGCACTCCCGCAGTTCCAAGAGAGCACCTCATTGTTAAAATCTATTGCTGGGGTCCTAAAGTCAGGGGTCTCTCTGCTTATAACCAAGTGAGTCCCGGCACAGTTGAGTTCGCTAACAAAACTAACATTAGACCTGACATGTCATGCATGGAAAGGGGAGGACACATGAATAGAGGAAATAGGTATAGGCATCGGTCAGTTTGCGAGCACTGGATATGGTCTGGAGGAATGGTGCCGTCATATGGTCGCAGGTGGTGAGATTCAGTGCGTCAAAGGAACCAGAGACAAAGGTGATGCAGCTACCTCCGAAATTGATGTCAGTGCACACTTCCCTGAGCGAGACAACTTCCCTTGGGACAAGGGCGCTCTGAACCAAGCCGTAAGTTTCTATAGTGGTTGGTCTAAATTTTGAAACGTATGGGTGCAGCGAGAGCAGCGGCGATGAGGGAAAAGACCATGGTGAAGGAGTGCATTGTGACCTGGAATAAAGCTCAGAAGAAAAATGAAGACTCGGAGAGAGACTGAGGAGCAAGTTGGGTTTGTGGGTGATTTTATAGGGCAGGCACCTCTTTTGAAACGCACAGATTAAGCACCGTCAATGGGCTAGGGGGGATGTATCACTGACAGCAGACCATGAATTTATTGAACCCTAGACCGAGGGTTGTGTGTGATTCCATGGATCCAGTAGGCACATGCCGTCAACTGACAGTTGAACTGGCTAGGGAGGACATGCTGTTGGGATCAAGCCATAAATGTATTGAACCCTATACTGAGGGCTGTGTTGCACGTCCAGAAACCGGAGTGCCTGATGTTAGGTAGGTAGATAGGTAAAATTACATGGACGGTAGTGACGACATGGTCCAACTCTGAGTCATGAACACTGATTTCCAGGGATTTCCCCGATGTACACGCCCTATATACACTATTGTCCCTGGGCCTTTCAGAATTCCTCCGGGCAAGCTCACGGTCACAACTTTCAGTCGAAACATCCAACTTGCTGGCGTAGATCCCAAATAATGCAAAAAAAAAACGAAATGAAGTTAGCACATCAACTCGAGCACTCAGACGGAACATGGGTACTGTCGCCGACCAGGCTTCCGGCCACCTTAGCACTGTTGGGCTCAAATGGATGTGTGGAGATCACTTGGTACAATATTTTGGCAATGAGTAGAGACCACTTTGCCCAATTTCCGTGATGTTTTGATGGTGCAACGAATATTTTCCGGCAGGATGCCGAAAACGACACAAAACGGGGTCACCGGCCACCCGTTTAAATCCTTCGTCAAAGCCCAGACTTGTGGGCTCTGTGCATCCTAAATGATTCATGGGATATAATAGCATGATTCAACATAAATGACCAGTAAATCTGAACTACATATGGGGTAGGGGGATTTTGAGTCTAGGGCTAAGGCAGGTGTGTGGGAAGGGTATTTCGGCGGAACGATGGTCTCCCAATGGACAGAGGACACAGAGGGCTGACAAAACAGCGCAGAAAGATTCCCAGGAAGCATCTGGACATACCCTGAAGACATAGCCCCCCTTCTGCATACCGAGATATCCTGCACAAAATCTGTATATGCGTGCAACCGAAATGGGGAGGTTTCCATGAGTAGGCCGCGATGAGCACAGAAGAGAATGAATGCAAAGTGAAGAAATCCATGAGAATAAAGGCTTATTGTTTTTAAATAACTGAGCCCAGCCCCAGGTCTGTTACATCTGTAGGTCGTATGGTATTGAGGTGGCCGGATAGTGCCACTCGACATCTGCTCGAAGTCTTGTCGAAAAGTGTAGGGAATGGTTGGGAATAGTTATGTGGTGAATGGCATATTGACTTAATGCCCAGATCCAGGGGGTAAGAACAATCCCCAAAGCTTGCAAATTGGCCAAGAATTGGTGGAAAAATGGCCGTGCCCACTGCTCGGGGTTAAGAAAAGGCTATTCCCAGCAAATCAAACTCCTCGCAGGTTTTGATCACCACATCAGGTTGTGTTGATATTGGGTACGGACCATCGTTCGAGGTTTTATTCCATCCCAGAAGTTCAAAGTCCGTCAAATCTCAAGTCCCAATCTTGATATAATGCAAAGTGGCCGGTTTCCCAGTCGGCTATAGTACGGCATAGAAAAATTCCAGGACATCAAATGCGTACTTGGAAACCAGAGCGATGATTGATCGAGGATAGATAATGGCTTTGAGGAACTCTGTGGTTGAGAGTTCTGCCATCTAGCATATAATGGTAGGTCATGAAAAAGTTTGGCCAGAAAAGTTGCTTGGATTTCAACCAGCGTATCTGAGGACTCCAGGTGATCAGAGCATGTTCAGGCATTTCAATTTCTGTTACAGAACCTACACAGCCGATCCAACCGGGGAACTGGTGCATACAGATGATCGACGTAACACAAGACTTCTACGGCTAACAGGTGAATCGAGAGCAGCAGCGAGATTAATGCCTCTCTGTGCTCTTGAGTTTTCACCATCGATAGGTAATGCCGCATGCATGAAGTAACTTGAGTTGGTGCCTTGTCCTTTTGGGGTTCACAACGGCCATGTAGCAGGTAGAGTTGATTGGACGAGCCAATTTCGCCTTGTAACCATTCCATGCAGAGCTACCGTACCACATTAGTGTAGTCCTCGATGTCCCGAATAGAGGTGAAGCGAGTTGACACGAGATCTGGACAGTTGAACGGCACTCTCGAAGCAGCCTTGATCAGATCTTTGGCCCATGACTTACCTTTGCCGGAAACTTTGATAGAACTATTCAGAGCGGCACGAGCGTAAGTTTCATGGTTTAGACCAATCATTACCTTGCTTGTCAAGGTCTCTCCACACTCATAATTGGCTCTGATCTTGCCCCACCCATCGATCCTAGTTCTCCCGAGCCAATCATACAACTTTGCTGTCCTCGGTTACATACAGTGGGTAAATTCGTGTAGTCTAGTTTTACTTGACACGTGTTAGCCGTTGGTCGGCCTTCCGCCGTAAGTGTTGCTCTGTGACCACCATGCATATTTAAATTCTGAAAAGTGGTCCGACGACTAGAAAGCCTCTTTAGGTATCTACCTGTATTTTAATCTCAATTTATTTCGCTGTACTCCCTTTGCAAATGTAAATGCAAAGTGTACGAATGCTGTGCACAGCCACGTCGCCATCCAGCAAAATGTGCACCACATCCCAAAATTTTCAGTTTGAGATGTCTTTCGAGAGGAATCCTTATTTTAATGCATGCTCTGCCACTTCTGGTCCACAACGATTCCCCAGGCCCCTCGTTGAGCTCAGCACGGACTTCCCGATTGGGAATGTCCTAATTGGGAAGCCTGACCTACGGTTTCGGCTAAGCAAGTGGAATCAGACCATATATCAGGTTATTTTTTTCCCACTCCTATTTAAATAATAATAATGATAATGATATTTGGTCTGACTAGGGAGACTAAAATTCGCGGGTGTTACACAATTATTATGCATTACCGGCTAGTATTGCCCCCTGGGTGCCCACATGCAGCAATCTGCAGGACCAACACAATTGAAGAGTGCAAACAGGAACTGGAAAGACTAGGGCTGGAACATTATGATTAAATACGACCTCGGGCCGTAATGTACCGTAATGCTAGGATAATTTTAAGGATTGGCCGATATTTAATGGCATGAATATCATAATGTATTGTAATGATATCTTAATCATATTTAATCATATTTAATGAATTGTAACACCCTCTAAGTAGTCCAGACCATCTCTGAAGCCTGCATTTAACAGCTCCTTCGCTACAACAGTCGACAATGCAGTTGAAATGGCCATGGAGGGCCATGCATCGAACATTGTGTGCATGCTGCTTGAAAGAGACACTTGACAATGATGCTCACATCTGGAATGCAGAGAATGTTGCGTGCAATATGGAAAAGGATAGGGAAGTGAATTGCATGCAGCTGGGGAAACAAATCAGAAAATAAGGCAAAGGAAAAAGCAGTAACACACCTTCCACCAAGCCAGAATGTCGTCATCATCATCAGTCATCAGCTGAAAAATACTTGCAACTCCGTCTGGGTTCTCTGATGTACCGAAGAGCGTTTCCCAGAAACTGCACGATGAGACGTGGCCCAGCAAATAAGATGTCGTGGAGTTTGAAATATGGAGCCGAGGAATCGGCAAAATGTTTGATAGCCTACCGTACTTTTCCGTGTCTTTCGGGGACAGAAAAAGTTCGGGGAGGCATTCATCCAGGACACCGGAAATCCCAGCGCCGGGGGTCGAACCCGAGGACCTCACATGATGGTCCAAAAGTGTAAAAGACATGCTTTACTTCTCAGCAATAAGTCTATACAGGAGTGGAGGCAGGAATGGTCATATCATCTGGGGCTTAATATTACGATTAAATACACCCGTCTTACTGTAATGTAATCATACTGTAATGTAATTAAATTGGACATATTCCTGAGGATAATTCTATTCAGAAACCCCGGTTGCAAGTAGAAACCCTCCCTTATTCGGAAACCCGCAGATTATTAGGGGTTTCTCCGTGATCCGGGCTCCGGCCATCATAAGCTAAACCAAACAACGTGGTTTCTCGAGGTCGCGTCCAAGTCACGTCCGAAAGTCGTGTCAATTTTTTTTTGCCTGCCACCCGACTACTTAACTTGGTCAGATGGAGTATTTTTGTTCTCTGGCCACTCCTGTAGTACTTACCTCACCCGCAGTGTCGGCAAGCGGTCGGCGCTGATCAAATGGAACACGGCTTGGACACGACGGTCTCTGGCGGGGCAGCCGGAAGCGCCTGGGGTCGAAAGAGCTTATTGTGGAGCGGTAAAAACGGCAACTGCAGTCCTTTTCCATAAATACAAGCACCGGTGTAGCTAGACGGTAGTCCCCAGGCCAGCTCGGCCCGCTCAGCATGCTGTAAACAAACTACACCTACGACCCACGCTCTGGGCAGTGGAACCCACGTTCGAAGGAGTGTTCAACTGGCGGCACACTGGCATGGACTGTCTCAGCCGCAGTCCAGAGGGTTCGGGACCGCACGGTGTGGTTGAACTGCGTGCCGGACACGCCGAGCCAGCAAAAATACAACTACAGAACAGTGTTGTTGTACACATACTTGATTAATTTACATCCAGCTGCGAAAAATCTGCAAGTAGTATGAACATCAATTAGGCAGGTCTCGGCGCGGGAGCTCCGGCCGCAGAAACCTGGGTTTCTGCATATAATCTATTTTTGGATGGGGGGTTTCTGTTTGCAACCGGGGTTTCTGAATAGAATTATCCCATTCCTGAGGTCTAACATTAAGCCCAGCCTGTATTTAATGGTAATCCTGCTATTAAATATAATTATAATCAAATATATTCATAATCTTAGCCCGCCTTAGGAAAGGCACCAAGTTACACTTATTTTTGTCAAGCAAGGTCTCTTACAACATAGTCGAAGCTCTCTAGTAGTTCGATTGGCCTAATTAGATCCCATTAGACCGGTGACTGTCTGTCTATGAAAGTGACATATTTTGTCCCAAAAAGGTTATTCCGGACCGTGTTCCGTGCGGCTACAAACAAGCGCAACACAATCAATCTGCCGCTACCGCGCTCAAACCTGACTTGTTTGCCTTCGGATAAGCGCGAATGGAGTCTGAAACAGTTCCCCAGTGAACTGGGATTTTAACCGATGAATTTGATCAAGTACAACATATCGGCGGATGGTCCGGAATAACCTTTTCGGGACAAAATATGTCAATCAAAAATTCAAACTCAGATCGACCAGCCTGTCTATCGACAGTTTACTTTCAATACGACAGGCTGGATTCAAGCTTAAGATCCCATCAATCCCAGCTGCCGGCGGTGATCTCCGCCTCCCAGTGTCGGTATTGCGGTTGTCGTTGATACCGCAGGAACTGCCTAACGACTCACTGTTCTATATTGTGCCCCAGCCGTAGTCTGGCCAGGGCTCGCCCCTCTAAACATGCAACAGAGGATAACTCTTTTCTGTGTTAGCAAAACAGAGATGTTGAACATGAGCATCCAAGCATCCGAAATGAGGCTCGAAATGGCCTGGGTGAGCATTCTGAGATGGATTTGGAGCGGAAGCTGAAGGATATTGCACCTATAAATCGACAGCTGCAGGACACCTGCGGCAAGAAATGTATTTTCCAACTCCGCTCCCAAGAAATTGAAGTACGGAGCAATGTATGTAGTCGCACTACCTTGAATCTTATTGCCTCTCACCGACTCGCCTGAGCCTTCTGCTATTCTTGATAGGGTAAGATTTTCTATGGCCTCAGAGAGATTTTGTTGCTGGGTTGGACTTGGGTTGAACTGGCCGTTGATGACTGAGAACTCAAAAAGGTGCTGCGGGGAAATAGGAATATATATTCTGATGTGTTCCTTTCTGCTAAAGTCTTAGATAATAATAATTAGATTGTTCAGTCCCCGAAGCACCGAGGCAAGACGGCGGAGGCTCGCTTGTACGGCATATATCCGGCCGAATCACGTGTGTTCCTTCCGGGGAAATCTGATTAGACCAATCGAACGGCCAATGAAAATATATAACATCTGAGATATAGCTGCTGTGCATATACGCGCCCAGGGGAGATCATTAAGGGCCATCGGAATCCAAGGGTGTTGACTCGACACCGGCTAATCCGCTCAGCACCCGGGAGGCCGAAAACTGATGATCATGAACGGAGGATACTTGCAAGTGCGATGAGGATGGTAAAAAAATCAAGGGAGTTAGCTCACACTTCAACTTCAGACATAAGTCGGTTAGTTCAAAATTTGACGCTCTGTCGTCCGCCTAAGGCAAATAAGCTCAAAATTCCTCCCAACTTGGTTCGCCGTAATGTGAATCGCGCAGTCTGCTTGCGGTGTGCGAGATTTCTTTTTTGGCTTCTGTACCACTTTGCCAGGCACGGCGAGTCCCTCCATGGTCTCGCCCATATGTGTCTTGAGATGTTTAAATTTGAAGCTAGCCCATTTCACCAGGAATCTCCGAAACCTCTCTGGAGGATAATATTGTATGCGGGACCTTTTACCGCCCAGAACTCGGTCTGTAAAACGCGGGTGGCCCGGTAAATCAGCCGGGATTTCGCCCCCGGCGGACCGACTTGCGTATGCCTGAGTGATCGGGGGCCTTCAGTGTACGTTGGACATCGACGGTTAGCGTCGGTTGATATGTCACTTGAGCCGAGCTGGGCCGCGATTCGGCCCGACCCGCTTTAATTAAACAGCTTCGGTGATTATTAGCCGGCGAGATGTCTTTGCACGCATCCTCTGGCATATTCGGGCCTCGCAAACCATTTCCAATGTCCTCGCGCTTCTCAACTCGCATCTGGTATTTCCTGCTGCCCTTCATCCCGATTTGTCTCGACACGCACGACATCGACGCGCGTGTGGCCGCGGCATCGAACGGTGTTCTGGACTATCTCCTTGATTCTGGTGTCGATGCCAATCGGCCACAGATCTCCCAGTCCATCCGTCATCTCGTGATAGTCTCGAATACTCTCATGACATCCCAATTTGGGAACCCTGTCATGAGAGTCTGGGCCTATCCTTGCGCTATCAAATTTGATGGCACTTTCGGCTTCTCCCTCAGAGTTGCGATTTTCCGTCTCTCCGATTAGTTTAATGGCGGGGTGACTCAGAAGTTACTTTATACACCCATAAAGTATTCTGCCCCCTCAAAATTTGGCCAGAGCCTATACAAGACTGTGAACGACTGTGGGGCCGAAATTGAGCACTGCCACTGCACTGCCCCAAGCTCAAGTTTCGGTGCTCTGTCTACCTCTCACTCACAGGGAAAACATAATTTTGAGTAGACAGAAGGTCTTGAATTTAGAACTTTTTCTCTCCAAGATTTGTGAATAGATGATGAGCAAATGCCTGTATAAAATCGGAATCCAGAGCACGGTTAAATAGCCGGGATAGGCCCAGACTCTTCTTAAATTGGGATGCCATGAGAGTGACTAATCTCTTAATTGCTATGTACAGAACACGAGAAATATTCGTGGTCTAACAACGATGTACCGGACCCAGAAATTGATGCTGGGGCATTCTATGCTCGACTCCCGAATCTCTTCAAGAGATGCGGAACTTGGAGTTCCTTGATTACCACAACTATCCCGGGCTTGGGATATCCACCCAGAGTTTGGGACTGATCGCCCAGCACGACGACTCCGGAAGTTTACCGTCGACAGTGCCCTTAGATTCATGCTCACGGATTGGAGTCCGGACCCCACAGTCGAGCCATTTGCTGATCCGGAAATTTGGGAGTTTGCATCTTATTTTCCTGTCCCCAGGCACTGATGGACTTTCACTGTCGAACCTTGTCTGGCGTCTATCAGCCCTCATATTTTCCCGTCTCTCAAGCTCCCAGCCATCCAGTACTTTGAGCTCTTAGTAAGCGATCTGACGCTGACCAAACTGCGGCCAGGTTCATCTCGTCGACTACACTTTATTGACGGAACTCTCCTTAGTTCTTAGACTCATAACCAGTCTGCCTACGAGTAGCAAAAATGTGGCAAGCACTTTGCCGTAGGCAGACTGGTACAACTCGGGCCAAACACAAGGGCTGCGCGCGGAGTTTGAATATTTCTCCCCGCTGCCGCCCTGGGTTCAATTCAAGCTTTTTATGCAAAATTCAAAGAGAACTCTATTTTTTATGCTGGCTCTCTTAATTTCTGTCTCCTCACAAGTTCTGACAGTTCCGCGGGAGGCGTGTACAACATAGTCGAAGTTACAAGGGAATCACCGTGATGGCGTGATCGGCACCGCCCAAAAATTCAAACTCCGGGCGCAGCTCAATGGCACATCCCGAGTTGTACCAGTCTGCCTACGGCAAAGTGCTTGCCACATTTTTGCTACTTGTAGGCAGACTGATTACGAGTCTAAGAACTAGGGAGAGTTCCGTCAATAAAGTGTAGTCAACGAGATGAATACTAAATTTGTCGCAGCTGATAATACTATACCAGTGCACTCTGGGCCCCTCAACTGGTGATTATGCTCTTCGAATGTATCAAGGTTTTCACACCGAGTGCCGAGCATATGCATTGGAAGCACTTGGTTTTCAATTGTGTCGGCCTTTGCTCCCAGTGTCAGAGGGAATAAGTACCCAAGGATGAATGACAGGAAGGACTCACAGATCTTGGTGGCTCTTGGTAGACCCCCGCATGGGGCGGATCATTCACATCGGAAATTGGCCGGTTTAGGGCCGGCCGGAAATGAATCCGATACTATAGCTACTATACTAATAGACTATAGTATAAGTTCGGTCGTCAAGTCACGTGAATTGTCATTATAAGGAATCCACGTGACGTGGCGACCGTTTCGGATTCATTTCCGGCCGGCCTTAAACCGGCCAATTTCCGCTGTGTAATACTGATTGCAGCCATTCTGCAGGAGCCGAAGGTGATTTACATAACCTAGAAATGGGAAGTATGGGACCAGGGGCAGCGAGCGCCCTGTACGTATCCAGAGAAGCGAAAGGAACTAATCCTTCCAGAAATCATACCATTCCAGTGTCCATCTTGGACTCAAAAGCATATATTACTGTATTTTACATTCAATTCGACTGTCACACATCACTTCCCCCTGGGTCGATGGTGAATATTGGTATTTTGTCATGCATCACGCATCCTCTGGTCGAAGGCATTTTGCATCACGCGGCCCTCGAAATCACGTCCGCGACACGTAAAATGTAATTTTTTCGTTCCGGCGGTCGAAATTTTCGCTTATGTCATACGAAATTTGGGCCGTGGTCGAATGGTCGAACCAGTCACGCGTCACCCCCCTAGTGGATTGAATGAAAAAATACAGTAGTGGACGTGTGATCATCGACCAGTGATAGCCTTCTACTAATTTTGGTGGACGCCAGGGGTTTTACTGTGAGCGTGGATGGTGCAACGTCAACGATGTTCGCACTTCCTACGCAGGGATTGGCGCTTCCCGCTTGACGTACTGACACTTTCAGCGATGATCAGTAATACACTGGCACCCGATGAAGTCTTACAGGTAGGACGATTACCATGGGCTTCACCCCGAGCAATACGCTTCGACTTAAGTATAGATGAAATGACCACCGGACACGCAAATTTCCGGTGGGAACCGTGCGCATCTTAATGAGGGAGAAGCTGAGATCAAAGTAGGTAATGCGTCTGACGGCGGAGATGCGATGAAAAAGCGAGCACTTGATTTCCTTCGGGTTTCTTGTTGGGCACTCGGTGAAGCGATAGCGCCGACTTACTTGTACAACAAGTGTCATTTCCTGGATGCGTTTCAAACGCCGGCCCACCGCGGCGACCGCTACTTTACTGGGGTATAGATTCTGTTTAATCTTTATGCCTGTCTCTAGGTCGATGGGATCACCATATACGTGTCTAGGCCACTGGCTGGGGTGACTCGGATCTATGGCTGTCCAATTTGTATGTCATCTCTCGTCCACGAATTCTGGCAGGTCCAGAATTGTGCATGTTCCACTAGCGCACACGACACACTCGCTGGCAGCGGCGTCGAAAACAATGATGTACTTTACACCGCAGTTGGCTTCATATCTCAATCCAAGACTCGAACGAAGTTATTATGAAGGCTACGCGACGTTGAGGCTCTATGGGGCCTGAAGACCCCTCTCACCTTACACTTCCTACAGCGCCGACTGTCTGTAGTTAGTCCCCGCCGGCCCGAAACCCGATCTGGATCCGACCTCCGACCCATCTGTCAAGACACCTTAGACTAGCTTAGACTGTCCAATTTCCGTGTTCCTCGCCATCAGATTCATGTCTCGACCTGGATAGATGATCTCGAAAGAAAATGACATCTGTTCTCTACGCGAGAAATTGCAGAGTTCTGGTGGTATGCGTCCTTCCCTTTGCTTCTTGCCGTCGTCATTTCAGACCTCTCCACATTATTGATAGTGCCAACCGCAGATCTTTAATTTGCGGTATCACCGTTTTCGCCCGCTCTGACACTCATCTGACCTCCCGCATGCGGCTCTTTGACAGGTCCCGTCATTACCACATTTGACAGCAGTACGATGGTTCCGGAGAGATGATTAATGTTCAAAGCCGCATTATTCATGTCACCGCATCCATGCGGTCTCTCCTCTGGTCTCGCCGTTGATCGGAGCGTTAGATGTAATCTACAAGGTACCTACCCCTGATCGATATTGTTCGCATGAAAGCGACATCTTTCCTTACGGAAGTCTCGGCGGGGTGCGCTCGGCCATCGAAAGGCAGATCTCCAGCGCCATAGCTGCCAGTCTATAAAGGCAGCAGTCAAGTCGCACCTTTCTGCACTCGACCACAATGGCTCGTCCCCGTGTCCTCGTCGGGGTGTTGGCGCTCTCTTCCATTCATGTTCGTCTTAATGATCAGCGCGCTCCCCAACAGCTAACTCTGGCCATAGTCATCCTTTGCTTCCAGCAATCACATTCGTTCAGCCCACAACCGTCGCCAATCCGTTCCAACTTCGCTACCTGGCAATTGGACATCCAAAGGATGCTACACGTAAGTCATCATATTCTCCTAAAGCTTCTAGCATACTGAGGCTTTTGTAGCGATGGTCAAGCTGCAGGACGTACCCTTACAGGCGCGAGTTTCACTAATACCACCGGGATGACCGTCGAGGTTCGGATTTTTACGTTTAGTCGGTCCCTCCACGATGGAAACTTAACCTCTCCTCTGTCAGAGCTGTATCGCCTTCTGCGATTCCAAGCAGTTCATTTTGGCTGGAATGGAATATGCGGTGCGCATTCGCGCCGTCCTCTAACCCCGCTATCACTAATTCCCCTTCGTCTGGATCTGCAGCAAGAATGCTGTATGTGATTTACCCGATCATTTCGGAACCTCGGAAATGAACACGCGGTCTACAGACTGCGATAACTTTATAGAAAATGGGGCCACTGCGGCGCCCTTGTCCGACTGCAATATGGCCTGTACTGGAAATGCCGCGGAGACCTGCGGAGCCGGGAATCGACTGAACGTGTTCACTAGTGGAAAGGCCCCTCCACCACCTCCGAGCATTCCAGCCAAGATCGGGAACTGGACTTCGCTCGGCTGCTACAGGTAATTCGTCCTCACTGCATGTGTTCCGCGCTTGGAGGTCTCAATTGATCCTAGTGATAATGTAAACGGGGTTCGCTCGCTGCCTAATGGAATCGCCGTTGCAAGCCCTTTCTCTCTTGAAAGTTGCACCGCCGCGTGCTTCGCCGCTGGTTATCCTTTCTCTGGTAATGATGCTGAATTTGTTCTGTGCGTTCTGCGTTAATCGTGTCTCTAGGGGCTGAATACGCGGACGAATGCTGTGGGTTGAACCACTTGTATTTTGCTAACGTTCTCATCCTCCACAGATTGTGGTACGACTATCAACGCCGGAGTGGCACCAACCGCAACCACGGATTGCAATATGCTATGTGCCGGGAATAGCATGGAACTGTACATCCGCTATGCTTTCTTTGGTACGCTTGCTAACCTGAACCGTTTTAGCTGCGGCGGTCCGAATAGGCTTTCCATGTATAACTACACGGGCTCCGACCGTCCGACGGGACCCGTCGGCGGAGGCGGCGGAGGTGGCGGAGGCGGCGGGGGCGGAGCACCAACGACAGTCTTCCCTGTTACAGATCTCCCGAAGCCTTGGACATATGTTGGGTGTTTCGTGTAACTAGCCTTTCAAATGACCCCCTATTCTTCTGACCACAGCTGTATCCAGTGACAACGCCCACGGCCGAATCGTGCAGAACGAGCAGCCGGACAATGCCAATTTGACGATGGAGTCATGCGTGAGCACCTGCAGCGCCCAGAACTTCACGGTTGCTTCCGCGGAATTCTCGGTGAGCATCATGGATTTGACAGTTGTGGCGGCTGATTGATTTTTTTCATTAGACTCAGTGCTGTATGTCGTGACTTAGAACAAATATATCTAGGATGCTAATAGACTTTTTCATAGTCTGTGGAACCGAACTGATCGCTGGCGCGACAGCCGCACCCGAATCTGACTGTAACATGGGCTGTGGCGGCAACACAACGTATGTTTGTCAATTCAACTTGTTGTAACGTGGTGCTAATGTGGCACATGCTACAGCGAAGCTGTACGTCCTCTAGATGATGGCATCGTGTTCAACTCATCATATCTCTGGTCGATAGTGCGGAGCCGGGAACCGGATGTCAGTGTACTCGACCAGCAAGAATGTAACCATTCTGCCCATCCCAGTACCCCAAAATAGCAGTATCCCCGGCTCCTGGTCGTATCAAGGTTGCTTGAAGTAAGTGTTTATATACTGGCACTCCTCCGCGAGGCTGACAGCTTCGTAAAACCAGCGAGGCTGTGGGAAGCCGAGCAATTCCGTGGCAAAACATTTATCCCACCAACAATTCCGCCACGACCTGTCTCAGCCAATGTGCAGCGTTTGGGTACACCGCTGGGGGCATGGAATATGGTGAATATCCACCGACTATGGTACTGGCGGAACTACGACTAACTATGCTACTGCTCACTTTTAGGCGAGGAATGCTGTATGTTTGATAGTCTTCTCCAATTCGGGACCAACCTCAAAGAATACTAGATTGCGGCGACGTGTCCGACGTGAAAGCGGCTGGTGTTGGATTCGCACCAGAGAGCGACTGTAACCTGCCGTGCCCTGGCGACCCGATCCACCTGTGTGGTGCCGGTAACCGGATACAGTACTACGTTTGGACGGGCGCGCCCCCCTACGTCTGGAACCAGCCCTCCAACATTGGATATTATGATGTACGTCCGCGCCATTGAATTCTTCAGGAAACTCAGCTGACGTGAACTGCAGTTCTTGGGTACGCTACGGTTATATGTTGCAGATTAAGATTTGACCCATCCTCCATTCATACAGTCCCTGGGTAAGATTCTTTTCAGGTTTATGTGACGCGGCATTAAATATCTTTGTAGAGTGGTCGTTCCTCTCATTGCCACGGTCGGAATCAACGGAAAGGTCACTTTCCTCGAGAAAGATGGAACTTCGGAGTGTGTATTTTCATTCAATACCATGATTATAGCTCAACATTAGAACTGGTTTAGGTTCGACAATTCCACAGGTACCTTAATCGCTAATGACAGATGCCTCATTGTCTAACGCATGCAAAGGTGCCTACGAGCTCGATCTGTCCCTTGTACACGACTTCGATAAAGCATGGCGTACAATGCACGTCAAGTCGGACGTCTTCTGTTCTGGAAGCGTCATTTTGCCGGACAAAGGGGGGAGAATCCTCAATGTCGGAGGCTGGTCCCTTGATTCCACCAAAGGAGTGCGCTTGTACACCCCCGACGGCTCTGCAGGAGTGAATGGAACAAATGACTGGCAAGAGAATTTCGCAGAGCTCGCTCTGCAGAGGCAGCGCTGGTATCCCAGTACGTTCCATTTGCTCAGGAGTGTATAAACTAACGGTTTTGCTAGCTGCTGCGGTGCTTGCCAATGGCTCTGTTCTGGTTATCGGTGGTGAAACCGGTAGCAACGCCTCTCCCCAGCCCAATTTGGAGATCTTGCCAGCCCCACCTGGAGGAGACACTGTCATCGACCTCGATTGGCTTGCACGCACCGACCCTTACAATCTTTATCCGTTTGTCTTTGTCCTTCCCAGCGGCCGGATCTTCGTCAGTGAGTTATTTAGTCTAGCCACACCGTTCCTGGCTTATTTGTGACCGAAAAAGTCTATTACAACGAGGCGCGTATCCTGGATCCCCACACATTTGCGACGGTCACGCAGCTTCCCAATCTTCCTGCCTCTGTGAACAACTGTAAGATTTCTTGAAACTTCTCTGTGTCCTTTTTCATTGATTTGGTGCAAGTCTTGGGAGGACGCACGTACCCCTTAGAAGGAGCCGCAGTTATGTTCCCCCAACATGCTCCTTACACAGACCCAGTCCGCATAATGACGTGCGGCGGAAGTGCACCTGGTGCCGGCATTGCTTTGGATAACTGCGTCTCCATCGCGCCCGAAGGGCCCAACCCGACATGGACGCTGGAGCGAATGGTGATAAACATGTGACCTACGGTTCAATTTCTTTGTGCTGATATGATCCTGCAGCCATCGCAACGAGTCATGCCATGCATGGCCCCTCTTCCAGACGGAACGTTCATGATCATGAATGGAGCTCATCAGGGCCTGGCGGGCTTCGGGCTTGCTACTAATCCCAACCTTGGAGCCCTCTTGTATGACCCCTCGCAGCCCGTGAACCAACGAATTTCGATCCTGAACACCACCATCGTTGCGCGCTTATACCACTCCGAGGTTGTGCTCCCTCGAATTATTCCATTTTTCTGTCTGACCCCGCGTTTCTCAGGCTATCCTCCTCCCAGATGCCCGCATATTGGTCTCTGGATCCGACCCGCAGACCCCCAATTTCCCCGAAGAGATGCGGATTGAGGTAAGGGATCTCTTCCGAATATTCCAGACAGGCGAATGACATTGTTTTAGGCGTACTACCCTCCATACCTCACCCAGGGACGCGTCCAGCCGACATTTACTATCACAACCACCGACTGGGCCTACGGCAGCACCCATCCAATAGTTGTGCACCTCCCTCAAGGAACCACCTCGACCATGAAAGTGTCTCTCGTCGCAGGTACCCACATTCTTTGATGCCACTTTCAAACCGTCCTTAAATCGGGTGTAACAGCGGTGTCGTCGACGCACGGGAATGCCATGGGCGCGCGGACCCTGTTCCCGGCGTTCAGCTGCGCGGGCACGACGTGCACTATCACTGCCCCCCCGAACGCATTCGTGTCTCCCCCTGGGTGGCACCAATTGTTCGTCCTGGACGGCCCCACACCATCCCACTCCGTTTGGGTCCGCATCGGCGGCGATCCCGCGCAAATCGGGAACTGGCCGAAATTCCCAGACTTTGTGGTCCCCGGCATTTGAGCAGTGCGACATCATTCATTTCTCGGACGGACATAATAACACCACGGACCAACGGACTTGACTTTTCCTCTGGATCATGTAATGCGGAACATCTACTCTCCTTCCATTATTTTTGCTACCCTCATCGTACTTGTATGGAAGCGTAACCTTCTCCTCAGTAATTTTTGCCTAGCCATTAAGGCCCATAGAAATAAGCTATGTTCCAAGGATATTGATCTTCGTTGGCGCCAAAGGAAGAATCAGTAAATCGAGGGACTTTATACCCCGTCCCAGACCGGCATGCGCGAAGACTTCCGTGCGTGCCAGAAGAAAGGCAAGAATCATACCGTATCCCCCGCGGACGATTTTTCACCAGCGTTGCGGTTGTTCATCGGCAGTAGGATGCCCCTTTCCCTTCCTTTTTTCTCTTTTTCTCTTTCTTTTTGAACGGGCCACTTCGTTCAATGCTTCCAGTTCCGCGACTAATCTGCGCTTAGTGGTCGGACAAGAACGGATCGCAGCAAAACCAGTCAGTGCCGGCAATCTATATGCTAGAATCAACTTCGGCCCGAATCGCTTCTCGGTTCCCACTCCACAAGCCCGCACTACCACGGGCGATATCATAGTTCGCGCGCCCTGGTTCCTGCCTGCTGGCACACTTTAACATCATCTGCCAAGCGTCGGACTGTAAGGCGCGCTTAGCCATATTCTCCTCTGCCTCGTTTTACTCGGTGCACCCGCTCTTATTCGCGCCGTTGCACATGGAACTAGGAGGGTTTTCTCTCACAATGATTGAGTTCTGCTGAAGAGGGAATAAAGGATAGGAGGAGGCGCGAAGCAAGGATGGAAGGGCCGAATAGTGAGTTCATCGCTGTCGAACGGGCGATGGATGGATTGCTCTATATCCTCACTCATTCCATATGTCAGCGATGCGGGTTGGGAATTGGCCTCTTCTGAGAACTGTCTGGTCGACTTTGGGGACAGCTACGGTCCCATTCGCTTGAATGCGGCTTTGAGAACGCTCCGCGAATAATGTTCCCCGAGCTAGGCTGTACTTGGCCCAATGATACCGGTGTGATCGTCTGGATATCAGCGCGCGATTCAGTGTCTTTTCATTCGTTGATCCAATAGGTGCCGCTAGAAGTATCATGAGGAACGAGCGAAAAAGCGGGTCAGAACAACCTGAAGAACAACTGAAGAAGGAGTAAAACCTCAGGCTGCGATTGATCGGTTTCCCTATCCGCCGTCGGGCTTCTCTACGTCTGGCTCGAACGGAACAAGACTCACCGGGTACAGTAGTTAACCCCGAAGCGAAACACAACGTAGAAGCGAAACACCGCCCCGTTTCCTACCTTCGACTGGGCGGATGGACCCAAATTTCTGGGAGGTCACTCCTATCATTCATAAAGTCTTGCTTGCAAAGAGGAACTAGTCAGAACGCTCATGTTGTGCCGATGCAGCACAGTTTTATCATAATCTGACACATTATTTGCCCCATTTTCTCGACTCATATTAGTGGGGCCAGAAAAATTCCAGGGAGCGCTGGGAGGAGGTTTTCGATCCTCTCGAGAGCGAATACAAGGTTTCTGATTGTTCACGTTGTGATTTTGGGGCTGAACCAACTTCGAAGGCTCCATTCCGTACTGTTTTGAAGTGTTTCGCTACCACGTTATTTGGCCAAATTTGGCCCCGTGGATAAACCTCCCCGTTCTCGACGAGAACACCACTTAAATATATGATCCTTTCGACCATCGTGTAACGCGGAAGGTTTACTGCAGATTCGGTCAAGGAATGAGGGGGATTGGTGGTGTACTGATCTCGGATTCGCGCGCGCACTCTGATTGTTTCGCTTCCCGGTTAATTACTGTATGTACCATCGAGACCTCTCATACTTCATTTTGTTCTCCCCAGTCTAGCCTAGCCAGCAGGCGGCACGTCCTGCACGTTTCTTTAGAGCCTCAGTTCCGTTTCAAAAGACTCCTGGGTTCCCGGATGGTTACAAAAGCGAGCCTTCTTTGTCGGAAAAATGAAAATAGCCTTCTAAGGCCTGGGCCTTAGAATGACCTAATAAGCCGCTCGGCATGACCGGCGATGGCTTCTAAGGCACAGCTAAGGCCGAAGCCGGCTTCTAAGGCCCTTCCAATGCCGCGGCCAGCTTGTAAGCCTCGGCAATGTCTGAGAAGGCCGTCGGAATGTCTTGGCCGCCCTCTGAAGGGGTGCCGACGGCGGCTCTACTGTGTTATCCACATCAAGGCTTTGATTCTACTACACTAGCTGAAGACCTCGCTACATGAAGCCCCTCCCCGTGCTTCTTTTGTCCTGTCACCTCTGATAATTATCAATAATATGAGATATCACGTCAGAACGACACGGTTTAACATCTCCTCAGAACACTTGCTGACCTTGTGTGTTACTATGTCTCAAGCATGCATGGCTTTGACAATGAAGCAACATACTAGTAGTCTGAGGAACATGTGTTCGTGGTTTGGGCCGTGCGGCACCAGCGCGAAATATAGTTTGTGTGTAGTAAATCAATGTCTCGATGAAATTTAAATACATGGCTCTGCTATCATGAGAATCTATCTGGATACAGCTCCTTGAGTCGGAGTGAGATTTCTGAGTCTGCAATGTCCACAATCAAAAACTCCCCAACGTTGTCATGGTCCATTGCGAGGAGAACACCCCAAATGATTGAATGAGCGGAAATAAATTCCGCATCTTTTCTTGGCTTTGCACGCAAGCGGTGCATTCGTAACATTCTATCTCTTTTCCCTGGAGCGCGGGTATCCAGGAGCAGCACCAAGGCAAATGGATGTGATTTGTTCTCCACTATGCAGGAGAACATAAATAGGAGCTGCACGAAGATGTGGCCATCGGCGGTTTTGACCAAAGCAGCATCATATTATGGCTGGCCATGGAAATTCGGATTGCATCGTAGATAGTCCGCCGAAGACATCCAATTGCCGAGATGATGGTAGTAGACTTTAAGAAATTGAAATGGTGCAAGCTACATTCACATTCAGTTCAGTGATAGTCATTTTCAGCACCGAAAAATCCATGTACCGTGTCTTCCTTGTCAAATTGTGTCTGTTTCCCATCTGGCAAATTGTAATCATACGCCAGGAGGAAGTCCGACAAGAAATTTGGGAACCGGATGCGAAATCTGGTGAAGGAAGCATCACCGTATGTCTTCTCAATCACTGAAAACGACACAGGCCTCAGTTTCGAGCTGGTAGAAATATTTGACAGTATCTCCGCATTTTCAGGGCAGTCAGGGTCGTCGGGGGCATCGAGAACATTCAACTGCTCCCGGATTAGGAGGCCTACAGCATGCCGATGGTTGTGCTTGACCAGCTGTTGAATATTGATGAGATTTTCGGGTTTTTATTAATCATCGGTTCAACTCATACCTGGGGAGTGACATTCTTGAAGTTTGTGAGTCTGTGGTACATTTCTCGGAGTGGACCATGCATTGATTCACTGATTTTTGTGCCAAAATTGCGCATAGCTCCCTTGTTCTCGATGTTCTCGAATACATGCTGATGCGAGTGCATTTTCGGGAAATTCCAGCTCTTTTCTCCATATTCTGTGCCTTCAAAAGACTCAATATATTCCTTTAAAATCAACCAAATCAATGCCGTGTCAACGACGAACAGTCCAAATGCGTACATTTGTGACCTCATCAAAAATGAGAAGCTTGCGTCTGCCGGCCGCAATTGTCTCGGAAGTAGGAACCTCCAGCAAAACATACATGTTGAGCTCCAGGAAACTTCATGTGCATTGCAACAGCTGAGTCCCAGGTAGGTCCACCAAAACATTTTGAGCTGCAAAGAGCATCATCTTTGCAAGAAAATTATATGTACATATGACTCACTTTCTCCACCTATGAAACCTCTGAGACCGTCACAATCGGCGGAATTGATTCCTTGTTGGAGTTGACATCCATCTTGGCCTCCCCTTCTGCATCGGGGTCGGCGTCCATTTCTTCCTCCTCCAGGGTCTTCCCATCTTCCTCTGACTCCGATTTCCCTCCGACCTCCGGCTCCTCTGATTTCCTTCCCTCGCCCTCAGAGCTCAACGAGTAGCCAACCAAGGCCTCTGGCGTGGTCGCTAAAGCCTCTGGTACTGCCGGAGTCGTCGGCGTCATTTTTTTCAACCAATACTCAAGTCCCAGACCCCAAGTATTGTCGTCGTCGAGGTTCTGCGAGCTTAGATCTCCTCTGGCGTCGTTTTCCTCTTCTCCAGCATCTTCTTCTTTGGCTCCGGTTCCTCTGAACTCTTGGAGTCCCCACGGACTGGGTACTTCCTCTTCATCTCCCTCTCGATGGACTTCCGATTGAATGTCGTGGCCTTCACGGCCTCGACAAGCCACCAAGGCCAATCGGCCCTCGAAGGATATTCCACCCTCGCACCGGCAATCAGCCCGCCCACTGCTGACTCCATGGTGTCTACTTGCCTCCAATCCTCCTCTGCCTTTATCCGAACCACATCCAATAACCGGTCCATCCTCTGCAAAGACACGCAGAGGTCATCAATGCACGTCGTATGCACTGGACCTCCGACGGACTCCGGAAGGATCACCATGCCTGAGTTTTCTGACTCGACATAGGATTGTGCTTGGCGGCGATGGACGCAATTCTTCTTCGGCCGACTTGGACCCACAACTCCGGTCTCCTCTGATGTCCGACCCTTCTCGGCAAGACAATTGTTGGGTCAAGGGTTCGCGACCTTGATAGCGAGCATTTGAGCTTGCTCCTCCAACAGTTGTTGCAGGGGTGGTTGCAACCCAGCTCGACAACGCACAGGATGTGCTTTTCAACGCACCATTCACATACTAGAACGCCTCCGAATTAGCAAATTCCATCTCCGATAACTGCGACGCCCCTTCACCCTCTGACATCTCCTTGTCGCTGTCGTCCTTGTCGTTCGAAGACCCGACACTCCCAGTCCTGCTGGTGGATTCTCCCTGCTGCGCGTCGAGCACATCCAGCTCGTCGTCCGCTTTCTCCTGGTTGAACTCGCAACGGCTGTGAGTCTCGCTGCCACCTCCGCCAGCTCTGTTTCTGCTGCCAACTTGCGCTTCTCTGCATTCCCCATCATCTCCTTCAGCTCCTGGAGCTGTGCCTCCCTCCGCGCCGCCTTGCGCTCCTTCCAATGCTGGGCATTGGCCTCCACAACCTCCGCTGACGTGGTGCGACACTTGCCCTTGCAGTTGCCGGTGTTGTTCCTATTGTCATCGTCACTGTAGTCGTTGTCCTTGCGATAATTTTCGGTGAGGGTGCCATTTCGGGGTGTGGAGTGCAGAGGATGGAGGACGGAGGTAGGAGAGTGGAAGCAAGAGTTGTTGATTCGTGTTGCTGCGGCAAAGTCAACAGCACCTGATTTTTTGATATGACTCACTCGGAACCGTGGACATGTGTCATCAGACGTCATCGGACTTCTTCGGATTTCCTCGGCCTTTCAGCACATCCACTGACCTTTATTTTTGTTGCACACTGGCAGGGCTCCCTTGTGTCCTTGAGGGCAAGGAACGTAAGAGGGGGATACTGTTATATTTGTGCACACAGACTTCGGTCCATCTCCGATCTCCGGCCTCCGACCTCTGGCCTCCGAATGTTTGGAGGTCGGAGATGGAAGATCATCAGGTTTTTATGCAATGAAGGTTTACTGAGCGTTTCCCGTTTATCTGTTTTTCCATTCCTTCTCGACTTCTCATTTATTGTTTTGCTTGCTCAGCTTACTTCATCCATGAAATCCTGCTATTTTGTGAGTCCTAGGGCTACCTTGCCCAGTGCTATACAATTAGGATCAGAGCTGAGCTCCGAAGCTGCTGGTCATATAACAATGATGCTGAGAGAACCAGAATGTTATCCTGGGCATACCACGGTTTGGTCCCATTCCATGGGGGTCGGCATAGTAGTCCGAGGGGTATCAGGAAGTTTGTTAGATGTAGTCCACAACCTATACCTAGGGGCGGGTTACACTAAAAAAAGCTAGGTATTACTGAGGAGGTTAAACCAAAAGCCTAGACAAAGATTAAGTACCAAGCTGGACACAGAACGGCTGGACAGAACCAGTCCGAGGAACCATGTGTCGAAGTCCATGGACAGGGACTTCGACCGGACATGATCATGTTTGAGGACTTACTACAGTCCGAGGACTATGTTGAATATGATACTTATGATGTCCCGAGGATGCCCCCAGACCGTTCATATGGGCAATAGAAAACATTTTTGACGTCTGAGGAGCCCTGGCAGGTGTCCACTGACCACTCACACGCTTACAACAAGAACACTTAGATGTCCTAGGAGTCCATCGCAGATACCCCGGAACCACTCTAAGTCGTTCCATGGACACACTTCCGGCAGATTCCGGGAATGATCAAAACATGTGACAGATGCGACACGTCCCAAAGAAGCAAACTAGACCAAAGTGATCAGTAGATCGATCACAGCAGGCTGAAACATTGAGGCTGAGCCGTCGAGGATGTAGACGGTCGGCAGAAGTACTCCGTGGCTTACTCACTAAGCTGGACAAATGGGATGGATTAGCAACCATGCCGGGGCAGGACAAAAGTGTCCGAGGAGCTGAAACGAACACAAATAGGTTTGGCCAGTCCGAGGGCATTTGAAATATACCCAATATAGGCCCTAGGAGTCAAAGGATATGACTACTAGGTGCTGAGGACACCCAAAACTAGAGCGGCTCGCCGCGTATACCCTTCCTATCCTGCCCGGACTTTCTGTTTCTCTTATCTCATTGTATTTCTCATTACTCAGTTTCACTCTGTCATGTACCTCTCTATTTACTATAAAAGACCATGTAGGACACACCCTACAGCAGTTCATTCGTGCCCCAGCACTTGCCTAGGCTATTGCCAACAGCATTGCTTGTCAAAGGCCTTGTGTTCTCTGTATCAGTGCGGAGATTTGTTTATAAAACCTATCCTCTTGTGTAGATCCATTAACAGGAAGTTTGAGTGTTGGCTACATTTGTGCTTTAAGGTCATCTAAGCCCTTACTGTCTGTGGCCTTGCTGCAGCAGTTTGTATCAAAGGTTCCTTGTTAAGTGGCAAGGTCGTCTATTGGAATCAGCCCTGTTTAGCAGGCTGGTCATGTATCAAATGAGCCATTGGAATCAGCCCCGTTTAGCAGGCTGGTTGTGGTCATCTATTGAAATCAGCCCCGTTTAGCAGGCTGGTCGTAGATAACTATTGGAATCAACCCCGTTTAGCAGGTTGGTTGGAGTTCCCAGACCCCTAGGCCCCATTTTTGGCACTCCTAGGACACTTTATCTCTCTCCCACCCCCACATTCTGTGGCCTGGGAACCCCAAGTTTGGTAGTTTGCAACTACTGGAAGCTCCTAGGACAGTTCTATTCGAATTTCTTGTTATATTCCATGCTGATGAAGGGAGCTATTGCCGAAGGTCTCTGGTTGGAAGATCAGAGATTGGAGGTCAGAGGTCAGAGACCGGAGACCAGAGGTCAGAGATATCGGAGGTGAGTGCAAACAACACAGGAAGGTCAGGGTGTGTGTACTATCCTAGGCCGATGAACAAGACGGAGGGAGACGGGGTCTGAAGGAACACCAGAGGAAGACTCGGAAGCAAAGCAAGGAGCAAAGCAATATTTGTAATCTAACTGAAGTCCATGAGGATATTAAACTGTATTTATACTAAGTCCGTTATTGTTAACCCAAATATGGTAGATCAAAACATAACAATAAACGAGAGTCCAAATTTGGATGAAGAAGTAAGCTGAGTAAGCAAAACAATGAACGAGGAGTTGAGAAGGAATGGAAGAACAGATAAACGGGAAACACTCAGTATTGCGCAAAAACCCGATGATCTTCCATCTCCGACCTCCAAACATTCGGAGGTCGGAGGTCGGAGGCCGGAGATCAGAGACGGACCGAAGTTCGTGTGCACAAATATAACAGTATCCCCCTCTTGTGTTCCTTGCCCTCAAGGAACACAAAGGAGCCCTGCCAGTGTGCAACAAAATAAAAAGGTCGGCGGATGTGCCAAAGGCCACGGGAATCCGAAGAAGTCCGATGACGTCTGATGACACATGTCCGTGGTTCCGAGTGAGTCATATCAAGAAATCACGTGCTGTTGACTTTGCCACAGCAACACGAATCAACAACTCTTGCTTCCGCTCTCCCACCTCCACCCTCTGTCCTCTGAACTCCGCTCTCCGATATGGGACCTCTCACCGGAAGATTTCGCAAGCACAACAACTACAGTGATGACAAAAATCGGGACAACACCAGCGACTGCAAGAGCAAGCATCGTGCCACATCGGCAGAGGTCGAGGCGGCTGATGCCCAGCGTCGGAAGGAGCGCAAGGCGGCGTGGAGGGAGGCGAAAATCCTGGAGCTCAGAGAGATGATGGAGGATGCAGAGAAGTGGAAACTGGCAGTGGAGGCGGAGTTGGTGGAGGCAGCGGTGAGACTTGCCACTGCTGCGGAGTTCGACCAGGAGGAAGCAGACGACGAGCTCGACGCGCAGCGGGGGGATTCTGCGAGCAAGACTGGGAGCGTCGGTTCTCCGAACGACGAGGACGACAGCGACAAAGAATTGTTGGGGGCGAAGGTGCATCGCAGTTTCTCGGAGGTGAATTTTGCTAACCAGAGAAGTTCAAGCATGCGAGCAATGCGTTTTGCGGCACATTCCATGTGTCGTCGAGCCGGGCCTCAATCACGCCTGCAACAGTTGTCGGAGCAGCCGACTCAAGTGCTCATTGGTCAAGGTTGCGAATCCCCGACTCAACAAGTGTTGCACCGAGAAAGTCGGACATCGGAGGCGACTGGAGTCACAGGCCCAAGTCGGCCGAAGAAGAAACAATGCTTCCATCGCCGCCAAGTGCGATCCTACGTCAAGTCAGACAACTTGAATGGGGTGATCCTCCTGGAATCTGTCGGAGGTCCGGTGCGCACGATGCGCATCAATGACCTCTGTGTGTCTTTGCGGAGGATGGACCAATTATTGGATGTGGCTCAGATGAAGGCGGAGGAGGATCGGAGGAGAGTGGATGCCATGGAGTCGGCAGTGGGTGGACTGGTCGCAGGTGCGATGGCAGAGTACCCCTCGAGGGCCGATTGGCCTCGGTGGCTTGTCGAGGCCATGAAGGCCGCGACACTCAATCAGAAGTCCATCGAGAGGGAGATGAAGAGGAAGTACTCAGTCCTGTCAAGTGCTGGGACAGACTCGGGAACCGATGGAGGTCCGAGATATCCGAGCGCGGGAATATGCAAGGACATCGGTGGTCCGCAGGAGGTCCGAAATCCTATCACACAAAGTGTAATACGAATAGGGTGGAATAGGACTTTCACAAAGTGAAGCTTCATGAAATGTAGTCCCATCAGATCGGAGCTCCGGCTCGGTGCCCGAGGGGGTCAGAGCGGGCTTGGCTTCAGCTCGTGCGCTGCGCCTTTCTCTACGCCCAAGGCCCGATTTCTGAGGAAGAAGACAGAGAGGTTAAGAACGAAGACTGAGTTGCAATCCTAGTCAGGACCGGATGGTACTGACGAGTCCTATTGGTAAGGACCAAGATCGACTCGTAATCCTGGTCGGGACCGATCGGTGCCGGGGAGTCCTGTCAGTAAGGACAAAGATGATCGCAATCCTGGTCGGGACCGAACGGTGCCGATGAGTGTTGTCGGTACACAGAAATGTGAGCGGATTGTGAATGCTACACAAAGTAGGGTTTTGCGTGAACAATGCAAAGTCCTAAATGTGACCAAATGGATCCGAGGAGCAGCCGGATCACCGTCGGGACCGATCGGAGTTGAGGAGTCCTGTCAAGGCAGGGGGAATGTAAGCGGTGAATGAACACTACACAAAATAGGACTTCGCGTGGATAATGCAAAGTCCTAAACGTGACTGTGCAGGTTCAAGGAAAAGCCGGATCGCCGTCGGGGCCGAACGGAGCCGATGGGATCAACCTGTGTCCAAGTTCGGAAAAGGATGGAGGCCGACGAAGGGAGAGTAATCGGAGAAAGACGGAACTGGGGAAAGGACGATAGGAAGGAAGAAAGTCTTAGTCAATATTCAAACTGACTAGAACGAAGATATATGAAGCTATTTAAACTGTAGTGTACTTTATTACGTAATGGTCGGAGCCCTCAGGGCTCCGTGAAGGAAACGAGTCAAAGCTGTACGAGTGCTGTATGATATGAGTCAAAACTGTGGTGGAGATTCCGGAGGACCGAAGATTCCGAGGGGAGTGGAGTCATAACAAATCAGAGTAAATAATGATGGAGCCAGAAAAGTCATAGCAGTGTCGGAGAATTCGGAGGTCCGAGGCCCCCGTGCGGGAATGAGTCAGGATAGACATAACAGGGAATGAACATGGAGAAACAATGAGAACCAACGAGATCACCGTAGTCGGCAGGCTGAATTCCAATGTGGTCCGAGGGAGCTCGGGTATGTTCAGAGGCCGACGGAGTCCGGGTATTTCCGGAGCCCGAAGGAGCCTGAAGGATGGAATGCAGCGAGCAGGAGAACCGAAGTGGATGAGGCGCCAGCAGATAAATGGGAAACGCTCAGTAGACCTTCATCGCGTAAAAACCCGTTGAACTCGAAAGAGTCCAGGACTGAAAGATTGCTGATGTTGAGCTCATCGGGGCTCTGATGAGGTCTGATGTCACGGTACGTGACAGTCCATGGGGACTCCGAGAGTTCAGAGGAGCTGGAGCCAAAGAAGAAGAGGTTGGAGAAGAGGAAGACAGCGCCAGAGGAGTTCTGAGGAGGTCGGGCGAGGCTGAGCTCGCAGAATCTCGACGACAACAGTTGGGGTCTGGGACCCGAGTTCCAGTTGGGGCCTACGACACCGATAACTCCGATAGTACCGAGATTTTGGCGACCATGCCGGAAGCAATGGCAACCCCACCGGAAGCGTTGACAACCACGGCGGAGGCCTTAGTTGGCTATTCGTTGAGCTCTGGGTGTGATGGAAGGAAATCGGAGGAGCCGGAGGTCGGAGAGAAATCGGAGTTGGAGGGAAATGGGAAGACCCTGGAGGAAGAGGAAATGGATGCCGACCCCGACGCAAAAGGGGAGGCCAAGATGGATGTTAACTCCAACAAGGAATCGATTCCGCCGATCGAGACGGTCTCAGGGGATGCATAGGTGGAAGAAATGAGTCATATGTACATATCATTTTCTTACGACTCAACAAAATATTTTCTTGGATTTTTGTGTAAATTTAAGTTGAATTTCGGAGGAGCTCCGAAGGCAATTGGAGGATCACAGAGTGAAAGAAGGACGTTAAATGTCAGGTCCAGGTTTGTTGGGGAAGCGACGATGGTTGACCCAACTGAATTGTTTGTTGGTGTTTTCGTAGCCTTCCCACTCGACAAGGTATCGGAGGCGAGTCAGGAACCATCAATCAATCTTCGAGTCAACAATCTGCTTGATCTCGAAGTGTTCCTCGCCGTCGATGATTTCGATGGCCGCCGGAGGTGGTTCCTCACGACCAGGGAAAGGGTTCGGGAAGTGAGGTTTGAGTTAGGAAATGTGGAAGACCGGATGAACTTGTTGGAGAGATTTCGGAAGATGGATGGTATAGGACGCTGCAGAGGGCTTCACAATGACTTCGTAAGGTCCGAGGTGAGTCTCCGAAAATTTCGGAGTTGGACGTTTTGTCCGGAGGTACTTGGTCGAGATGAACGCAAAGTCGCCAATTGGCATCTGTGGGTTCAGTATGCGTTTTCGGTGAGCGGTCTCTTTGTAACACTCAGAAGCATAAGTGATTTTCTCATGGAGATAATGATGGAGATCCTGGATTGACTGCATAGTCTTTGGCGTACATGTTCGTGACGTCGCGCTCCGGGTGGACAGTGATGGCCGGATGGTAGCCTTTGTTTGCAAAGAACAGGGAAACTCCAGTCGATGCGTTCGGAGATTTATTCAAGGCAAATTCGGGGAGAGGAAGGAGCGGATGCCAGTCGTCCTGCTGGTAAGCGCAATAGATCCAGATGTACTGTTCCACGGTCTGGTTCATGTATTCTGTTTGTCCGTCAGCCTCCGGATGATAACCGGAAGTGAAATGAAGCTCCATATTGAGCAGTTGGCCCAACGATCGGAAGAAGGAGGAAACAAATTCGTAGCTTCAATCGCAAGTGACATGGAAGGGGACACCGTGTTTGGAGAAGACGTGAATAAGGAAAAGTTGAGCAAGTTCCGGAGAGTCGATGTGCTGATCACAGGGTACAAGGATGACCTGCTTTGAAGACCGATCAACAATGATGAGAATGGCGTCATAAATGCCGGAAAGGGAAGTTGCTCAATGAAGTCGATGGAAACAGAATGCCAGGGCCAATTGGCCACCGGAAGGGGTTTCAGCAATCCGTAAGGTCGGTGCCGAGTTTTCTTGTTGCGCTTGCAGAGGATACATGATCGACAGTAGTCTCGGACGAAAGTCCGAGCCTCCAGCCAAGTGTACTCGCGGCGAATGATAGCGAGAGTCCGATTCTGTCCGAAATAGCCAGAGAGAATGTGATCATGCTTATGCTGCAGAACACATACTCGGAGCTCGGTCGGAGCTGGACCGGAGGTGAGTGGGACATAAATT
Source organism: Mycena rosella (assembly GCA_029378255.1). Taxonomy (NCBI): domain Eukaryota; kingdom Fungi; phylum Basidiomycota; class Agaricomycetes; order Agaricales; family Mycenaceae; genus Mycena; species Mycena rosella. The sequence goes on from JARKIE010000070.1 coordinate 147,040, forward strand.
CGCTTGTCAAGTTGGAGTAGGCCAGTGGGATCAATGGTCCAGCGCGGAGGTCATGGCGGTGAAGCCGGACACTGCGGCAGGATCATCGTTGAGGTGAGATCGGATGTTGGAGTGAACCTTCTCAACGTTCATGACAACAGTTGCTCAGAGGACAATTTCCTTGAGATAAGTTGCCCGGAGTGACACGGTGAGCTGTTCTTAGGTGAAAATGGGACGAAAATTATGAGGATTGACGTGACTGTAAGTCTTATCCTCCTCTTTTGGGTAGACATCCCATTGTCTAGTTAACGCCTTGGGCTTGCCTCCGAATTTACCCAGTCGGAACCGGATGACCATATTGAAATGGCAGAGGTATTCGGACCATCAGACTTGGCAACGAGTAAGGATTTTCGAAGTCGCAAAGTATTCGAGGTTCTTGTGGTCCGTTGCGACGTCGACTGGAGTGCCGGAACTCTCGAAATAATGATGCCAAGTGGTGAAGGCATCGAAGATTGTGAGTAACTCCTTGTTGTGAGTGTCGTAGTTGAGCTCTGAAGGTCCGAGAGTTCGGGATCAGAACACAATGGGGTGAATATCGCCGTCATCCCCAGTGATCGAGAGGATAGAGGCGATGGCGTAGTCAGAAGCGTCGGTCTCGACGGTGATCTGTCGGTCCGGTATCCAGTGTGACAGCACCGGAGCTTCCATAAAGGCTTGTTTTACACTGTCAAAGGCGAGCTGACAGTCTTCCGACCAATTCCATGTGATGTTCACACACGTCAACCGAGTAAGCGGGACAGTGATCGCTGAGTAAGCGAAGATGAAACGTCAATAGAAGTTCGCGAAGCTGAGGAACGATTGAACATCCTTGACCTTGCAAGGTGTTGGCCAGTCCGTGATAGCGGCAATCTTCTCCGGAGACATCCGGAAGCCCTCGGGGAACAAAATGTACCCGCGGTATTCACAGGTGTCAACTCCGAATTCGCACTTCGGAAATTTGCAATAGAGTCCAGCCTTTTGGAGGCGCGCGAGCACCTCTCGAATATGCGCGGTATGGTTGGCGGGGTCATCGGAGTAGACAAGAATATTGTCCAAGTAGATGACGACGTATACATCGAGCAAGTCGGCGAACATAGTGTTCAGGAATTGTTGGAAGGCCGCCGGAGCGTTGGTAAGGTCTTCTGGAATGACTCGGAACTGGTAGGACCCGTAGCGAGTGCAGAATGCTGTCTTGGGCTCGTCGCCCTCGGCAACTTGGAGGAGATGATAAGCATGCCGGAGATCAAGTTTAGTGTAAATGCGTGCCTTTCCAGGTGCGTCGAGGAGGTCCGAGATCAGCGGAAGAGGATAGCGATCCTTCTTTGTGATCTGATTAAGTCCGCAATAGTCCATGCAAAGCCAAAGGGTGCCGTCCTTCTTCTTCGCGAAGAGAATAGGAGCTCCATGACTCGATCGAGACAGGTAAATGAATCCTGACTTCAGATTCTTGTCGATGAACTCCCGCAGAGCAACCAGCTCATTCTGGGAAAGGGAATAAACATGACCAATGGGTGGAACTTTGCCGTCTTTGGTCTCAATCTTGAGATTGAACTCTTGATGAGGTGGAAGACTGTAAGCTTCCTCCTCAGAGAAGACGTCGGCGAAGTCGTGGTACTCCGGAGGAAGTCCGGAGAGATCCGGAGCTTCGGTGGTACCGGAGCGACCATAAACGGTGTCAGCCGGTGGGGTGCGCAAGGTATACTGGATGTTGTCCTTGTCTCGGATGATGGAGGCATATGCCGCAGCAGATACAAGGGAAACGAGGGGAGGGGCAGAGAATGGACGAGGCTCAGAGGCCTCCGAAGCGTCCATCGAAGGGCTGGAGGTGCCCATAGAAGGACCAGGAGATGGCGAAGACATCAGGGGGTTTGGTGTAAGGGCCTCGGCCGGGGCTGCCAGAGCCAGAGGGACCTCGTCCATGGTCGGAGCTACCGAAACAGGATCAGGCGTAGAAGCCTGTTGTGTCGACACAGAAACCCCGGAAGTACCGGGCTGGAAGGAGATTGTGGCGTCGGACCAGTTAATCAACGGATCAATGCGGGTGAGCCAACTGTATCCAAGCACTAGGTCGCAAGGAGAGTCAAGATGGGTGACGTAGAATTCTAAAGATTGGACATCGCCAGAGGGGAATCGGATGAGCAGGCGGAGCAACCACGTACGCAGTGAAACCGTTCAATTCGCAGATTTTCGTGGATATAAAACAATGCGAAGAACCGGAGTCGATGAGAGTCCGTAAGCAGGAGTTGAATCCCGAGGCAATTTGTTGTACAAAAGACTGGAGTATGGTTGAACATGACTCCGTAATAGTATGAATGAAGTCCGGCCAGAAAGTAGATGCAAAAATGTCAACGTAAAGGGCATTAGGGGAAAGAGCGGAAGCATTGAGACAAACCTCGGAAAGCACCTCGGAGTTAATGCAACTCGGACCAGGTGCTGAGGTATCCAAGCTGCTGTCTATTTTTTGACTCGGAGGGGGTTTCGGCCGAAGCGGCCTTGCCCTGAGCATTTCCGGGGCGCTTTTGACAATCTTCGGCCTTGGGGCCGGAGCCTCTGCAGAGCATGCAGAGGTTCAACTGAGTGCGCCGATCCCACTCCTCCTGTTTGAGCTTGCCTGAACTGTCGAGCTTGTCGGCATAGGGCTTCAGAGTAGCCTTTGCTGCAGGAGAACCGGAGGCGGGTTTCGAGTTGCCGGAGGGTTTGGTGTTGCCAGAGGACTTCTGACTGGAAGTCGCTTGGTTGGAGGGAGAGGAAGCAGAAGCCTTCGGAGGCCCCTTGTTCCCGCCCTTCTGTCCACCAGAGGTGGCCCCGGAGGTACTGGCCTGAGCACCAGAACCGGAACCGGAGGCTTTCTCGTGCTCACGTTCCCGCTGATTCTCTGTCTCGTGTTTCCAGTAGCAAGCGTTGATCCGGTGAGCGACCATTTTGACACCGAGCAAGGTGTTGGGATAGTTATGATGAACCATGTCGTCCTTGATGCGCCGAGGGAGGCCCTCATAAAACTGGTGCCAGAGTGCGTTGTCACCCATTGAGTGAGAATGGCGAGGCAATCAAATTCCACGATGTAGACGGTGAGGCGGTCAGACATCATGGGCCGGCGGCGGTGTTCAATTTAGAACACCGGATTCTGGGACAAAATGAAACGGTGAACCATTCTGTTGAACAATAAACCTGATCCGAGTCATACAATGCCTTCTAAGGTAACTCATCATCCCCCCAGAAAAAATCAAAAAAATCTTTAACAATACAAGCGAACTTTTTTCGTATTCAAGTACTTTTGCCTGCCAAAGTAGTGTCCGAAAACACATCCAGAGCTATAGCAGTCTGCCTGGACCTCAAAAAAATAGGAAAACATGATAGAAACACTCTATGAGACCTCCCTACAAATTATGTATCAAATTAGAGCAATGGGACACGTAATTGAGAAAATCTGGTGAGCAGTTGAAAGTCGCGAATAAGTTCACTCAACTTTACACTATCCAACCTTGCTGCCTTTCTGCGATATTCGGCCACCTGCAGTATCTATCCCCCGAAAACCCCTGTTCTTTCACTCAATAATAGTACATAGAGAATATAATAATACAGGGTTTATATACAAGTGCCAAGGGATTTATAGGGGAATAGGGGGTTTGGTGTCTGTGGTAACAGAACACATAGGGTTACTGCGAAATATTAATACTGATCGTTGTTCCTATGATCGGTATTTGGAGGGGTTGAGTCCAGAATAGCAGAGTTGAACCCCGGGATAATGGAAAAGAATTCCGGATCATGATATTAGCCCCTCCGTTCAGATTCAGTGTCCTGATGCATAACCCCGGGATTTCGGGTTCACGGGATTACCATTGTCCTTTAGGAATTCGCCAGTCCCCCTTCTCGTTGAGTTGTTCCCTTGGTCGATCTGGGTATCGGGTATAAAAGTCTTTGATCGCTTCTTCGGCGCCTTCCAGCATATGGCATGGTTCCCAACTCCACTCTGCTTTTGGATATCCCTTCCACTTGATGTAGTAGAGGAGTCTGTCCTTTCGCCTCTTGCCTGTGGGTTTAACCCTCAAGACTTCTTCCACTTCATAGACCAATTGTCCGTCTCGCACATCTGGAGGTGGTGGCGGGTCATCCCGCTGATGCTCAGCCTCTGGCGGCATCCATTTCCGTAGAAACACTGTGTTGAAAACCAGGTGAACCTTCCAACTCTTGGGCAAGGCCAGTTCATAGGAAATCATGCCAACCTTTCGGACTACTGTTAACGGTCTGTAGTGTTTGTCCTCCAGTTTCTTGGTAGAACGATGGGTTGTGATATTTTTTCCCAGAAGATAAACCTTATCCCCCCATGGTGTAGTCGGGATCTGTCTGGTGCCCCCGCTCGTAGTACCGTTTCATCACAGTTGTGCATGGTGCATGGACATGGCCGCCTCTGCCCATACTTTGGACATTTGCGAGGCGAAGTCCATGGCAGCCTCCATAGGGACTTCCAGTCGCAGCTCAGTGCCCTTGTGCGGGTGAAACCCGAGCATGGCGTAGAACAAGCTGAATTTGTGTTGGAATAATGGCAAGCTGATGAACTGAAACTGTGCTACGGTTTGCATGGACATGCACAGCAAACTGAAACAGCTATGGTTGCATGGACACATAGTGTTTCTATGGAAGTGGTTTCAGCTGGTCTGAAACCTCGGATGCTCCATTGTTCAAACCTCTCTATTTATGCTTGTATACTACATTGTTCTCCAGGCTATAAAGCCCTCGGATTTCTTGAATAAATCATCTTGATCTTGCTTCCCCACTCTTGCCCCCTCTGTGAATACTGTACCGCCCTGTAGGGAGGCAACAGTCACAGTCACGGAATGCCTGTTGCATTGCCCCCGTCGAAGCGGATCACGGTCACGGAGGGCGCCATTGCCAAAGCAGGGACCGTGACATTTGGCAAAAAATAAAATAAAATAATACCTGCACCTCAGATGCAGCTGGGAAGTAAAAAACCTGCCAGTTAAGTCTGTTTCATCTCTCAAGGAGCCTAAACTTACCTGAAAACCCACACAAAAGGCCCGTAGAAAAATTCTCTGTTGCTGACTTGAGTGATGGTCACAGTCACGATGGGCCTCGTTGCGCTGCCCCCGGCAGTCGGGGCATGTCACGGTGGTCGGGGTGTTTGCCTCCCTACAGGGGGGTACAGTACCCTCATTCTCACAATCCGGTGGTGGAGTGGACTTTGACATTGTAGCTGAACTCTGCTAGCGATAACCACTCAGACCAGTCATCTTGGAGGAAGTTGGTAAACATGTGCAGGTACTGCTCCACTTCTTGGTTAACCTGCTTGGTTTGTCCGTCGGTCTGTGGAGGTAGGCCGTGGGCTCGTTGGATTTAATCCCAAAGAGTTTGAACAGATCTCGCATGAAGTTCCCCACAAACTGTGTTCCACGGTCGCTGATAACCACCTTGGGAATCCCATAGTCTTTACACACGTGGTCGCGGTAAATCTGGGCAATGCTTTCGCCGCTAATGTGCTCTGTACAGGGCAACACACAGATGCCTTTGCCTAGTCGATCGAGCATCACGATGATAGAATTGAACCCATAGAGGGAGGAAGTTTGGTGATGAGACCAATGAATTTTTTTTTGCCAGATCCGTTCTGACACAGCATTCGGACGTAAAGGCCCTCTAGGTTTTTCAGGGAATGTCTTTGTGTGTTGACAAGTAGGGCATTCAGCCACGTATTTCTTGGTGTCTTCTAGAAGGGTTGGCCAATAATAGTTGCAGGATACGAGTTCGGCCGTTCAATACTGTCTGGGATGTCCTGACAAGTAGTTGTCATAATGAGCTCTCAGAATTTTATGGTGTAGTGGTTGATCCTCCAGCACGTATACGGTTCCATCCTTGGTCAAGTAGTCATTGTGTTTGACCCAAGATTCTGGTTCCTCCCCATCCTCCCATAATCCCGTCACTTTCTCCTCCCACTTCTCTTTCTTCTCCTTGATTTCCTCCATAAATTGGTCACCCGGGATATTGTCGAGGACAGCGGGCATAGCCCGCAGAAATTCCTCTTTTGATACCCTTCCTCCATCTCCTTGGAACAATCCGTACTGGAGGTACGTTCCACGCACAGAGAACATCTGAACCACAGCATCGAGAAAACGCGCATGGTGAATCGATGAGCCTCCGTTGCGGCGCGGCATCAATGAGCTCAGTGTCCACCATGCCGCTACGTCTGCGAGCCATGGGGGGGGCGTTATCCGTGGTGGGGAGTGCCCCATTCTCGTCGCGCATCCCTCTGGGCCATCGCGCCGTGGGCAGCTGGTGGTACCACTCCATGGCGCACGTGAGTCCTGTCACAGTAGGCTGTGGGGTCTTCTCCTCGCCGTTGTCCTCACTGAGGAACACGGTGTTGCCGCTATCGGCTGTCGCCGAAGCTCCTAGATGCACTGGGTGCATCAGAGGCTTGATTCCTGGTGCGTCCCGCATCTCCTGGTCGCTGTCAGTGCGTACTTCTCCATCCTCAACCGGTGGTGCTTAGATCATAATCAGCCGTGGCACGGCATTGCCATTGTCGGGGATGATGCCGCCGCACCCCTGGTTTGTCAGCTTGGCACGCGCTGCATGGTGACCGTAGACGACGGCATTATAGCGGACCGTGCCTTGGGTCTGGTATTGCAATATTGTGACTTCCCCGATCATGCGGGGCAGGGTAGGGTCGGTGCAGAATTGCCGTGTGAGGTGCTTGATGAAGTACATTGTTCGCCTGTCACCATGATTCAGCCACTGCAGCGCGCTCTGTCCTTGCTCGTAGGTGAGAACGCGGCCAGCTGCAGCCCACAGGCCGATGAGTTTCGGGTCAGGGGGAGAAACATTCTTCTCGTAAACCACCTGCTCGAGCTGTTCCACGCGGATCTTCGCATTGGAGGGCCTTGTGGTCCTCGTACTGGACTGGTGGGGCGATCTCGTAGTAGGTGACCGGGTCGCTCGCATCGTCCATCCCTGAGTCGGGGTAGATCGGGTGCCGCGCGTTGTCCAGTGCTGTGCATGCAATGTCGGGGGGGTACACCGTCCGAGTCCATAGCATGTCCGCAGGCTGAGAGCCGGGCTCACGATTGTGGGCCCTATCGTCGCGCTGCGGAGCTCGGCCACAGCCGTTGTATCCACCGCCGCATTGCCTGTAGCCACCGCGGTGATATTCCTGCTGCTGGTGTAGGCTCTCGCTCTGTCCGCGGTACGGTGCCTGCGGGTAGTAGTTGTCACGGGGATACTCACGGGCGTACTCGCGGTCGTTCCACTGATCCCATTTATTACTGGGCTGGTATCTGTGGCGTGGCTTGCTGTCTCTCCCGTAATCCTGTGCATAGTGGTCGCCGCCAGAGCTAGATGCGTATGTCGAGCTTGAAGCGTGCAATTGAGCCGGTGAGCGGTGCCTGTTACGTTCGTACAGGCAGTCACGGTAGTCGTGGTCATCGGGCAGTATCTTCTCTGCCAAAGCACGACTGGCTTCGTGCAAGAGTTGTGGTACAAAGCGAGGGTCCATTGGGGGGGTAAAGAGCGACAGATCATAGGATCAGGGAGCGTGGGTGGGAAGTTCTTTAAATAAAAGTCCACGGGTCCCGTGTGGACCTTTGACGTGGGAATCGAAGTTGGGTATATCCTGAGATGATTCTGACGGGTATAAGGCTGTGTCGATCATCGGTCCGTGATGTGGCAGATCCCGGATCGCGCGGGAGGTGTTGCCATCGAGATACTCCCATGGCCTCAAAATACTGATCCAGAGCGGCACACTCCTCGAGGTTCTTCAGCGGTTCCCACATGTAATCTCCTGCTGTCCAGCGTACGTGGAATCATAAATTCCGCAGGCTTTCCCATTGGTGGGTGAGAGTTTCCTCAACGGTCTCCAAGAAAAGGGTTGTCCTCCTTTGCAGATCGACTCTAGTGGGGAGGTAAAATGGGTGATGTCTGGTAGAAATTGGGCAAGATATTGAATGAGCCTGAGTAGCCGTTGTACTTCGTTAAGGGAGCGAGGAGAGCACCATTCTAGAACACGGGTTAGCTTGTCATCGTCCGCATGGAGCCCAGTGTCCGTAATCCAGTGGCCGAGAGTCCATGTCTTTCGAGTAAAGATCGCATTTGCGCCTGCTCAAGTACATTTTCTGCTCTCGGAGTCGTTTGAATACCAGAGCCAGATGCCGTTCATGATCCTCGATTGAATTTGAAAATATGAATATATCATCGAGGTAGATATGAACAAAGTCGCCGATAATGTCGCGGAATATCCACGTTATTAGTCGCTGGAAAGTTGCCGGGGCATTACAGTCCCCTTGCTGCATAACATGCGAGTAAGCTGTCCCGAAGGGGGTCGCAAACGCGGTCTTCCAAACGTCGTCGGCGGCGATGCGGATCTGTTCGTAGGCATCAGACATATCTATCTTGGAGCGGTACGGAGTGTGCGCTACGTCCATGCGAATTGAGTCTTGGTCAGGAAAAGAAGTCACATCTTTGACAGTGTTCTCGTTGCGGAGTCTCGCGTCCACCACGGTTCGTAGCCCGTTGTCCTTCTTGGGGAGACATAGCAGTGGAGCGGCTTGCGATGCGGGACTCATTTCCCACCAACCGGCGTCTACATATCTTTTCATTTTCTCGTGGAGTAGAGGACGTAATGCCTCAGGGCAGCGGGGCATATGGAAATTGTAGACCGCGGTGTCGTCTATGAGGTTGATTTCGTGGTTGATAGCCCGAAATGGTGGTAGTTCTAGAGGGATGGGTCCCATCAGGTCCGAGCATACTTCGTACCAGCGAGCTCAGAGGGCATCGACCTGGGTGGTTTCAGCATCGAGGGCCTCGTTTGTTTCCGGCAAACGGGTGCTGTACAGGCGAAGTACATCGACGGCTGCTTCCAAGGCCAGTCCATTGATCCCATGGGAATCGGCCTCTCCAGATTCCGACACCCTCCTCGTAGTTGAGTGGGGGGTAATCATATCCAGTATCTTCAGACGAGGCATCTGAGCAAATCCTCCACTGGTATCAAATCGTAACTGATCGATTGGGCAAAGGATGACATCGAAGTGGAGAGCGGGTCCAGCACCGGTAGTTTCAGGCTCCCAGAGTGGATCATTGTACTCATCCAGCTCATCATCCATGTCGTCGTCCTCCTCGTAATCAGGCATCAGTGGAGGTGGTAGATCTTCGGGGCCAGGAGAGTCATCCATCGAGGGCGAGAACTCAGATTCCGGGATCATCACGAAGGGGTGGTCAAAAGGGAGGGAAGGGAGCCCTGCTCCGGTATCCCATTCCTCTTCATCCAATATTAAGTCAGGACAGGGCGTCGACACAGTGGGTAGTGGTTGGATCGCAGATCCAGGCAGTGAATGGGGCGTCTCAAACGCTTCGGGGGCTATTTTATTACAGGCAGGGGACCCAGTCCCATGCTCCTCTATTACAACGAGGCCGTTCAGGATTCCCGCTTCACTCTTTAGGTCAAAGCGGCTCCCTCGAAGTAGTCAAGTAGAGAGGTCGGATGGGTGAGCTGTTTCCGAGCTCCGGGCAACTAATAAGGAGGCCTCATCCATAGTGGAGAGTGCCTTAATCACTCGGTCGTTTGGAATCGAATCTCGCGCTTGGCAAAGTCAAGGGTTATTCCATGCTTGTTCATGAAGGGCATGCCAGTGATGCCGTCGTAGCGGTCCAGATTCGCTTGGTCAAAATATACGTGTCCCCGTATGCCGCCAAAGTTTACCGCCGGCCGTGCACCGTAGTTAATCCGAGATCTGCTACCGACGCAACCAAGTTGTAGCGTAACTTGTTCAGCCAGCTTAATGGGCTTGCATTCAATGGCCCGAGCAAACTCCGGGGTAATGGAATCAATGTTGCTGCCCAAATCGAACAGCATATACGCGAGGGTACCACCGATTTCCAGTTGGGCAGATAGGCAGGCAATTACTTTACGCAGTCAAGTGGGTTGATCTGTTTCGTGGATTTCTTGCCAATTGACATTGGACAGGTGCTCAACATGCTGAGCGAGCATTTGGACACGGAATCCAGGCTCTGCACCATCATTGTCCTTCCCCGGGTCTTCAGATGCTAGTCAGTCATGGAAGGCATTCCCCGGGAATAGATGAGGGGAGATATCGCGAAAGCTGAGACACTCACACAGAGGAGTAGTCCCGTCGGGGCCCCAAGTAATTGTCGGGGCCGCCAATGCTGGGGCGACTTGTAGTTCAGCCACCCGCTCGCTTATGGCTGGCTTCAAGGCCTCGCGATGAGCCGTTCGAAAGTCGGGGTGAAGGAAGTGGTCGCTGGGGACTGGCTGGATTTTGACATACAGTGTCTCGTTCCGATCCACGTAGGTGCTCGGCATCCGAGTTAGAGAGCATCACCAGAGAACGGAGTATGCATTCATCGCCTGTGCTTGGTTCTGCTGCAGGATGGGAATGATCTACGATCACTAATTCTGACAGGACATCCTGGGAATGATCCGCACTGCCAATGATGCTAGCTGGCTCGGCTTCTCTCGATACTCCGTGCAGCATCTCAAATTGCGATCTCCCTTCTTCCAATAGCACCCCAGAATTATAGTCGTACACGGAGCAGTCCACAGCCGTGCACAATTCAATGGGTTCCCTCGGCGGTTCATTCTCACGCAATGGTGCGTCTTTGTGATGCACAAAGTCGATACCATAGTTATAGTTAGACCCGTACGTCCAGACTAGTCCTTCGTCAATATTCTCATCTTGGTTCACACGTGGGCGCAGGATGCCGGGGATATTTTCCCAAGCTTGCGCCTCACGCAGTATTGAGCGTCGCCGCTCTGCCTCGGATGTAAGTGCCCATTGTGCTTCATATCGAGTCCGCTCTTCTTCCTGGCGCCGTGTTTCGTCGATCGCATCGTCGATGTGCGCTATGATCTCGGGCGCCAGCTGTCCGATGCTGGCAAATTCGTACTCTGGGGTGATTATTCCCATTGCTGAGGTAAGGGCGGGGAGATCGTCATAATCCTCCTCCTCATTGTCCACAATTCTCAGAGCTTGAAGCGATCTGGGCTCAGAACTAGGTTCCTCCATCAGCTCGGTCCTCGGCGTCGATAGTGAGTCCCACAGGTCTTCGGAATCGGATCCTAAGGTCACACTGCTCACAGTCTCCGGTGTACCCGGATAGCTGGGAGGGGGCGTTCCTCCGATACTTGGAGGTGGGCTGTCCTCCAGGTACTCAATCGAGCTACTGGGCACATTAATGGGTACGTAGCCGGGGAATCCGGTTTCGTGGGGAGGCAGTATCGGGCCAACTAGTGCACCACGAAGGTTGGCGCGGGTGCTATGCTCGAATCGAAGGCACGACATGAAGTCATCACATTCAATTGCACACTCGTCCACCCAGTTAAGGTACTGGGCTGTGTGATCGACCAAGCTTTGGAGCATCGCGCGGGTGGTAGTCAAGATCTGTTGAGTGTTGCTCATAGATGTTCCTGGTGCATCTAGTAGCCCGTCTACCAAGATCATCGTGTTGCGCCCCTCGCGATTCAGCTGCACAAGGTTGCGGTAAAGACGCGAAAGTGAGCCTATGCGGGGCACCAATTCATTCATCAGGATAGTTAACTCTGAGGTGTTCATCAGGGCTAGTCCCCTTGCGGATGGTTCATTCGCCTGGGCTATGGCTGACAACGAGGTGAGTCGGATAATGTCCCGAAGATGCTCGGCCAGCTGAAGTCGCACGATGGCCTCCCATTCCAATCCTACGGTGGCGGAATATTCCACGTCTCCGAATCAGGCTTCAAACGCCTGGGTGAGAGTGGCAGCAGAGGCTTCGGGATCGTCAGGGTAGTGGTGCACGCACCGTAGCTCAGAGGCTATGCGAGTTTCCTCCAAGGAGAATAAGGCCTTATAATCCTCGTTGTTCACGGTATCTCTCAATTCTCATGAAATCATCCCGGGCCATGTTGCTGAATCCATTCATGTGCCGCAGAGACCGAGGTAGTTCTGCAAGAAGATCGAGGGCTGGCGTGGTCACTGGCTCGTCCGATACGTCGGAGATTACCGATGGCTCGTCAGTAGCGGTGGCGCGCATGGCGTAGTATTGGAACCGGATGGCTCCTAGTCAGGCGCCGTCCTCTTCTGCCGCATTGACCAACTCAGCGAGATCCGCAGTTGGAGGCGCCGGTGGTTCTGCATCTTCGTCTTCATACTGATTACCACCCCAGGTATCCGGGGTGTATCCTTCCGATGTCTCTTGGGTAAGCTCTGAGTCGTCGGCAACATAGCTATTGAAGACGCGTTGAGCACCCATCCTAGGTCGCTCCGGGCGCTCCCTGGTGAAGTCGGCTTTGTAATGTATGCAAATTGGGTCATTACTCAGGTGTCCGAGAATCCCACAATTAAAGCAGGTTTTGTGGGTGTGTGGCCCGGTTCCGACGGTGTGGGGTGCAGGAGGACGAATCGATCCTATTAGGGCTGGCGCCTGGGTCAGAGCCCTTGTCCTATTATCAGGAAGGGGGTTTATATGCTTAACAAATGGAGCAGCCCTTGCTGGGGCGTCCGTGCGGGGAGATGGTAAGCTGGTTCTTGCTTTTCCATGAGCTGACTTATGAGCATCCCACATCTGATTAGCATGGGTGCGCATCTGCTGAATAGAGGAATAGGTTGAGGATATTCCCCGGTGATTTGTAAGGGCGTCATGTAGCTCTGCCGGAATCAATTTCATAAACTTCTGTCGGATAATAACTTCAGGCATAGGTTCCCGCATTCGCCGCAAACAGATCACAAGCTCGTCCATCAACTTCAAGGGGCCTTTGTTAGGAGCCGATACATCATAGACGCCGCTGGCGCCTACTTCTTGTCACCCTCATTATGTAATATGCACACGTGCCATTGTAACAGTATATAGTCAGGATGTGACTGACGTGATGGGCATCTTTTACACACACCCCACGCTCAGTCCGTCCTCCTCTGCAATATACAGACACTGGACCAACTTAGCTATTGGGATTCAGTAAGAGCTCTTAACCCCAACTAACAGCCTTCCTCCGATTTGTAGTGAATGGCCTCAAAATCGCGAAGGGCGTGGTGGGCGGTAGCCGTGGTTATCAAGCGACGGTGTAGTGCGCACAATATTCCAATGAAATCCCGAGGGAGGTTGGGCTCAGTCTCTAGGTTCTCCACAAAATCAATTTACCATTCAAGAGCTACACCGTGAAGCAGATTCTTGAGTAACGAGACGCGGTACTTGTCCACGTCGGGACCACCGTAAAACATGGTGCGCATCCATGATGCCACCTTCTCAATCCAGCGGATGAACGCCAAATGGTCGTCGGTCCCAGTAAATCGGGTGGGTGTGTCTAGTTTGGGCGGCTTCACGTGTGAGGGTAGGACCAGCTCTGCTCCTAGTTGCTTCTCCACTATCCAGGTGATATTTTTGTCAGTGTCCATTCGGAACTCCTCAAAAACATCCCCGTGGAATTGATTGCCCTCGTCAGCAGTCATGTAGCCGGTGTGGCTTAGACTATTGCCACCTTGGTTGATGGGGTGTCCTGATGACAGTGATCCATAGGGTACCGTCCGGCGTGGAGCAGTGGATATGCTTCCAACATCCTCAAATCTGGTAATGTGGATACGGGGGGGAGCATCCATCATAGCCGTGGCGGGGTTATCCTGGTCACTTAATATGAACACCACCGCAGCTCGCTCTCGCCGAGCTAGAGCAGCGTCTGATCTTTTGTCGAAATCAGCTGCTACCTCGCCCGATCAGCGGGGTGGTAGCGCTGCATCTATCCCAACACGTATTTCGGGCTTGGTAGGGCTCTGAGCCAATGGTTCGGAGTCGGCGAAGGGGCAGTTGTCAGCCCCTCCGTCCGCATTCTCATGGCAGTGGAAAGTACTCTGTGGAGTATCATTTCGGAGATCCCCATCTCACGGAGTATCCCCACATTGTCTTGGATACAGGTATTGAGCTTATCATTCTGATTGTGAATAGATGCATGCATTTCCGCAAATTTAGTTGCAACCTCATTCTTCAACTGCACGAGTGCGTCATGGTGGCTCCTCGTCTCGTGCTGGTGGTCCAACACAATAGCAGTTATTGTAAACAGACGATCACGGCTGGTAGATATCATGCCACGCACTTGATTGAGGGTGGATATTTTTTGCCGGTTGAGCATGTTGGCGCCAAGCTCTCGAACGAGGTTAGACAGTCGGGATTCAGGAGAGGACGAGGTGATTGGGGCCGGGCCCGTGGCCTCTGTTGCTGTAGTTCCAATAATGTCGGATTCCTCGGATAGGGATGGTCCCATATCATCGGATGTGGGGACCGTCTCTGCCAAATTGCGAGCGATGTCCTCTGGGGTAAGGATAGTGTCGTCGTCCACGACATCGATGCGAAGGCCGGTATCAACCTGGATCAGATAATGTTTGCCGTTGTGGTCCATCATGACCCGGGCGGTAAGGCCAGTCGGGGCAGTGGGCGATGCAGTTCCAGGCTCCGGAGACCCCGAGGGTATCGGTGAAGGGCGCCCGTCTTGTACGGCGATCCCTTGCGATTCCAAGGATGGGTTATCAGGACGAGCTCCCGATATTGCAGGCGAGCTTCCTCCAGCTGCAATCTCGCGGACATGAACTGGGAAGTAGCGGCCGAATTCGCCATATGAGGGGGAATCGCGCGCCAGTTTTGGCTGTCAGACGCCGGGGCGGTGGAGTCGGTCCCAGACATTGTATCAGGTTGGTATGGTTGATCAAGTACAATCTAGCAGTAAGAGTTGTTCTTGGTCGATAGAGTTGCTTCGAAGTGAAGCCAAGGAGGTTCAAAAAGTGTAAGGTTGTTGGTGTTTGAGTTGTAGCTTAAGACTCCAAGTGAACCGATCCAAGTTCTAAGACGCGGGTGGTTTGGGTTAAGCTTAGGTTGCCTAACCACCCACATCACTGACAGCTATATAGTACATGATGTAATCAAAGATCTCTGATATAACGGGAAAGTGAGCATGGTAACAAGTAACCATATAGGGAAGTGGGCACGCCGGCAGGGATTGCCGGTCGTGCGTGGTTATGGAGTCCGGTCTCCTTACATCCTGTATGGGTCGAAGCTTCCCATCCTTCTTTTTGACGAAGAAGAAGGGTGAAGCGAATGGGGATTTGGAGGGTCGAATATGGCCAGTCTTCAAGTGTTCCTTAATGAAGGCGTCCAATTCCCTCTGTTTGGGAACAGAGAGCAGGATACTCCGTCCTCATACGGGTTCCACGCTGGGTTTCAACTTGATGGCGTGGTCCCACTTCTTCCGCACCGGGAGTTTATTGAAGTCTTGCTTCTCTAAGACCAATCGATAATCCCGCAAGTAGTGTTCTGGGACCACCTCCTCCAGTCTCTGCTCCCCCTTGGTTTCGTGTGTGGCAGCTGCTAACTTTGTAGCCACACTCCCCATCACTCGGATCTGTTCTGCATCTCAACGCGATAACACCTCTTCCGGAGAGATCTTGGTCATGAAGATTTGATCCGTCAACTCTACCTCCTCTGCGTCCTCTTCCCCCCACTCTTCCCACAGGCGCTTCTGTTTGCACTCGGGCAGGCATTGTGAGAAGGTTATTTCCCCCTTCTGCCAGTCGATGTCGGGATTATGCTGTTCAACCAGTTAGACCCGATGATCACATCGTTCTTGCCCGTGTCCATGACTGCAAAGGGAAATATCTCTGTATGGTCCTTGATCCGCAGGTGAAGTCGAACAAAATGGGTGATCCGGCCCCCTTTGTTGGTGGTTCTGTCGGCATTATAGACAGGTACCACCAGAGGCAAGGGTTCCATCTCCAGTCCGTTTTCTTCCATGAGCTTGGCGTTGATGAACCCGTTGGTAACCCCATTGTCGAGTAATCCCACGACCGTAAATCCCTTGAGGCTAGAAAGGTCTTCTAGTACTAGGGGTATCATCATTGAGTTGCCCTGTATGCTCTGCGCAGAACGTATGAACTGCGGTGCTTCATGCAAATTCTCCACTGCGTCCAAGACCTCCGGAGGGTAGGTCGCAAGTAGCCAGTGAATAAGGGCATTGTTGGCCTCTGCATGGCATCGGGGATGAGTTCACCCCCTAAGGACCTGATAGGTGTCCTGCAGTCTCTCTCGCATGTGTTCCAGTGCTTGGATCACACTACCTTCAGGGAGTCGGTGCCATTCTGCTTTCTACATCTGAGGCTTCCTCTTTCTCTTTCGAAGGGAGCTGCATGGGTTGGGCCCAGAGCTCCTCTCCTTCTCTCTGTCCCTCTCTTTTTCGCTTGTGGTTTTTTCAGACTCAGTGTCATCCTCGTGATTTTCAAATATGGCCAGTACTTCAAATTGATTGGCAGGGGAGACGGATACACACAAGTCAGGTATAGGTATGGATCGGGAGGACACAGCTTTCACTCCTGATTGTCGGCAAAATCCCCCAGGGTCTCTTTCAACAAGTCAGTCATCATGGCATGGAACTGTGGGTTCTTGGCCATGACCTTGGGGCAGTTGCACGCGATGTGCCCCTCTTTGTTGCAATGGTAGCAAACCGGCTTGCCGTTGCGGAAGCTGGGTCTGCACGCAGTGGTCCTGTCGATGTCCATGGGCACCGTTGCGGTGCTGGAAATAGAGGCCACAGCGCTCGAACCGGGATTACCAGTTGAGGTGCTGTAGTTGTTACCAGAGCTCCTGCACCATTCGCTGCGATGAGGGGCCCCAGTGTAACCGCCGGTATTACCAGCGGGATTATGGGTGTGCATTGTGGAAAGTGGGGAGTGGGTGGAGTGGTCATGCAGAGAGTACTGCATGGCCTGGTAGGCGTGTTTAAGGCTGTCATGTTTAATGACAGCTTTCTTCCAGTTGTCGTAGGTCTTCAGCATTACTTCTTGTTTGTGGACAGATTCCACAAGCGGCAGTTGAATCCCGTGCTTATGATATGGATGAGGGTGGTGTCGTCAAATCCCGCCATCTTGTTGAGTGCATCCAGGACAGTGAAGTAGGCAGTAGCCGTGGCCTTCTCCTGGCACAAAGACTCCATCTTCAACTGTGTGATTTCAACCTGCGCTCCCCCCTTGAAGTCCTGGATGACAGCTTCTTCAAACTCCTTCCAGGTCTTATAAGCCCCAGTGCCATCCCCTTTGCGCATGGCCTGCACGATGTTATTGGCCCAGGTGGCGGTGGCCCTGTCTTTCATGTACAAAAGACAGTAGGTGATCTTCACGATATCACTGTTGTATGCCGTGTTGCCTTGAAAGTTAAGCCAACAGTCAGCGAGGAGTTGGTCCACCTTCTCGGGATCACCTCCAAACACGTTCAGGGTGGCCACTCGAGGCTATTTCGTGTTCACCCTCACTTCTCGTGCCTGAGCAGTGCCTCTGATAGGAGCTTCTGCCTGGTGTATCTCTCTAATCTCATCCCTTGCTTCCTTCATCATCTCCAAGGTGTTCCCTACCATCCCGGTGGTGGTGTTCCTTTCCTCCTCCATACGGACCATGCTCTTTTGCAACTCCATTACTGTCCCCTGTAATCCCGTAGCCATGGTCTCTGAGGTAGTGCCAGAAACATTGATTTTCCTCAACTCTTCAGCCATATTCTCCGTGTCCTCGAGAGATTTTTTGAAGAGGTACCAGGTTCTTTCGTCTGGTCCATGGGCAATAAACTCTTCGAACTCCACTAGGTTTACACACAGCATCTTGTCCAGTTGAGTAGTTGTTTGGGAGATACTATTCTTTTGTCAGCACAGCGGCTCATCAGGTTCTCGGAACATAACTGAGGCGACTGGACAAGGGAAAAGCGAAGTTGAGTGGGACAAGCATACAAGCAGCTGGAGTATAGACCAGAATAGTACAGGGTTTATATACAAGTGCCAAGGGATTTATAGGAGATTAGGGGGTTTGGTGTCTGTGGTAACAGGACACATAGGGTTAATGCGAAATATTAATACCGATCGGTGTTCCTACGATCGGGATTTGGAGGGGTTGAGTCCGGAATAGCGGAGTTGAGCCCCGGGATAACGGAAAATAATTCCGGATCATGACATCAAACCACAGCCACTGCTGCGTCAATGCGCGGCAGTGCGCGGCAGCCGCGGCAACTTCACCCAGCCCACACCAGTGGGGTTCAGGAAAAGAGAGAATGACACCATTTACAAGTTGCCGACAAATCACAAAGTTTATTCGTTGCGAGAGCATAAATTAGATGGCGGTTTGGCCAATGTAGAAGCGGCGCAGATCGTGTATTATAATTGGTCGTGCCGGTGGTGCAGCGGTTGCGCGACGCCAGGGAGTGCAGAGAAGATGGAAAGAGGGCAGCTTACTCTACTAGACTGTATCTACCAAAAAGTCAAAGAGCGATGACCACTCCACCCAGGGGATCACCCCCAAACCCGACGCCACTGGATCTCCCGACAGTCAAAGAAATCAAGCAGAGAGTGGGCGACCTCAGCAGCCGCCCATTGCTGATGAACGCCATCGTGGCGGCGAAAACCAAGTACGGCATTGCCGACGCGGCCACGGCACGGAGCTACCTCGAGGAGAGCCAGTGGATTGCGAAGGGCGCGCCCTTTGGCCGTTCGGAGCTGTTCGCGGTGTTGGCGAAAGCCTCGCTGCTGACGCAAGCTGTGCAGCAGAAGATGGGCCCTACATTGCGCGCTCTGGCGTTCATGGCAGAGTCCATCGACGCCATCCTCATACAGGACATTGCCGACGCCTGCGCGGTCTCTATCGCGGAAGCGGTAGCTCCGGTGATCAACGATGTCGTGAAGAGCCAGGGCGAGCTGCAGAAGGTGGTCGCCGAGGCCCAAGGTACGTCGTCCACGGTTTTGAAGTTAGTTGAGGACTCGAAGGCGGAGATTGTGGCGCTGGCTTCGCAGCTGACGGCGATGCAGCAGTCGCTAGAGACCTCCGTTGCGGGAGCGAAAGAGGCAGCCGAGGATGCGGTGGCGGCGGCCGTCTCGACGCAGACGAATCCGCGCACATACGCCTCGGCGGCGGCGCCTGTCATGACAGCGGGTCAGGCGGGGATACTAGCGAGGTCAGCTCGGATGAGCCGTCAAATACTTGTTGACAAGGCAATCGATGCAGCGAGCGATAGCCTGAAGGGCTTGAGTGAACTGGAGCTGAAAGAGAAAGCCAATCTGGCGCTCACCATCATGGAAGCGAAACACGAGGGCGCGGCTTTTGTAGGCGCGCGCAAACTGGTGAACGGGGGTGTGGTGTTCGACTGCAAGGACCTCGCGACTGCCGACTGGGTTAAATTGCCAGAGAATATGGTGCAATTTATAGCGGCATTGGGCGGCGAGTGCGTCTACCGGCCACGACGCGTGGAGCTGATTGCGGAGATGGTGCCGGTGGAGGCGAGGATCGAGGAGGCTGGCACGTGGAGGGCCGTAGAGACCGACAGTGGTATCGCGAAAGGAGGTATCAGCGGGGCCCGCTGGGTCAAGGCAGTTGAACGACGCACCGCTGGGCAGAAGGTTGCCCACTTGAAGATCGAGTTTGCGAACGCTGCGGCGGCTAACCACGCCATCGACAGCGGTGTTTTTATACAGGGCAAGAGCATCCGGGTCCGCAAGTCGGACGACGAACCACGTCGGTGCGCGAAGTGTCAGAGTTATGATGGCCACCTAGCGCACGCATGTCATTCCACGGTGGACGTGTGTGGCCGGTGCACAGCGACGCACAGAACGGGCGACTGTATGACAAGCGAGGCCGACTTCCGTTGTGCCATTTGCAAGGTGAGTGGGCATGGGGCGGTTAGCCGCGAATGCCCGGCGTTCCACAAGCAGCAGCAGCGTCGTAGAACACGGAACCCGACCACGGGCTACCGCTACATCCCCACGGATGATCCCAGGACGTGGGCGACGGACGCTTTGGCGCCGGCGCAACGGGATGAGAGGCCAGAAATGGGAGGCTGACAGACCATACACCAGGGACGGGGACGACTCGCAGGAGGTCTTGCGGGGCAAGGCGGAGGCAGCCCCGTAGACAATGGCTGGGAAGGCAGACGTCGCGCCATGGCCGGCCCCGCTCACGGAGGTGGCGGAGCACCGGGGCCGGTTCAGTCCACGATTGCAGACGCCTTCCAGCGTCAGGCGGGCAGCCAGCAACGGGGAGTGTGGGGTCGTACGGGGGAAGGTACAGGAGGAGGAGCGCCGGCGGTTAGAGGGGGAGTACTGACACCGTTGACAAACGGGGGCGCGCTGGCGGCACGTGTTGACTGGGCAGACCAGGTCGATACTGCGCTCTTCACGCCGCCGGTGATTACGATCACGCCTGCTACACCCCCACAGACCCAGACCCAGAACCAAACCCAGACGCAGGACCCGGCCGTACCCGTGGACGGGGCGCAATGAGCGACCGACCACCCGCGGAACGCCAGCCTCGAAAACTGGCAATTTGGCAGCAAAATCTGGACAAGGGACTTGACAATCAGCAGGAGCTACTACAGGCAATGGGGCGGGATCGTTACCATTTTGCGGCGCTGCAGGAGCCGTATATTGATCATAACAGAAGGTCGAGAGCGAATCCGTGGTGGACGGTGGTGTACCCCACGGGGCACGACACATCGGTGGAGAGGTCGAGGGCGGTTACGTTGGTGAACCGCACGCTACCGACGAATTCATGGTCGCAGATCCACATCCCGTCGCCCGATGTCGTCGGTGTCGAATTCCGGGGGGATTTTGGGACGCTCCGTCTCATCAACATCTACAATGATGGAGACCACGATGAGGCGCTGGAGACCGTGTGGGATTACCTGCACAGTCCTGCCGCGAGGAAACGCGACACACCAGGCCCTGTGTACTATATCTGGCTGGGCGATTTCAACCGTCACAGCCCGATGTGGGATGAGGACCGGAATTTTCACCTCTTCACGACAGCCGCAAATGTTGCAGTACAGCCCCTCTTGCGGCTGCTGGGGCGCTATGACATGGAGATGGCACTGCCCAAAGACGTCCCCACGCTTTGTGCAAAGGGGACAAAGAATCTTACCCGTCCCGATAATGTTTTTTGTAGCGCTGAATTTCTAGACTTCTTCGTCTCGTGCGACGCCTACCCAGCACTCACGCCTGGCACGACCGACCATTTCCCCGTCATCAGCATTGTCGACTTGGTACCACCGACGGTCGACATCGCACCACGGCGAAACTGGAGGGCAACGGACTGGAAGGAGATGAATAAAATGCTGGGGGCGGAGTTAAAGAAGGAGCCGCTGGTGGAAGGGTATGCGAGCGAAGAGGAGGTGCTGGGAGGGCTCGCGAGGCTGGATGCGATCATTGATCGGTGTGTCGAGAAGCATGTCCCGCTGAGCAAGCTTTCCCCGCACTCGAAGAGATGGTGGACGCCGGAGTTGACGAAGGCGAAGAAGGCGAGGAATGCCCTGGCGCTCAAGTCGTACCGTAAGCGCGAGCTCCTGTACCATCCGGTTCATGAGGAGTATCGGCGCGCGCGGAACAACTTTGTGGTGGACGTAAAGAGCGCTCGGGGGGCGAAGTGGACAGATTTTCTGGAGGGAGTGGATGACACGGATGTCTGGACGGCGGGGCAGCTGATGAAGGGCGCGCCCACAGATGGGGGCCGGGCGCGCATACCAGATTTGCGGAGGAACGGAGTCGGAGGCGGGGAAGAAGCAGCGGTGACGAACGCGGAGAAGAGCAAGTGGCTTATCGAGGAATTCTACCCCAAGCGGGATGCCGCCGCGACCGACCCAGACCCAGACACAATATACCCGGAGCCGCTATGGAAGGACTATCCGCTATCACAGGCAGTCTTACACCGCGTCACGCGCAAGATGAAGCCGTGGAAGGCGACGCGCACGGGGACCTTCCCCAACTCCGTCTACAAGTTCTGTGCAGGCTTGCTGATCCCACGCCTACAGCCCATCTTCCGCGCCCTAGACGTCTACCGCTGCGAGCCCCCCGATTGGAAGATCACCGAGACAATAGTCGGGCGCAAGCCCGGCAAACCTGACTATTCCAATCCGGGGGCGCACCGACCGTTGATCCTCTCGCACGGACACGCCCGGTTGCGGAACGCAGGCAAGAGCCTGGTGGCAATGACGCACACGGAGCGACTGGCAATGCTCCCCTCGAATCATTATGGCGGACGGCCGGGGCGGACAGGGGTCGATATGGTGCAGATGCTGGTAAAGAGGGTGAAGGACGCGTGGAGGGGCGGAAAAGTAGCGACGCTGCTTCTGCGCGATGTGAAAGGGGCATTCCCGAGTGCACTGATATCCAGGGTGAAGCACAACATGCGAATGGCCGGGGTTCCGAAGGAGTTCGTCGATTGGCTGACTCGTCGGTTCGAGGGGCGAACAACGCGACTGGTCTTCGACGGCTACGTCTCTGATATCTTCGTCATTGAGGACGGCCTCGACCAGGGCGACCCCATCTCGGTGCTGCTGTACTTGTTCTTCAACTCGCCGCTTGCACGCATTGAACCCCTCTCGGCCATTTACATTGACGACTATCATGTACTGGCTATCGGCAACACGTTGAAGGAGACGCACAAGATGGTGGAGGGGACCGTGACGATGGTGGGAGGGGTCGACGAGTGGGGGCAGACGCACAACAGCAAGTTCGGGGCTGCCAAGGATCAAATGATTTGCTTCTCGAAGAGGACGGTGCGTCAGCGACAGTTCTTCGGGCAGAAGGACAAATACGTACCGGAGAAACGCCCGGACTTGGTCATCAACGGGGTAGCTATCAAGCCCAGCAAAGCGGTCAAGCTTGTAGGCATCTGGCTCGACGAGGGCCTCACTTTCAAGGTGCAGGGGGCGGCAATGCTGGCGAAAGGCCACGAGTGGCTTGTTACCTTCCGCCGCCTTGCGCAGGTCTCGAAAGGAGTGGGCTTGGCATACGTGCGCAGGCTCTACCTCGCCATATGCCTTCCCCGAATGTTCTACGGCGCGGAGATCTCGCTTGCGCCAGTACACCAACGCGTCCGGGGTGCGAACCGACGGCGTGACGGGAGGGCGGTCGTGTCGAAGATGGTGTCAATACAGTTACGGGCAGCGAGGATGATCGTCGGAGGGATGGCCTCCTCTCCGGGCGATATGCTGAACGCACACGCAGACCTACTCCCCATCCATCTCGCAATTGACAAACTACTACACAAGGCGACTCTGCGCTATGCCACCCTCCCGGAGACGCACCCCCTTCACGGGGCTGTGAGAAACGCCGGACTACGCCACGTCCAGAAGCACCCACACCCTCTACATTTTCTGATGAATGCGTACCGCGACACAAAGCAGCACATGGTCGAGGAGATCCCAGCGACGCGTCGGGCGGCGGGCTGGAAGCCACCGCTCGATGTACGCGTGGCGGCGAACAAGGAGGAAGCGAAGGAATGGGCGCTGGCCGAGCCGTCGAGGGTGCAGTTATTCTCGGATGGCTCACTCATCGACGGCAAGGTCGGCGCGGCGGCGGTGCTGTGTGTGGATGGGGTGGTGAAGAGAGCGAAGGGAGTGCAGCTGGGGTCGGCGAGAAGATACGGGGTGTACGAGGCTGAGGGGGCAGGGCAAGTCCTGGCGATGGAATGCCTGCGAGAGGAGGAAGACGAGGTGATTGCGGGGGTGCTTCCGTTGGGCATTGATAACAGGGCAGCGATCGAGACCACTACGAGCGGCAAACCAGGGCCAGGGCATTATATCTGGGATATCTTCCACCGACGGTATCGCAAGGCGCGCGATGCGCACCCCAATTTCCGGCTGCGCGTCGATTGGACACCGGGGCATGTCGACATACCCGGGAACGAAGCAGCGGACGTGGAGGCCAAGCGCGCGGCGCAGACGGGAAGCTTTGGGGAACCGTTAGACGTTCTTACGAGGCTTCCGTTTGGTAAATCCGCCCTGGCACTCACCCACGCTCGACTCTTGAAGAAGACGGCGGAGAAACAGTTCACACAATCACGGCGTTTTGCGCGGATCAAAGATATAGACCCCACGCTGCCCTCCAATAAATTCCGCAAACTGACAGCTCCACTACCCCGAAAACATGCCGCCGTCCTCTTCCAGCTACGTTCACAACACGTCCCCCTCGCTAAACACCTCTATCGCCTCGCCAAATCCCCCTCCCCCGTATGCCCCTGCTGTGGTCTATATGACGAAACCGTCGACCACTACCTGCACTTTTGCTCAGCCCACCAAGCCGCCCGATCTCGTTTGTACGCCAGTAGTCGCCTAGCCCGACATTCGAAGCACCTCCTCAGTGACCCGAAACTCCTCCCTGCATTGTTCGCGTATATCCGCGAGACTGGCCGTTTACACGCCGTATACGGAGACTTCAAAAGATTGGAGCGGCCAGCCGACGCGAACGGCACTCGGTAGATTTACTTTACTCTCTCTTTTTCCTTTTCTACTACATTTATACCTAACGACCCTCACGATAACACACCAACCCATAGATATGCTTCTATACTACCGCGGATCTTTCCGCTTCGCCCCCGCCTCGTGCGGTGTGGCAAAGTTTCGAGTCAGAACGATCACCATTGGACAATCACATATAAAACGACAGTACGATACGATAGACAGTCCTTATCCCTACCATATGCCTTAGGCACAGAGGGGAATAAAATCAGATGTCAAAAAAAAAAAAAAAAAAAAAGATGGAAAGAGGAAGGCAAGTCCCTTGACACGCTTGCGGCTAATGAGGGAGGCAGGATAGACGCGTCGGTGGAGGCAGTAATGCTGGCCTTCGGGCCGCTGATCGATGGTTGTGGTAGGCGAGGGTAGGCGATGCTTAGGCGGCCCAGACCATCATGATCTGGGCCGATATGTCCAACTAGCCGCATATAGACAGCTGTCAGTGCCGCTAGATCATGCGCATGCCGCGCTTAAGGACCGGCTGACCGCAGTGAGTACCGAGGAGCAAATTATTTTATACGCAGGCGCCTCTTTTGAAACGCACAGATTAAGCACCGCCAATGGACTAGGGAGGAAGCCTCAGGACGTATCACGGACGGAGGGTCATGAATTTATTGAACCCTAGACCGAGGGTTGCGTGTGATTCCAGTAGGCGCGCGCCGTCAACTGAGGCTAGGAAGGACGTGTTGCCGGGGGCAAGCCATATATTTATTGAACCCTCTACCGATGACTGCGCTGTACGTCCAGAAACCGAGGGAGTGCCTGATGATATCTGAGATGTGGCTGCAGGGCATATACGCGCCCAGGGGAGATCATTAAGGGCCATCGGAATCCAGAGGTGTTGACTTGACACCGGCTAATCCGCTCAGCATCCGGGAGGCATGAAATACAAGTTCAAATCAATGATCATGAACGGAGGATACTTGCAAGTGCGATGAGGATGGTAAAATATCAAGGGAGGTAGTTCATACTTCAACTTCAGACATAACTCGGGCCGTTCAAAATTTGGCCTTCTGTCGTCCACCTGAGGCGAATAAGCTAGCCCCCCCCCCCCAACTTGGTTCGCCATAAGATGAATCGCGCGATGTGGGAGTTTTTTTTGCACTGTGCCGGGCACGGCGAGTCCTTCCCAGGTTTTGCCCGTATGTGTCTTGAGATGTTTGAAGCTGGCCCATTTCACCAGGAATCTCCGGAACCTTCCTGGAGGAAAATGTCGTAAATATTCGGGACCTTTTTACCCCCCAGAACTCCGTCCGACTTCAGGTAAAACATGGGTGGCCCAAAATCGTATATTAAATCAACCGAGATTTCGCCCCCACTTGAGTGACCGGGGGCCTTCAGTATACATTGGACAACGACGTCGGTTAGCATCGGTTGATGCTACTTGAGCCGAGCTGGCCGCTTTATTCTTAAGCGGCTTCGGTGCCGCTTCAGTCATCTATCATCTACTATGTCGTCCCCAGGACCCTAGTACTGGCCTTAGACGAAGATGTCTTTTCACGCATCCGATGGCATATTCCTGACTCGCAAATCATTCAGAATGTCCTCCTCGCGCCTCCCAACTCGCATCTGTTATTTCCCGCTGGTCTTCATCGTCTGCGTCAACTATATCAAACGCTGTTCTGGAATATTTCCTTGACTCTGTTGACGATGCCAATCGGCCACAGATCGCCCAGTCCATCCGTCATCTCGTAATTGCTACAGAACACGAGAAATACTCGCGGTCTAACAACTAACAACGAAGTACCGGACCCAGAAATTGATGTTGGGGCATTCTATGCTCGGCTCCCGAATGTCTTCAAAAAGATGCGATGTCCGCGGATTGGAGTCCGGACCCCGCCATTCGCCGATCCGGAAATTTGGGAGCATGTATCTTATTCTCCTGTCCCCAGGCACTGATGGACTTTCAATGTCGAACCTTTTCTGGCGGCTATCGACCCTTCAATACAACACGCGAGGTACGAGCGAACATTGTTGTAGTGTCTGTTTATAAGAGACTAACCCTTCAATAACATCTCTAGATATCAGACACGTTTGCCGGACCATGCTCCTTGCCCTTATCTCGCACGCTCCCGAAATTGCATCATATCACGCTCTGGCTCTTCTCAAATGGATATAACTGAGGGTGGATGGGACTTGGCTCACACCAGTTCCCCGCCGCACGGCGCCAGCGGCGATTACCGATTACATTTTCCCGTCTCTCAAGTTCCCAGTCGTCCAGCGCTTTAAGCTCGCAGGCGATCTGACGCTGACCAAACCGCGGCCGGGTCCCCTGAATCGATCTCGTCGACTACACCTTATTGACGGAACTCTCCCTCGATATGTTAGTTCTAGCATTATACCAGATCTGTCGCAGCTGATGCAAATACTATACCAGCGCCCTCTGGGCCTTCAACTGGTGATCATGCTCTTCGAGGGGTTGGCACCCGGCGACTTTTCCACCCTCTCCCATCTCGAGCGACATCACAACAAACACACGCCGCCTAAATTGGGTGGACGTCAAGGGCCCCAAGATTCTTTGGTGGACTCGTTCCGGCAATACTCCGCTCCAGCCCACAAGGGGCCCTGAGATTGAACAGTTGAGAGATATATTGCGCCGAATCTTAGAGTGATAGTATGATAGTATCCTTCTCCATACGGCTACTAGTTTTACGACTGCTTCGGGTTGGCTTCGCGATCCATATTCCATCTGTAGAAACAGGGGTGAATGGCCTCTGCTGCGTTCCAGACACTCAGACGGAAGCGGGTGGAGACGCGAGGCGTCGGAGGCGGCCGGAACGCGAGCCCGCCGAAGCGGACCCCGAATAGATAGAGACTGAAGTAGAGGCTGCACAACGGTACTATGTAGCCTATGTAGCATGAATACGAAAGACCATTTAACTATTATTGAAAAAAAGAAAATGAGGGAGAGAGTGGGTGACGGAAAATGGGATACACAAGAAACTAGATCTGGTGCAAGATTAGTCTCGGGATGCTCGGATTTACCACGGCGGCGCCGCTCACTGATGCTAAAATTTGCTTCGTGAATTTATGGCGACGTTGCCATGGATGAATAGCAAATTCTGGAGAGCATTCCCAAGGATGTGAGCATCAAAATAATGCTGAAAGCGTGGGGCGCTCACCTTGTGCTTGATAGTAGAGGCGAAGCCGTCAAGAGCACAAGGAAAATTTTACCGAGGCTGAAACACCTCAATCAGAGGGAAATGTTCTATACCTTGGGAATTCTTCCGAGAATTGTTGCCGCATCGCGAAATCACGCCACTCCTGGCCAAACTTGCGCACGATGTGCTGAAAATATTCAACGCGACTCCTATACTTTGTGTGAACGGACCTCCGGGGCTCGTTCCATGATTCATTTCATCCTCGTTTTTTTGAGTTCTGGGGACTTCACATGCATCCTGCAAAGGGAAGACATGTGACAGCTTGTGTGTACTGGTGGACAACAGATTTATACCTGGGAGAAGAGAACTTCGCCCGGGTCCCACCGGGTTTAACCGAGTGTCCTGTTATTAAAGCGGGCGGCTAGTCCACAGAATGCCAGTGTCTTTCATGATCTAACCCCTGGAATGGATGTATGTTCTGTTGAATTTGTGCAGGTACTTGTAACGATAGCCACCGCTACAGTACTACATATTTGTCTCCTCGTTGTTCAGAAATTTGGACCACGCAAGCGTAATATATCCCCCCCCCCCCCCCCCCCCCCTCTCCTTTTTGCCAAATCCAAGTGCTTAGGTGTTCATAGCAGCCCTTTTTGAGCTCTTTTTTTACTTCCTTTTCATTCAAATGGCTGGGAATAGACAAAAAGGGAACAAAAAGCAAAAAGGAGCATGAGAAGAATCAAAAAGGGCTACTGTGAATAGCCCTATTGATTACAGTGATTATGGGTATAGATTCTGTTTAATCTTTATGCCTGTCTCTAGGTCGATGGGATCACCATATACGTGTCTAGGCCACTGGCTGGGGTGACTCGGATCTATGGCTGTCCAATTTGTATGTCATCTCTCGTCCCCGAATTCTGGCAGGTCCAGAATTTGCATGTTCCTAGCGCACACGACACACTCGCTGGCATCGGCGTCAAAAACAATGATGCACTTTACACCGCAGTTGGCTTCACATCTCAATTCGAGGCTCAAACGAAATTATTATGAAGGCTACGCGACGTTGAGGCCCTATGGGTCCTGAAGACCTCTCTCGCCTTACACTTCCTACTGCGCCGACTGTCTGTAGTTAATCCCCACCGGCCCGAAACCCGATCTGGATCCGACCCGTCACGACACCTTAGACTGTCCAATTTCCGTGTTCCTCGCCATCAGATTCATGTCTCGACCTGGATAGATGATCTCAAAAGAAAATGACATCTGTTCTCTCTACACGAGAAATTGCAGAGCTCTGGTGGTATGCGTGCTTCCCTTTGCTTCTTACCGTCATTTCGGACCTCTCCATATTCTCGGTAGACCATGTTAACTGCCAACTGCAAGTCTTGAATGTGCGGTATCACCGTTTTCGCCCGCTCTAACTCATCTGACCGCCCGCATGCGCGGTTCTTGACAGGTCCCGTCATTACCACATTCGACAACAATACAATGGTTCCGGAGAGATGATTGCCTTCACCCTGGGTACAGCTATGTTCAAAGCCGCATTATTCATGTCAGCGCATCCATTCGGTCTCTCCTCTGGCCTCGCCGTTGATCGGAGCGTTAGACGAGTATTACGACCAAGTGTTCAGGTGACGGGTGACGGCCGCCTGTGAACTGAACACTTGGGGTGTAGGTGACGGTGACGGAGCAATTTCCTCGCTCAAATTACCTTGCTTGCAAGGTCTCTCCGCCCTCATAATTGAAGCGCGTTTTGTAGCACCCGATGATCCGTTTTCTCCCGAGTCAATTAACACATCCTCGCTTACATATGGTGGGTAAATCCGCGGCTGTTTAACGGCTGTTAAACATTGCCGACTGTCAGGATAAGAATATTAACCCTCCCATTGTTCAAGTTTTTTCCGGGAGCGCGAGCAGGAGCTGGCAAGGTCAAAAGGGATATATTTTTTTCTCAAGTTGGTTTTGTCAAGTAAGGTCTCTTCCGACATAGTCGGAGCTCTCTAGTAGGTTGAAAAACAAGAAATTTTCGCTCCGCCATCTGCCGGATTTCCTTATATGGCACTTGCCAAGTGATTGCCAAGAAATGAACATTTGAGGTGACGGGTGACGCCCCGTGAACACTTGGTCGTAATAGTACAGTAATCTACAAGGTACTTTCCCCTGACCGATATTGTTCGCATGAAAGCGACATCTTTCCTTACAGAAGTCTCGGCGGGGTGCAAGGCTCGGCTATCGAAAGGCAGATCTCCAGCGCCATAGCTGGCAGTCTATAAAGGCAGCAGTCAAGCTGCACCTTTCTTCACTCGACCACGATGACTCGTCCCCGTGTCCTCGTCGGGGTGTTGGCGCTCTCTTCCATCCATGTTCGTCTTAATGATCAGCGCTCTCCCCAACAGCTAACTCTGGCCATAGTCATCCTTTGCTTCCAGCAATGACATTCGTTCGGTCCACAACCGTCGCCAATCCGTTCCAACTTCGCTACCTGGCAATTGGACATCCAAAGGATGCTACACGTAAGTCATCATATTCTCCTAAAGCTTCTAGCATACTGAGAATTTTGTAGCGATGGTCAAGCTGCAGGACGTACCCTTACAGGCGCGAGTTTTACTAATACCACCGGGATGACCGTCGAGGTTCGGATTTTTACGTTTAGTCTGAATCGGTCCCTCCACGATGGAGACTTAACCTCTCTTCTATCAGAGCTGTATCGCCTTCTGTGGTTCCAAGCAGTTCATTTTGGCTGGAATGGAACATGCAGTGCGCATTCGCGTCATCCTCTAACCCCGCTATCACTGATTCCCATTCGTCTGGATCTGCAGCAAGAATGCTGTATGTGATTTACCCGACCATTTCGGAACCTCGGAAATGAACACGCGGTCCACAGACTGCGATAACTTTATAGAAAATGGGGCCACTGCGGCGCCCTTGTCCGACTGCAACATGACCTGTACTGGAAATGCCGCGGAGACCTGCGGAGCCGGGAACCGACTGAACGTGTTCACTAGTGGAAAGGCCCCTCCACCACCTCCGAGCATTCCAGCCAAGATCGGGAACTGGACTTCGCTCGGCTGCTACAGGTAATTCGTCATCACTGCATGTGTTCCGCGCTTGGAGGTCTCAATTGATCCTAGTGATAATGTAAACGGGGTTCGTTCGCTGCCTAATGGAATCGCCGTCGCAAGCCCTTTCTCTCTTGAAAGCTGCACCGCCGCGTGCTTCGTCGCTGGTTATCCTTTCTCTGGTAATGATGCTGAATTCATTCTGTGCGTTCTGCGTTAATCGCGTCTTCTAGGGGCTGAATACGCGGACGAATGCTGTGGGTTGAACCACTTGTGTTTTACAAACTTTCTCATCCTCCACAGATTGTGGTACGACTATCAACGCCGGAGGGGCACCAACTGCAACCACGGCTTGCAATATGCTATGTGCCGGGAATAGCATGGAACTGTATGTCCGCTCTGCTTTCTTTAGTATGCTTCCTTTGATACGCTTGCTAACCTGAACCGTTTTAGGTGCGGCGGTCCGAATAGGCTTTCCATGTATAACTACACGGGCTCCGACCGTCCGACGGGACCCGTCGGTGGAGGCGGCGGGGCCGGCGGGGGCGGAGCACCAACGAAAGTCTTCCCTGTTACAGATCTTCCGAAGCCTTGGACATATGTTGGGTGCTTCGTGTAAGTAGCCTTTCAAATGACCCCCTATTCTTCTCACCGCAGCCGTATCCAGTGATAACGCCCACGGCCGAATCGTGCAGAATGTGCAGCCGGACAATGCTAAGTTGACGATGGAGTCATGCGTGAGCACCTGCAGCGCCCAGAACTTCACGGTTGCTTCCGCGGAATTCTCGGTGAGCATCATGGATTTGACAGTTGTGGCGGCCGATTGATTTTTTCGTCAGACTCAGTGCTGTATATCGTGACTTATAACGAATATATCTAGGATGCTCACAGACTTTTTCATAGTCTGTGGAACCGAACTGATCGCTGGCGCGACAGCAGCACCCGAATCTGACTGTAGCATGGGCTGTGGCGGCAACACAACGTATGTTTGTCAACTTCAACTTATTGTAACGTGGTGCTGATTTGACACATGCTACAGCGAAGCTGTACGTCTTCTCGGTGATAGCATCGTGTTCAACTCATCATATCTCTGGTCGATAGTGCGGAGCCGGGAACCGGATGTCAGTGTACTCGACCAGCAAGAATGTAACCATTCTGCCCATCCCAGTACCCCAAAATAGCAGTATCCCCGGCTCCTGGTCGTATCAAGGTTGCTTGAAGTAAGTGTTTAATGTATTGGCACTCCTCCGCGAGGCTGACAGCTTCGTAAAACCAGGGAGGCTGTGGGAAGCCGAGCAATTCCGTGGCAAAATATTTATCCCACCAACAATTCTGCCACGACCTGTCTCAGCCAATGTGCAGCGTTTGGGTACACCGCTGGGGGCATGGAATATGGTGAATATCCACCGATTATGATACTGGCGGAACAATGACTGATATCCTGTTGCTCACTTTAGGCGAGGAATGCTGTATGTTTGATTGTCTTCTCCAGTTCAGGACCAACCTCAAAGAATACTAGATTGCGGCGACGTGTCCGACGTGAAAGCGGCTGGTGTTGGATTCGCACCAGAGAGCGACTGCAACCTGCCGTGCCCTGGCGACCCGATCCACCTGTGTGGTGCCGGTAACCGGATACAATACTACGTTTGGACGGGCGCACCTCCCTACGTCTGGAACAAGCCCAGCAACATTGGATATTATAATGTACGTCCGCGCCATTGAATTCTTCAGGAAACTCAGCTGACGTGAACTGCAGTTCTTGGGTACGCTACGGTTATATGTTGCAGATTAAGATTTGACCCATCCTCCATTCATACAGTCCCTGGGTAAGATTCTTTTCCGGTTTGTGTGACGCGGCATTAAATATCTTTGTAGAGTGGTCGTTCCTCTCATTGCCACGGTCGGAATCAACGGAAAGGTCACTTTCCTCGAGAAAGATGGAACTTCGGAGTATGTATTTTCATTCAATACCATGATTATAGTTCAACATTAGAACTGGTTTAGGTTCGACAATTCCACAGGTACCTTAATTGCTATTGACATGTGCTTCATTGTCTAACGCATGCAAAGGTGCCTACGAGCTTGATCTGTCCCTTGTACACGACTTCGGTAAAGCATGGCGTACAATGCACGTCAAGTCGGACGTCTTCTGTTCTGGAAGCGTCATTTTGCCGGACAAAGGGGGGAGAATCCTCAATGTCGGAGGCTGGTCCCTTGATTCCACCAAAGGAGTGCGCTTGTACACCCCCGACGGCTCTGCAGGAGTGAACGGAACAAATGACTGGCAAGAGAATTTCGCAGAGCTCGCTCTGCAGAGGCAGCGCTGGTATCCCAGTACGTTCTATTTGTTCAGGAGTGTATAAACTGACGGTTTTGCTAGCTGCTGCGGTGCTTGCCAATGGCTCTGTTCTGGTTATCGGTGGTGAAACCGGTAGCAACGCCTCTCCCCAGCCCAATTTGGAGATCTTGCCAGCCCCACATGGAGGAGACACTGTCATCGACCTCGATTGGCTTGCACGCACCGACCCTTACAATCTTTATCCGTTTGTCTTTGTCCTTCCCAGCGGCCGGATCTTCGTCAGTGAGTTATTTAGTCTAGCCACACCGTTCCTGGCTTATTTGTGACCGAAAAAGTCTATTACAACGAGGCGCGTATCCTGGATCCCCACACATTTGCGACGGTCACGCAGCTTCCCAATCTTCCTGCCTCTGTGAACAACTGTAAGATTTCTTGAAACTTCTCTGTGTCCTTTTTCATTGATTTGGTGCAAGTCTTGGGAGGACGCACGTACCCCTTAGAAGGAGCCGCAGTTATGTTCCCCCAACATGCTCCTTACACAGACCCAGTCCGCATAATGACGTGCGGCGGAAGTGCACCTGGTGCCGGCATTGCTTTGGATAACTGCGTCTCCATCGCGCCCGAAGGGCCCAACCCGACATGGACGCTGGAGCGAATGGTGATAAACATGTGACCTACGGTTCAATTTCTTTGTGCTGATATGATCCTGCAGCCATCGCAACGAGTCATGCCATGCATGGCCCCTCTTCCAGACGGAACGTTCATGATCATGAATGGAGCTCATCAGGGCCTGGCGGGCTTCGGGCTTGCTACTAATCCCAACCTTGGAGCCCTCTTGTATGACCCCTCGCAGCCCGTGAACCAACGAATTTCGATCCTGAACACCACCATCGTTGCGCGCTTATACCACTCCGAGGTTGTGCTCCCTCGAATTATTCCATTTTTCTGTCTGACCCCGCGTTTCTCAGGCTATCCTCCTCCCAGATGCCCGCATATTGGTCTCTGGATCCGACCCGCAGACCCCCAATTTCCCCGAAGAGATGCGGATTGAGGTAAGGGATCTCTTCCGAATATTCCAGACAGGCGAATGACATTGTTTTAGGCGTACTACCCTCCATACCTCACCCAGGGACGCGTCCAGCCGACATTTACTATCACAACCACCGACTGGGCCTACGGCAGCACCCATCCAATAGTTGTGCACCTCCCTCAAGGAACCACCTCGACCATGAAAGTGTCTCTCGTCGCAGGTACCCACATTCTTTGATGCCACTTTCAAACCGTCCTTAAATCGGGTGTAACAGCGGTGTCGTCGACGCACGGGAATGCCATGGGCGCGCGGACCCTGTTCCCGGCGTTCAGCTGCGCGGGCACGACGTGCACTATCACTGCCCCCCGAACGCATTCGTGTCTCCCCCTGGGTGGCACCAATTGTTCGTCCTGGACGGCCCCACACCATCCCACTCCGTTTGGGTCCGCATCGGCGGCGATCCCGCGCAAATCGGGAACTGGCCGAAATTCCCTGACTTTGTGGTCCCCGGCGTTTGAGCAGTGCGACATCATTCATTTCTCGGACGGACATAATAACATCACGGACCAACGGACTTGATTTCTCCTCTGGATCATGTAATGCGGAAAATCTACTCTCATTCCATTATTTTTGCTACTCTCATTGTACTTATACTTGTATGGAACCTTCTCCTCAGTAATTTTCGCCTGGCCATTAAGGCCCATATAAATGAGCCATGTTTCAAGGATATTGGTTTTCGTTGATGCCTCTGTGTGGTTGAATTCATGGTGCGGTTAAGGGGTGTTGGATGCATATTAAAATCTTGTGGGCTGATCTATATATGTCCTTCAGTCTTCAACGGAAAAGAGTGACATGGGAAACTGGAAGGTTTCGGGACGCCCCGAAACGTTCCTGAAACCTCGAGTTTCCGAAGCAGAATAAGCCGGTATCAAACCATCAGTTTCGGCATGCGCTTCGGCCGGCCGGAAAGAACAAGTTTCGGCCACACACCGGATCAAGAAAATTTTCGACCTTGGCCGAAGCGCATGCCGAAACTGAAGGTTTATGCCGGCCGATACCGATTTGGAATCTAAAAATTTCAGGAATGTTTCAGGGCACCCCGAACCTTCCAGTCTGCCGTGTAAGTGCAGGAGAGAATTGTGATTACATCACGATACTGTATAATTACATTCAATTCGCCCGGGGGTGTGATGCGTGACCCGAATTACCAGTTCGACCATTTGACCAGGGCCGAAATTTGTGTGACAGAACCGAAATTTTCGACCACCGGAACGGAAAATTTTAAATTTATGCGCCGTGGAGGAGATTTTAAGCAGTTTTGACGCCTGTGTGATGAAAATTACATTCGACCAAGGGGTGGGTGATGCGTGACGAAACACCAATATTTGCCATTGACCAAGGGGGGAGTGATGTGTGACGGTCGAATTGAATGTAATAACACAGTAATCCTTCCAAAAAACAATGCAATCTTTTCTCTCTCTACTATCGTCTCGGTCAGTTTCTCATCTGAGGTGTCTGAACTGTTTCCTGTAACCACATTCCCCTGCCTTCCTTCCGTGAATCTAGGTCTGATCGGAAATCCAATTGTTTCACCAATAAGACGAACAATAAGAGTACGGTAATGACCTGTTTGCATGCCTTTTTGATCCACATTAAATTGGTATCGACAATCATCAAAAGTTTATTGGAACGTCAACACGGGAGCCTCCCATGTTGATGTAACTGATCATTCCTTGCAAATTAGCGCATTGATGATGAGTCCTGCGGCCTTGGCCGGACTGCCAGTCAAAGGTGTGCAAACCTATGCCCACGCACAGATCAACGACGAGCACGATGCGCTCGAGAACGTGGGTCCGGATCTGGTAGAGGAGGTCGAGGAGCCATGCCCCACGGGTTTGTATGCTATTGATCCGGAGTGTGTGCAGGGCGGTCGAGTGGGACAGGTCGAAGCTTGGACAGCCGTATTTATGAGTGCACCTGGGAAAGCGATATGTCGGCTTACCACTGAGTAGGAAGCAACTAGAATGTGCTCGAGACGGGGCCCTTGGGCATGCAGGAAAAGGCACACAGCAAATCCGAGACGAGGGCAATTCGGGCTCACTGACACAGCAGGCTTGTGAACGAACAGCTGTGAAGTGGAGGAGGGTGGTCACAGGAAAGTCTCCCAAGACAAGTGTATCGAGATTACCGGGCAGAGTGGGGGAGTTTGGGGGTTCAGAGTTGATGTTGGTCTGGTCAAATGTCCAGTGGAGAGTGAGACTGTGGAGAAGGGGAAGAGTATCGAGAAGTTGCAGGAAATGTGCAAATGATTCGAAGGATAAGTCGAGTTCCAGATGAGTGATGGTCAAGAGGTTCAGCCCAATGGCGGTGAATGGTGTCTCGTAAGAGTGGGTGTGGGTGTGGTCTGTAAGGCGCAAAAATTTCACGCTCAAGAGGCTTTGGAATCCTTTCATTTCGTCTGTGAATTGGAATGTGTTCTCCGGGCCACCTACATCCTTATGAGAGCCATTCCGGAGATCCAGGCATCTGATGCAGCAATCAAGTCGTTGGCCGGTGAGCATGCGCAGCCTGCGGAATTGTTGGAAATTGGTTGGTTAGACACATATGATGCCCGCGTTTTGGAAAAGCTGGTAGGTGCTCGATGTGTGCCACACCTTGCAGACCAAGGTGCACACACATAGGGCGAGTCGATCGGGTCGATGATGTAGTCGTATAGTTCAGAAGGAATTCTGGCTATGATATCCTGCAGGACCGGAGAAACACAACTCCGTCCCAGAGTCTGGATCAAGGCATCTCTCTGCTGCCATGTGTCATGATCCGGCTTTTCAAAACCGTGAACACCGGGTCAGGCCGCGATCACGGGAACGCGTTATCCCGCGACCGCGTCGCAACGGGTCACAAATACACCAAATCCTGAAAGACAGGACGGCACACAACCACAACACCCTGACAACTCGCGATCACATCTCGGTTGCCTATACATTCTCTGGCTTAAACATCAAATCCCGAGTGACAGGATAACACGCGATCACATGCTCCGACAACTCGCGATCATATCCCTGTCGCTCGAACCCCTCTTTGGTTTCAACAACATCCCTTTACGCCCCACATAGGGTATATTGAAACATAACACATAGGGTGGATGCGATTGGACTCCTAGTTATATTAGTATATAAACCCGAGGTAGAAACTCCTGTACTTTAGATTCTACCTTGTCTAATCTCAGGCTTTACTTTTGCTTGACTCTTGTTCCCTCGGGATTATGAGGGACGCTGGATTCTCACCTGTGGCACTGCATACAGCGCTGCCTACGACCTTGCATCATCTTCCTCAGCAGATACCACTCCGTCTTCGGTTCCTATCAGTTCCCACCTGCACAACGCTCGTGGCTTTACATCCCAGGACCAAATGAGGAAGCCGTTCATCTCGTACTACTCGGCAACCGCACAGGTTACTAGACGGGTTGTTAAACCCCGGGCGGGATTACTATTCAAACGACTCAAGCCGACCCATAGGCCGTCGTTGACACCATGGGTGATCAACAATCCACTTGTAGGTCAAGGGGAGCAATCTTTCTGGATGAGGAATGCCCACCACTACACCAAGGCTCGGGAGTCAATGCACAATAATTTTGGAGGAATGCCTCGGGATCATCTGAACAAAGGGAGGAAAGGACATTGAAAGGACACGCATGGCAAGAGTGAGCGAGTGAGTGAGTGGTGAAGAAGAAGAAAAAGATGGAGTGATGGGGACTGCTCACACGCATTCCTCTGACTCAAGTTCGTGAATTCTGTAAACACGGGCCCAGGGCTATGACTGGGATGGATCAAGAAGAATTCAGCCAACCGGCCCCGAACTCCGAGTTCTTCCTAAAATGGACAGCAATCAGTCTGACCCCAGACGATGGTAAACACTCACTTCTGTCCGAGACCTTGCTGAGACCCTCCGACGATGTCCATCCTCCATGTTGAAGTAGTGACTCGGTGAGCCATAGAGCCGGCAGACGGGCATGTGCCTGCCTGTGTAGACCAATCCCCCTTTAATTTGTAACACCCTGTTCCATCTCTCCTAGCTACCGATCATCCTCATATACTGATTACCTATAGAGACGAACCTCAGTTGTTCACCCATATGTGCCCAACTGAGGTTCGTCTATCTCCTTATTTATCCTTCTATTACTTACTTCGTTATGTAGCTTGTACTTCTACAGAATACAGTTGTTCACCCATACGTGCCCAACTGAGCTTGTAATTCTACCACTCCATCTGCGGAAGAAAAGCCTCGCAGTGTATCTCATCGTGCCTAAGACTTGTTTGGCACCCAGCGGTGAAACACTGACTATTGAACCACAGGTGAAATAAAGTGTGAAAGCTGAACACAAAAAGTGAACAACCAACAACACCAACAACACACAACAACTCAAACTATCAAACATGCAAGTTCGGGGTTCCTACCAGGTATTAGGCAGTGGCAATTTGGGACTTTACAACGCAAAAGCAGTTTTTAGCTAAATATGACTTTGGGGACAACCAGACCGTTCTAGGTGCTTAACACGACCTCAGAGGGTAAGGAAAGTAGGATTGGGGCAACAGGGGTTTGGAATTACTTCCAAGGTGATCTTAAGATCAATAGGTTTTTGTCTGGCACTTATATTCTGGTAACTGGCTTGATAACTATGGCAAAGTAACGACAAAGGTTATAGCTCCACAGAAATCCGATGTTGAACTTGTTCTTGCGTACTGATAACTTGTAACTTGCACTTGATTAGTCCTTTCGAACTTCTCAACTTGTCTCGCGTTCAAATATCAACTGAAATCAAATTTATTCCCACAATGTAAGTTAACTGAAAGAACTAAAGTTCCTAGAGTTGTGCCGAATAGAGTCTAGACATTCCCACACAGGACCTAGCTGGTAGCCTTGGTCTCTGGGTAAAAAAGGGTAGAATCCACTGGCTTCCTCCTAGAGAACTACGGGTATTTATACAAACGAGAGATCTAAATAAGGAAATCCCAATATCCGGTCACGAAATAATACAAACGGGTATTCAGAACTCGTCGGGTAAGCGCTCCGAGCTCATTTAGCTGTGAAACTGGTCCTGTGGAAAGTTAGTTCGCGAGAAATGGTATATTTATTATTTTAATGGCGGCTGAGACCTCTGTCACTGGGGACAATAAGCAATATACAGGCCCTGTATATGCTCAGGATATGCTCAGGATATTACAAACATCCCCAGTATATACCTGCAATATCCGGTGGCCGGATATGCTCTGGATATTAGCTAATATACAGGGCCTGTATATGCTCAGGATATGCTCAGGATATTTGAAACATACTGAGGATATCCTTACAATATCCTGAGGTCTGATGGCTACCATATATGGACTCAGGATATGCTCAGGATATTGTAACACAACATGTCCAAACAATGTCCAAAAATGGAAATAAAGACCTGCCTTGTAAGGAGAGGCTCAGCTGAGGGCAATTGGGAAAATCAAAGTTAGGGTTAGAGTTTCCTTGTAAGGCATATCTTATCTTATCTACTTCCCCATAGGGAAACCCTAACCCTATGTACAAACAATGTCCAAAAATGGAAATAAAGACCTGCCTTGTAAGGAGAAGGCTCAGCCAAGTGCCATCTGAAACTTGATGCTAGGGTTAGGGTTTCCTTATGGGGAAGTAGATAAGATAAGATATGCCTTACAAGGAAACTCTAACCCTAACTTTGATTTTCCCAATTGCCCTCAGCTGAGCCTCTCCTTATAAGGCAGGTCTTTATTTCCATTTTTGGACATTGTTTGGACATGTTGTGTTACAATATCCTGAGCATATCCCACGTCCATATATGGTAGCCATCAGACCTCAGGATATTGTAAGGATATCCTCAGTATGTTTCAAATATCCTGAGCATATACGGCCTCCATATTTTGCAGGTATATTCTGGGGATATTTGTAATATCCTGAGCATATCCTGAGCATATACAGGCCCTGTATATTGCTTATTGTCCCCAGTGAGTAGGTTTAGGGTGGGTATCAACTCTCGTATCAATGAGAATCGGCTTCTGAGAATTGAAGCTGATTCTCGACCGATTCTGATGCAGTTCCTCCTCCGGAGGAGGAACAGTGATTCTGATCGATTCTGGATCAACACTGATTTTCGACTGATTTTCGACCTCAGAATCAATACCATAATTGGCCCGGAATCGAAGGGCCCTGACTGCTTTGACTTCCCCTATTCTCATATCATCTTACCTCATTCCTGTTTCAGCACAGTGCTCTCAGCGTGCTCGTTGGCACTCACAACAAGCTACACCTAAAGCAGGTATGCAGCCTGCACCCTTCCTATCTGTCCATTTCTGATTGTCTTCCACACTAAGGTGTCAACCAAGGCGACTCTTTTGTCTGTCCAAGGTTGAATGCTGAAGGTATGTCTGTGCACCCGGGTCATCTCACAAACATATAATGCTGTCTCATCTCAGCCAATTGCTGCAAAATCACCCGCTGTCACAGTCCTTGCCCCACGCATCCACCATCTGCTCTGCCAACAGGGTGAGCAACATATGAGAATGACTCCAACAGTGACTCTGATTACAGCAATGATGCTGAGTGTTATATTTGTGCACTCAGACCTCGGTCTGATTGGATCTTCCAGTCATCTGACTTCCGGATCTTGGAAGTCAGATGAACGGATCATCATCGGTTTTTCACACAATGAAGGATTACTGAGT
Source organism: Mycena rosella (assembly GCA_029378255.1). Taxonomy (NCBI): domain Eukaryota; kingdom Fungi; phylum Basidiomycota; class Agaricomycetes; order Agaricales; family Mycenaceae; genus Mycena; species Mycena rosella. The sequence continues at coordinate 187,551 of JARKIE010000070.1, forward strand.
GTTTCCCGTTTATCTGTCTTCGATGTCAGACCCTGCTCAGCCCTGACTTCATGCCTTGTGTCTTGAACTCATGGGACATGCACGAGTTCCTCATCCATATGGTTTGTGTCCATATTAGGACATTTCTTTATACACTACATGTGGACTACTCTTCGTCCGCATTTGGACTTCTTATTATTACCTCCATCCATCATGTTACTTATACCCATTAAGGTAGTTGATATTGGACTTACTATAAATACGGCCTTGTAGCATCTTGCACTTCAGTTTGAGTATTAACATGCTTTGCCTCTCCGCTTTGCATCTTGTGTCATCTTCCGGTCTTCCGACCTCTGGTCTTACTCCCTCTGCCCTGCTGGCCCTGGTAGTATGCTTTACCCTTATTCCCTGTGGTTTTTGCACTCTCACATATATCTTTGACCTTCTGACTTCCGGTATCTCGGAAGTCCGTTGATCATCGCCCCCTTCATCGGCATAGGATATAACACTGAGCCCGAGCAACCCACCCCTCTGCCATTGCCCTGCCGCCTCATCACAACCACGAGCCCTGCCCCTACCTTGCCGCATGCTCTTACCGGCTCAAGGCTCAGCAACCATCAGCCTGCACACGTCCCGTGGCTGGCCACAAAGACTTTCAACGTGCCATGTTCACCAACAGGAAGGTTGTTGGCCGGCAACAAGAAGAGGGCCATCCACATGCTCAGTCGCTCGGTGACAAGGAGAACCACACCAGCATCCAGATTCCCTCACACGCTGTGAGGGCTGTATACACTCTGCATATGCCCTCACATTTCACTCATGCTGTACTGACCACCACACGCACAAATCACTGTTCCTTCCGAATTGGGATGCACCAAGAAACCGCATTTGGACAGACACCCCCAGACACAGCCAGCGACACCAGGACCAGGCACGGCGGCTCTCACCATACTCAAATACAACCAGGCGGCTCTCACCACACCTGTACATGGACATGCAGTGCGTTCCAGACACATTCGTGCACCCCAATATGACTGTATTTCGGGCTTTGATCCCGTATTTTGGGGCATGGCCATTGTTCGCCACCGACTCCACCCGAATCCATAGCAACCTGAGGGCTCATACCTGTGTTCCCATTGGTTCGGGTCTTCACCTTAGCAAAGGCACCTCAAATACCATCGTATTTTGCCTCGTGTTCGGACTCGCACCAGCACATCTGTTGATTTGGGTCTTTGCTAAAGCAAGACACCCTGAATACGAGTGTATTTCCTGCCTCGTGTTCAGGTGTTTCGGTCTCATGTCATGTTTTCACCCTGAATACGAGTGTGTTGGACCTTGGGAGATGATGATGGACCGTTCCCTTGGGCTGTTTCAATAGATGCCAGGCCCTAGAGGCTGTGCAGCAGCAGGTATAAAAAGGACAAGGTTTCTGAGCAGTAGTCAGTCAATCTTGGGATGAGTTTTGCCCACTTGTACTCTCACTGCCGGCAAGTGCCATGGCCGTGGGTTCATGGCATTTGATGGGCAGAGGACGGACATTTGCCATGGCGTTGGCCAGGCATTGCGCGGAGTCCTTTGTTCCTTTGTCAGTGTGGGAAATTGCACGGCTTGATATCGGTGATCAATCGGCGATCATTTCGACCTTGTAATCCCCAATTATTTCGGATTTTTTTTGCAGTTGCTAGGGCAGGAAAAAAATGGTTCTTCCCGTAGCTCACTCCTCAAATGTTTCTGGCTTGTGATTCATTTTTCTTAGCACTCCTCGAGGTGCAGCCAATTTTGCATGGGCCCCAGGGCTCAAGCCGTGCTCAAAACAAATTCACTGTATGGCCGGGGGTAGGAAAGGGAGAGACTTATAAATTTTACCTTGGGTTGACCATGCTTCGTTATTCTTTTTCGTAATAAGCCAACGGCAGTGAGTGGTGGGTAAGACGATACAAGTAATTATGGTCTTGTTCAAACCAGAAGACGGGGTTTTCCCACGCTGACAAAGGAACAAAGGACTCTGCGCAATGCCTGGCCAACGCCATGGCAAGTGTCCGTCCTCTGCCCATCAAATGCCATGAACCCACGGCCATGGCACTTGCCGGCAGTGTCTCCCGCCCAATACACAGGTTTTGATCACCACACCACAATTCAGATTTGCCTTCAGGCCCCACTCACCTTTCCTTTGCAGCTTAAGACCTAAGGTTACGCCTCACTCTCCCTCCGCAGCCATAACCAATTGCATTCACAGTACACCCCAGTCCGAGCACACACACACACATTCACCTGTGTATTCCACCTGAGTTCACTCCCACACGGAACAAACACAGCTTGCAACCCTTACGCACACCTCCCTCGAGTGTCCAATGCTAATCCCCCTAGAGAACAGACCTGCTACACCTGTGAAGCTGACTTCCTTCACACTGTAGTGCTGCTGTCCTTATCACAGCACTGTTGTGTCTACTAAACAGACTAGAAACTGTTGCACACAAATACAAAGCAGCATTGTTTAAATAATTGTTTCTGCTCCAGAGGACTAATTGATTCCACCACCCGCCAACCTGAATCCGTGAGAAGTCTGTCGTAGATCGTGAATCCCGTCGGTGGTGGTTTACTGCTGGTGCAGATTTCAGTTGAATAGTTTACTAGATTCAACTCACTGCTATCCTAGGTTGAACATACTGTTTAGTTGTCCAAGGAGCTGGGGATACAATGCTGCCAAGAAGGATGAATTATCAGCACTGGGATGCCGCGAGAAAAGAAAAGAGCCACAAAGATCTCGCATTGAGTTGGCATGCATATGGACGATGGCCTATGCATTGTTAAAATAGTTATTGACTACCATAAGTATTGTGGAGTCTGACTATGGGAGACTAACAGATTGTACAATTTGCACAATGAATGATATTGTATAGAGTGATGAAGCCAGGTAAGGGACTCGGGGGAAATGATCCGATGTTTGATCATCATCATGATGCGACACCGCCATCACCTTCCTTATATTTTCCTGCCCCTGGCATTGCCATGGTCTCCAATTCGAATTCACGTGAGTTCTTCTGTTATCTTGCCACCTTAATTGCTGCGGTCCTGCTGCGAGGAGCTGCTCCTTGCTGTTGTTGTGGTGCCTCCAACTCGTTGCCGGCCTGGCCCTTGATCAGGGTAGATCAGGGTCCACGGACTGTAGCCAAAACGTTCGACGAATCTCATAATAGCCTAGGATTTCCCAGCCTCTTCCATCTGCAGCAAGGCGAGCACCCGTATGGTCAAATTTAGTTCGCACAGCCCACAGAAGTGCTCAACAGCAATTGAATATACATACAAGGGTGACAAGACATCTATCCAGCAGTGAACTATCTTCCACCCCAATTTGTACGCCTCAGTAGTTCGTGAATGAACCTGAGGCCTCACAGGCAGCAGAAAGAGCATGTGACCCTGAAGACCGCTCACTCTAGTGGATCCATGGCACTGCTCGAGGCACTGTCATCCGACGCCATCCGGGAATCTCTCAGTCTTATCAAGGACTCCGCTGATGCCTTTCCACCCCTTGAGTCCACCGTAGGCAGCATCCTTGCTGTCTGGGATCTTGCAGAGGTCAGTAGCTCCAGCATCCAATGTGGGTGATGATTGACTGTGCCTGACAGCGCGTATTCACATCCAACGAAAATGTGCAAGCGCTGGCTCACTGTGCTACTGGGATATTGAACACCATCTCAAAAGCCATCCAGAGGACAGGCTCAGTGCCGAAATGAAATGAGAGATCGATAAATTAAACGCATACATGCGAGTTTGTAACCTAGCTTCTGCCTGCTCCTGATACACCATCTAATCAGACTCTTGAACGAAATTTCTGCTGCCATGAAAGGGCACCTCAAAGCCGGGTGTCTGTGGTGCATGCTACATCTGTGGAGGCAGGAGAGCCGGCTTGCACAGCTCACCAGGCACCTGGATGCCACCACTGGGGTGTTCAAGGTGTGGTTTATTACATTGTCTGTTGAACATTATGCCTTAGATCAGTTCCTCTGCTCGCACCGAGTTGGCATCTACCCGCATCGAGTCCACTTCTGCCTGCATTGAGTCCACGTCCAGCTGTGTCGAGCTGGTGCTGGAGAAACAGCAAGTAGATGTATCCTCCACGGTGATGCTGGTGATTGTGCTCAAACAGTCCAATGTATACCATGCACGCATCCTGTGGACCCGTGTTGAATGCTGAGCTGTTGGTAGACTCGCCTCTGTGGCAAGATGAAGTTCCTGCACCAGAACCAAGCCATTTTTTTTACTTGGCCTTCCCCCGGTATTTCGTGGGTTCTCAGAGAGCGGCTGTGCCTGTGCACTTTAGCGCATCCTCTTTCGATATGAGCTACAGATATGTGATCCTGGCAGGGCCAGCCAGGTGGGGCAAGATGACCCAAATTGCATCCACAGTGGAAATGGGCCTATTGCAAGCTGCCTGAATCCGCAACCAGGGACACGTGAACTTTGCTGTATATGTGAGTTCACGCGACTGTGGTGCCGAAACTAAAAAGTTCGGATTCAGCCTTAAACTGGCCCATTTCCGCTGTGATTTCTTTCATTATAGATTTATTATTTGCATGGTAGCTACTTGGCTGCTTGTGAGTGTGCCTTTGGTGACACCTTTCATTGGTGTCTTTGGGTTGGCAAAATGCCTATGGTCCTGTCTGGAGAATGTAAAGTGCACTTGTGTCACCTCCTAGGGTTGCATAACATCTACCGGTCATACTATCTTTTTAACCTTCATACTTTGTCATACTCTTTACCTGTATACCAGGCAATCAATCATTGGATAGTTAAACTGAGTACCTTGGATCATCGTAGTCGCCGAGTCCCAGAGACGAAGATTACGGCTGTTCCCCAGGTGCTCAAAAAAGAGAAAACGGACTGCATGTTACAAAAGATCCAGGGAACCTAAGGCTCCAACCATTAAATGTTTTCAAACAGTAATAACCATCTTGTTTCCATTTAGTTTGCGTGGAGGTGCAAACGGTAAACAAACCATTTGTAAACAGATTGAGTGGTTCGAGCTGGGGCGCCAGGATTTCTCTAGCAGGTTCAAAATGCAACACTGCCAAGTACTGCTATCTGATTTATTTGAGCGGCCTGCACTTGTGAGGTGATCCGACAGCCATGCGGTCTCGGAAGACTCAGCTTCCTGCTCAAACTAGGGTTGGATCAAGCCGCTCTTGATGGGATCAGATTGAACGAATGTTGTAAAATGTGACCTCCAATAGGGGGAGTCAAAGCTGTTGAGGAGGTGATCACGGGCCGGAGGTTCCGGAGTATTTGGTCATTTGTTTGTTGTTGAATACAGGGGTTCTGCTGCTTGTTTCATACCACAACGATGGGCCAGGCACTTCGACTTCAATAAATTCACAGTCAGAGTTTGCCGACTTGCCATTTCTAGTCAACAGTCCACCAGTCAACAGCCGAGTCACCCCAGTGGTTCAGCACTGGGCTCCCTGCCATTGACCCCTATTTGGTTCTTTGTGCACTTTCACCACTGCTCGGCTCCACATTTGGTCCTTATCTTCGCTCCTATGGTGCCTCGGCCACCCTCATCTTCGTCCATCCGCTTCTTGGTCCCCACACCGCACTTCCAACGATTGAACCGGAATTTTCGCAAGGGGGAATATAGGGATAGGGGATAACCGAGGGTGGACCAGCTGATGCAGGTAATATGGTGGGTGAAGTGGCAAGGGACTCCCCTAGGACACGTAGGATGTGCATGATCAGAGGAAGGGAGGTGGCACCAATGGAACAAGGGATGAGGGGTGGCAGGTACAGGTGCTGCGATGGCTAGGCGATGTTCCCATGGGCTATCACAGTGCCGTTCAGGTGCTTCCGAATGACCAGGACATCAGGGGGATGCTAGGACCAGATACTGGTCTGCACGATGGCGTTGCAGGTGGTCATGTTCTGTCCTCGAACCGGACCTGGGTTGGCAAGAGTACTGCTGGACACACCAGAATAGACAGGATATTCATAGTGGCCCCCATGGTTCAGTAGGGATCCCAACTGTACTGTATATGGTTATGGCCGTATAGTTACAGCCCACAAACCTCGACCTTTTTTTGACTATACAGTACTGTGACGGCTATAGTTCACTTCTTACACGACCTAGTGCCTTTAGTTACATTTCCTTATGGGTTTGGAGGACTGTATAATCACATGTGACTATATTACATAATCACTCTATCTTTACACTTGACCTTGATGTATGGCTACACCGTCAAAGTGCTGTCAGGCCGACTTCAGATGAAATGATCAGCTAGATACTAGAAATCACATCAGCTATTTCCAGCCCCAATGAGGCAGGAATGCAGCTGAATGATCCAGGCAGTATGCACAGCTGGAGACAATGTGGACAACTAGCTGGGAGTTGGCTTTTCTTCACAGGTGTAGTGTTATAAAAAATAAAAAAATTGAGTCCTGGATAACCGAGTCATTTTACTTCTCAAAATCGTTGTCAGGGTTGAAGTACATCTCAGGCGCCACTGCTCGATAACTGACTGCCCTCTGAGAGCGCAATTACATAAGTAAAATTACACAATTGTCTTTCACATCCTTTGTATTCAGTTATCTTGGTCTTGAGAAGACATCTTAGGTCTAGCAGGGGCTTTAAACATTCAGTTTGAGGTTAAGGCTTCGATGCCAGACTGTTCGGGACTGCCAGTGCCTTGTCCACAAGTGTTGGTCTGCAATCCAGATTTCAGAAGAAAGAAAGATAAAAGAACCTTGGAAACTATGCTAATTGTGTCCGCCCAGAAGATGAGATGAAGAAAGAAGAATGCCCCCAGTTCACAAATCGTAACTGCAACGGCTGCGGATTATCCCAAGTCCCACGTAAAGCACTTCGTTTTGATGCCACATCTTCCTTTGTCCACCATCTTCTTTCTCTTTGGGTCCTTGTTCTGCTGGCGCTGTGCTACCCTCACCATAGGCTGTCCCAAGAATATTCAAGTCCTTATGAGAACCCAACAAGCCCAAACAAGCCTCCAGCATCAAACCTTTGCCTCCACCTCAAACTTCAAACCATTCAATTCCGCAGCCTCAAGCCACAATCCCTTGGACCCCTTGCCTCAAGTTCTTTCTCAAGACTCTCCCTCAAGGGTCTCTCACTTGCACGGTCACAAATTGCTGTGATAATGTCTATTGTCGCCCTCCTTCCCGCCCCTCGACGGTGGCTTCTCTGCCATCCCCAATCTCGATGGCACAGTCTTCGACAGGACCCTGTTTTACAGTCCCAACACATGTGATGCCGCCCTCCTCGATGCATCCCGTGATACACCCAAACCACCCACTTTGCTCCCTATGTCGGATTTGTCCACCGTGTCCATCCAGGCAAACTTCAAGGATCTCCACAATGTGTGCAGCATGTATGCGGCCAACATTTTTGACTTGCCACCGCCCTCCCCTACTACTTGACATGCACCGGAGACTGGAAGTCGCCCTTGTTGAGGTCAGGCATCTGACTGTGGGTGGGCAGTTCACCCCGCAAGCATGCTGTGTGCTTGACGAGGCCCCAACATGCTTCGAGGCTCGCGGCCGCAGCCCACGAGGACATGTGTTCGGACAACGACTCATTCAACTGTGCATACTCGATGCTGCTGTACAAGTTACTTATGTTGTCTTGAATAATGACTTATTGTCCTGTTAATCATTCGGACAAGTTCGAGGTACACAGGAAGGATAACCAAATAATCTGAGCTGGAATACTGGAAAGATACGCAGAAAGTACTTACAATAACTTTTGCATATCTGTGGCCCCAGGGCGGAGAAAGCATTCAAAAGACACTGCAAAGATATTCTAATCTAAGAATATCTTTTGACTGCCTTCAGTGTCTTTGAATAATTCCAAGGCTGAGATATGCGAAAGTTATTGTAAATACTTGTCCAATATCTTTTCCCTATCTTGGCCTGAGTTATCTGGTTATCCTCCCTGTGGTACCTACATGAACCCTTCAAATTTCAAGTCAAAGTGTCAATCACAGATAATGGACACCTTGGATCACAGACATCAACTATATGTGGGACCCAGCTACTAATGGAGACACAATGGGTCCATTCCAGACCAAACCTAGATAGATACCTGGTGAGTTTCACATGGCAACCAGCTCGGTAAAGAGTGTCAGCCTGATGTTGTGGCCACGCTGTTACCACATCAAGGAATTTTGGTGGTGTAGGTTCAACACGGGCAGCAGCATATCTGCTGTAGGGGAAACCCCAGTACACACCAGTTGGCTGAGCATCTGTATAACTGCTCCTCCTGACCATGCTATCAAGTCCCGATCCCAGGTTACAGGATCCCTTGTCGAAGGGCCACAACGACACCGGGTGACATAGTCGGTGGTCTCTGTCTTCCATATACCTTACTGCAACCCTAGCACCTTCTAGGGCTGCCTAGATCACGAGTCCCGCTTCAGCTCATGGTGAATCCTTCCGAACCCACGTAGCATCACAGGTACGGTTACGGTACGGGTTTCGGACCTGTATAACCCATATACGGAAAGGTTGAACACTGCCGGGTAAGGGCCAATCACATCGGACATGTTGGATTCGATGTTTTCTGACCTCTGTGTAGATATATTGAGTCTCCAATACAGCTTGGAGGTCGTTCTCATTGTGTTCAAGAAACCCGTAACCGTAACCGTATATACGGAGACCCTTTACGGTATGGTTACGATTTGACCCGTAGCCGTAACCGTAAGCATACGGTACGGTTGGGATCCCTATGGTCCAGGATGATGACATTGGAATGCTGCTGAATGCCCAGGAGGACAGGGAGAACACCAGGGCCGAATACAGGCCTGCACAATGGTGTTGCAGGTGGACATTTACTTCTCCGGATCGGTCTGGGTTGGCAAGAGCATTTGTAGGTGATGCAAGGGACACTTTACCAGGTCTCGAGCATGGTTGCGCATGGACGCAGAGGTCCTTTGCATGAGGGGGAATGTTGAGGAAGGATCATGGGCTAGATGTGCCGAGTATTTGAATACAGGGGTTCTGCTGCTTGTTTCATACCACAACAGCACATCGGGCACTTCAACTTTAACGTGTCCAGCCTGTGATCCTTCCTCAACATTCCCCCTTGCACAAACACTGCAGCAATCCCCAAAACTTAGTGGGAAAAAAATGAGCTAGAATCATGTTGTTAATTTATTGGGCCCAAAACTTAGTGGAACAAAAATTACACTAAAAGATGGGGACGTTCTATTGTAATTTGTGCGACAAAGAGTCAGGATTTTAGTGCTAGTTCAGGTCGACAAAAAGTCTGAGTTTTTGTGTAATTTTTCCGCCGAAAAAAGACAAGATTTTTTCTCAGGAAACTTTGGCCCCAGAGTTTCTCCACTAAAATCCCATCTTTTAGTGGGGGGAATTACCACGGTAAAACACCAAATTTTAGATAAGATTTTCCCTGAGTAAAGGACGGGATTTTAGTGGCGGAAAAACCACGGTAAAATCCCATCTTTTAGTGGAGCTTTTTCTCCCACTAAAATATGAGTGTGCGCTGGCAGGCGCTCCGTGCCCACCCAGTATGCCGCTCCGTGTGCACTAGTACACCCTAGCGCGTTGCATGCTGATACGGCGCGTCTGGCGCTAACCTTGAAATCCCGCTATTTTGTGAGTCCTAGGGCTACCTTGCCCAGTGCTATACAATTAGAATCAGAGCTGAGCTCCGAAGCTGCTGGTTATATATCAATGATGCTGAGAGAACTGTAATGTTATCCTGGGCATACTACGGCTTGGTCCCATTCCATGGGGGTCAGCATAGTAGTCCAAGGGGTATCAGGAAGTTCGTTAGATGTAGTCCACAACCTATACCTAGGGGCGGGTTACACTACAAAAAGCTAGGTATTACCAAGGAGGTTAAACCAAAAGCCTAGACAAAGATTGAGTATCAAGTTAGACACAGACGGCTGGATGGAACCAGTCCGAGGAATGATAAGTCACCGTCCAAGGACAAGGACTATGACTGGACATGATTATGTTCGAGGACTTACTACAGTCCGAGGACTATGTTGAATAGGATACTTATGATGTCCCGAGGATCTTTGCAGGTGCCCCCGGACCGCTCATATGGGCAATAGGAGACATTGTTGACGTCTGAGGAGCCCTTGCGGGTGTCCACTGACCGCTCACACACTTACAACAAGAACACTTAGATGTCCTAGGAGTCCATCGCGGATGTCCCGTGACCGCTCTAAGTCGTTCCATGGACACACTTCCGGTGGATCCCGGGAATGATCAGAACATGTGACAGACGCGACGTGTCCCAAGGAACCAAACTAGACCAAAGTGATCGGTGGATGATCGATCACAGCAGGCTGAAACGTTGAGGCTGAGCTCTCGAGGACGTAGACGGCCGGCAGAGGTACTCCATGGCTTACTCACTAAGCTGGACAAATGGGATGGATTAGCAACCATGCCGGGGCAGAACGCAAGTGTCCGAGGAGCCGGGACGAACACGAATAGGTTCAGCCAGTCCGAGGGCATTTGAAATATACCCAATATAGGCCCTAGGAGTCAAAGGATATGACTACTAGGTGCTGAGGACACCCAAAACTAGAGCGGCTCGCCACGTATACCCTTCCTATCCCGCCCGGACTGTCTGTTTCTCTTATCTCATTGTATTTCTCATTACTCAGTTCCGCTCTGTCATGTACCTCTCTATTTACTATAAAAGACCACGTAGAACACGCCCTACAGCAGTTCATTCGTGCCCCAGTACTTGCCTAGGTGGTTGCCAACAGCGTTGCTTGCCAAGGGCCTTGTGTTCTCTGTATCAGCGCGAAGATTCATTTATAAAACCTATCCTCTTGTGTAGATTCATTAACAGGAAGTTCAATTGTTGGCTATTTGTGCTTTAAGGTCATCTAAGCCCCTACTGTGTTGTGGTCCTGCTGCAGCAGTTTGTATTCAAAGGTCCCTTGTTAAGTGGCAAGGTCAGGCATTGGAATCAACCCCGTTTAGCAGGTTGGTTGTGTATTGAACGAGCCATTGGAATCAGCCCCGTTTAGCAGGCTGGTCGTAGATAACTCTTGGAATCAACCCCGTTTAGCAGGTTGGTCGGAGTTCCCAGACCCCTAGGCCCCATTGTTGGCAGTTCTAAGACACTTTATCTCTCTCCCACCCCCACATTCCGTGGTCCTGGAACCCCAAGTTTGGTAGTTTGCAACTACTGGAAGCTCCTAGGACAGTTCTATTCAAACATCTTTGAGTCGATCTCTGTCCCAACGCCCCTCGAGGAGTTCAATCTTACCTGTATACTTCAGGACAACCCGAACTTACTTGTTAGCACTTCGTATTGGTTGTGTTGTTGGTGCGTGTGTGTTGGTTGATTTTGGTGTCTGTTTCATAGCAGCATCACAGTCAGTCCCAGGCACGGCCATACTTATGTGCACCTGTCACATACCGTGACATCAGACCTCATCAGAGCCCCGATGAGCTCAACATCAGCAATCTTTTAGTCCTGGACTCTTTCGAGTTCAACGGGTTTTTACGCGATGAAGGTCTACTGAGCGTTTCCCATTTATCTACTGGCACCTCATCCAATCCGGTTCTCCTGCTCGCTGCATTCCATCCTTCGGGCTCCTTCGCGCTCCGGAAATACCCGGACTCCGTCGGCCTCCGAGCATACCCGGGCTCCCTCGGACCCCGTTGGAATTCAGCCTGCCGACTATGGTGATCTCGTTGGCTCTCATTGTTTCCCCATGTTCATTCCCCGTTATGCCTATCCTGACTCATTCCATCACGGGGGCCTCGGACCTCCGAATTCTCCGACACTGCTATGACTTTTCTGGCTCCATCATTATTTACTCTGATTTGTTATGACTCCACTCCCCTCGGAATCTTCGGTCCTCCGGAATCTCCACCACAGCTTTGACTCATATCATACAGCACTCGTACCGCTTTGACTCGTTTCCATCACGGAGCCCCGAGGGCTCCGACCATTACGTAATACAGTATACTATAGTTTAAATAGCTTCATGTATCTTCGTTCTAGTCAGTTTGAATATCGACTAAGACTTTCTTCCTTCCTATCGTCCTTTCCTCAGTTCCGTCTTTTCTCCGATTACTCTCCCTTCATCGGTCTCCGTCGTTTTCCGAACTTGGACACGGGTTGAAGATCCCATCGGCTCCGTTCGGCCCCGACGGCGATCCAGCTTCTTCTTGAACCTGCACAGTCACGTTTAGGACTTTGCATTATCCACGCGAAGTCCTATTTTGTGTAGTTTCATTCGCCGCTTACATTCCCCCTGCCTTGACAGGACTCCTCAACTCCGATCGGTCCCGACGGTGATCCGGCTGCTCCTCGGATCCCCTCGGTCACATTTAGGACTTTGCATTGTTCACGCAAAACCCTACTTTGTGTAGCATTCACAATCCGCTCACATTTCTGTGTACCGACAACACTCATCGGCACCGTTCGGTCCCGACCAGGATTGCGATCGTCTTTGTCCTTTCTGACAGGACTCACTGGCACCGATCGGTCCTGACCAGGGTTACGGTTCAATCTCGGTCCTTACCAATAGGACTCGTCGGTGTTGGCAGAATTCGGTGATCTCGGATCGAAGCACATCAGTGCATCATCGAAGGTACGCGCTCGGGTTGCTGAGCTGTAGGTAACGAGGCTCTAAAGCAATCGAGTAAGGTAGTACTAACTATTAGACACTTTATATACTACCTCGGGGATCTCCCCGGGGGCTTACTCATCGCATGAGTAATACGAGCGCGGAATGTGCTCGAACATTCTCCAACAGTCGGCACCATCCAGTCCTGACTAGGATTGTGACTCAGTCTTTGTTCTTAACCTCTCTGTCTTCTTCCTCGGAAATCGGGCCTTGGGCGTAGAGAAAGGCGCAGCGCACGAGCTGAAGCCAAGCCCACTCTGACCCCCCTCGGGCACCGAGCCGGAGCTCCGATCGGATGGGACTACATTTCATGAAGCTTCACTTTGTGAAAGTCCTATTCCACCCTATTCGTATTACACTTTGTGCGATAGGATTTCGGACCTCCTGCGGACCACCGATGTCCTTGCATATTCCCGCGCTCGGATATCTCGGACCTCCATCGGTTCCCGAGTCTGTCCCGGTACTTGACAGCACCATTTCAACGCTCACTGGCGGGCGTGACGCACAACATTAATATTCATCTTTGCCCGGTTATGTGGAGGCTGTGGAAAGTGGAGAGACCAAAACCTGGCACCATGGCACGTTCATGATCGACATATCAGAGTGTGTGCCCTAGCGGGCGCACGGCGCACATGCATCTTTGTTCTCTTTATAGATCTTCCTTTGTCGATGGCATGTCGGCCCGAATCCCGCACGTCCTTCTGCCTTCTGCGGTGATCCCTTCCTTCAGTTTACACTGGGATAGTGAGAAAAAAGAAGGCACAGTATCGGCCTCAACAAACATGATTTGCGGGCGGGCATTCCCTCAGCGTGCCGCCAACATGCGACGCGACGTGCGAGGCCAGGTGATTGCCGAGCACCGCCACATGTCAATCGCGTGCGCCAAATCGGGATTTCCGATTAAAGCCGCTTGTCGCGTCGCGTTCAAGTTGGCGCGCCCGGGTAAATCACATTGGGGCCGTGTACTCTGTACATGTTGTGTGCCTTGCTTCAATGTTTATGTTGACACTGTCACGATCCCAGCATACACGAAAACAAAGGGATCAGGAAAGGAAGAAGCTCGGCAATCGGGCCAACAGGCGACACAGGAAGAAAGAGAACAAAGACGCGCACGTGCCGTGTGCCCGCTACAGCGCGCACTCTGATATGTCGATCATGAACGTGCCATGGTGCCAGGTTTTGGTCTCTCCACTTTCCACAGCCTCCACATAACCAGGCAAAGATGAATATCAATGTTGTGCGTCGTACCCGCCAGTGAGCGCGCGACGCACTAGGGTGTAATAGCGCCTGTGGAGCAAGGTACTAGCGCGCATGAAGCGGCATACTGGGCGGGCACGGAGCGCCTGCCAGCGCACGCTCATATTTTAGTGGGAGAAAAAGCCCCACTAAAAGATGGGATTTTACCGTGGTTTTTCCGCCACTAAAATCCCATCCTTTACTTGGGGAAAATCTTATGTAAAATTTGGTGTTTTATCGTGGTAATTCCCCCCACTAAAAGATGGGATTTTAGTTGAGAAACTCTGGGGCCAAAGTTTCCTGAGAAAAATCTTGTCTTTTTTCGGTGGAAAAATTAACACAAAAACTCAGACTTTTTGTCAACTTTAACTAGCACTAAAATCCTGACTCTTTATCACACAAATTACAATAGAAAGTCCCCATCTTTTAGTGTAATTTTTGTTCAACTAAGTTTTAGGCCCAATAAATTAACAACATGATTCTAGCCCATTTTTTTCTCACCAAGTTTTGGGGATCGCTGCAGTGAAAGGACCTCTGCGTCCACGCGCAACCATGCTCAAGACCTCGTAAAGCGCCCCCCGCATCACCAATGCTTTTGCTAACCCAGGGCAATCTGGAGAAGTAAATGCCCACCTGCGATGCCATGTCTGCGGCCCATGTTCTCCCTGTCCTCCTGGTGGTTTGGTAGCATCCCAATGATGACACCGTCCTGGACCATGGTCGACACTGTGAATATCCCATCCAGTCTGGTGCATCCAATGGTGCTCTCGCCAGCCCAAGCCTGGCTCGAGAACAGAACATGACCACCTGCGCACCATCCTGCAGGCCTGTATTCGGTCCTAACATCCCCCTGGCCTCCTGGTTTTTCAGCGGTACTGAATGGCACTGCAATAGCCCATGGGAACCTCTCCCAGCTATTGCAGCGCCTGTACCTGCCTCCCTGCCATCCATCATTCCATCACCACTACCTCCCTTCCTCCCTCTGACTGTGCGCATTCTGCGTGTCCTAGGGAAGTTGCTTGACACTCCGCCCACCATACGAGACAGTCTGGGCAATCCAGCCTCGGGATTCCCTCGCCTGTCCCCTATCCCTATACTCCCCCTAAAGAAAATTTGGGCTTGACGGTGGAAGCAGATGAGGGTGAATGAGCGGTGATAGTAGCAAATAGAATGACCAGATCCGAAGTTTAAGCGAGCAGTGGTGAGGATCCTGAGGCACAAGGAAAGGATAGGGGCCAGTGGCAGGGAGCCCAAAGCTGCACCACAGGCGGCCAAGGCTGGGCTGTTGACTTGTAGACCGCCAACTGAATGGCAATGTTGGCAAACTCTGACTGCGAATCTGTTGAAGTCAAAGTGCCCGGTGTACCGTCGTGGTATGAAACAAGCAGTGGAACCCGAACCCTTGTATTTGATGTACAAACAATGTCTAAATACTCAGCACATCCGGCCCGTGATCCTTCCTCAACAAAAGCGGCCAGGCTGCACCGGTTCTCGACCGATTCTCATTTCGATTATGATTTCAATTCTGATGGTGAGAATCAGTCAAGAATTGGTGTCATCGCAGAATTGGTCAGAATCACTCTGTTCCTCCTCCTCCGGAGCTGCATCAGAATTGGTCGAGAATCAGCTTCGATTCTCGTCGACATAAGAATTGATGCCCACCTTGAACCTACTCGAGCCTGCCCTGAACATCCACCCGCATGTATTTTCGTCTGCTAGCACTTTGGCTGTAATATATAAAGCCTAGGTAGAATCTCCTGTACCTTAGATTCTACCTTGTCTAATCTCAGGCCTTACTTCTGCTTGACTCTTGTTCCCTTGGGATTACGAGGGATGCTGGACTCTCACCTGTGGCATCACATACGGCGCTGCCTACAACCTCGTAGCATCTTCCTCAGCGGATATCATTCCGTCTTCAGCTCCTATCAGTTCCCACCTGCACAATGCTCGTGGCCTTACCTCCCAGGACTGAACGAGGAAGCTGTTTGTCTCGTATTACTACTCAGCAACCGCACAGGTTACTAGACGGGTTGCTAAACCCCGGGTGGGATTACCCTTTTCGGACGACTCAAGCCGAACCATAGGCCGTCGTTGACAGAGACAGCACGCATTCATGTAGTTGTGTGTCAAGGTAAGCATATCAGTTTTATCTTACTAGTAGAAAACTCGGCTGGTTTTTATTCACTACCATGATGCTCTGAATCGAGGTAAGAATTGGTGTTGAACCAAAGTTGAACCGGAGAGGGGATCGAACTTGATTCCGATTCTGGTCCGATTCTGTCGCCAGAATCCGACCAGAATTGATGTCAGAATCGAAAGAGAATCACCGGGCCCTGACCGCTTTGACTTCCCCTAATGACAAGAAGCATCAAATCACAGCCTTTCCGACCTGCTAACCCTCCATTGACATCATAGTCTGTAGAATTGTAGTGGAAAGCCAGTCCCAAATTTCCTGCTCGTGGATGTTTTGTTGATGGCTTCTCACCATGACGGCATGCTATAGCCGCAGGCTGAACGCAGTGTATCCTCCGCGGTGACGCTGGCGGTTGGGCTCAAGCAGTCTAAGTAATGTAAATAATTATTCCTACTCACACCCTTCGCTACGGACTGACCGCTTGCTCTGCAGATCCGCCTTCACGGCAAAGTAAAATTCCTGCGCCAAACCATCGTTTTATTAGGCCTTTCCCAGTATCTCATGGGTTCTCAGAGGGCGGATGTGCTTGTGCACTTTAACGCATCGTCTTTCATGATCAGTGCGAACGGAAGGTATGATCCCGGCCGGGTGGGGGCAACTTGGATGAATGGCTGTATAATCCTTTTTTCCTTCTCTCTCTTTCTCTCTTGCTCTCTCTCATCTCGCTCACCTCGCTCATCTGAGCGAATCACCTTCACACTGTCTTTACCTGTGGCATATCGCAACATATATACTGGTTCTGTGGGACGTAAAGTGTACTCACTTCGCGCTCAACCCATACAAAATCGACAAACTGCACATATCAAAACACGAAAAAGGAGAAAAACTAAAAACTATAACTGCTTCGGGAAACGGCATACGCTCACTCCCTGTACTTATTGCTACCACATCCGCAATACTTATTATCACATTTGCCAAATATATGACACTACTTTGGATGGCACCATGGAGAATTCCTTGGGAGTCCACGTTCGTCCGCCATTTTGCCAGACTAACTTGGCGCGAGCCTGAGGAAGGAGGTATACACCCTGCTCTTAAGGGTTCATTGAAGTTCTTTGGTATTTCTGGTATCCGAATCCTCGACACCACTGAATTCTACAGCGACTGCCCCGCGATCCATCGATTGACCATCTCCAATGACTGCTTCGGCTTGTCATACGGGACCTGGAAATATGGTCAGCGGGATAATACTTGCTTTTGGACACGCACCATGTGGCCTGCCGCGTCCACGGTGGCCAAGGTCAGCGCCCCAGCGGCGCGCGTTTTCCCTGCTCGCTTGCCGTCGACGGTCCACTCCCTTAGCGGCAGCGCACTGAACTCCACGTGGCCGCTCCACTCCAGCGCGAGCGTCCACGCCTCGTTACCGACCCAGTTGCACACCCAGTCGTACGTGCCAACATAGATGAGCACGCGCACGCCGCGCTCAAGCAGCGCCCCGACGTATTCCGTCGCGCCCTTCGTCATGTCGAGATTTATGCTGAAGTCGATTCCAACTTTGTCCGAGCATGAGGTATACGTGGAGACATCCACGCCGAGCAGGGCCTGCACGTCCTTCTGATTGAGGTATTTTGCGATCTCCCTGGAAAGACGTTAGCGCGATTTAGTCGATCGTGGAGCATGCGCACACAATCTCGTCGTAGCACAGGTCAGATTCGCCGCAGTTCTTGGTGAGGTCATACGGGTTGAACCCTGGTTTGCATTATTTAACGAAATTTAACGGACGAACGTGATACGGACCTGCAGCGTAATAGGGCTCCATAAGGGTAGCTGCACAGAAGCCCATCGCTGTCTCGCAGTTGATGAGGTCGAATTGGTCTTGAAATGATTCCTTGAACCATTTCGTGCATCGAGGGAGCTAATTGCGACGCGTCAGTGCCGGGCAGATCATTGACACGCGAGAATAGTACATACCCGGGCTTTTATTTGCACACACGTTCTGTGGATGAGGGTCAGTACAGACTGGGCATGCGGGGCCGTACATACTGGATGTCCTGAACGGGTGGGGTTGACGCTGGGGAACACTGAAGCTCGTACCTGGCTAGGATCAATGCTCTGCTGTCTCCTAAAGTTTGATGGGACGTACCAGGACGGCAACAAGGTGAGTATATCGGACATTCCATTCCCTGAAACGAAGGTCAGAGGGGCGGCACTAACCGGATTACACCATACCAATTATTACAGATGTGAGGTTTATGGGCGCGAGGCCCGCTTTCACGAGGCGGGGATTCTGGTCGTATACTGCAGCCGCAAAGACAGGAAGGTATCGTCCCTGCAGCCATTAACAGCTAGCCGACTGTGATTCTTTGCGTTCAGCATCGATCGTACACCATACGATTCTCCAGCCATGTGGAACCCACGGCCTTGGAATTTAGTGAAGTGGGCGAAGAAGATCGCAACGAAAGCGGCGATGTCCTTTGCGGCGTCCTCGGTGGTGCCCTACCGAAGTTCAAAGTTCAAATGTTTCGAAGGGATTAAATTCATACCACTGTTTCCCCATATTCTGCGAACGAAAACCCGACTCCGATGGGTTGGTCAATAAAGAAGATATTTGCATTCGAGTTCCACGATTCTGGGTGGAAAACTGTGCCGTTGCCTGCATTTACCAACCTGCAGGGCCCTGTGGTGCTTGATAGTCAGCATCAAAATATGGGACGCGGTCTAAATTGGCACCTAGCTCCATGAATAAACCTAACCCGGATGAGCATCCTGGTCCTATTTCAGAGCATGAGACCAATCGTGAAGGCATGAAGCAATGGTGTGCAAACCTCCGTTGGTCCAGAATATCACGTCGTCCTTGTCTGGATTGCTCCTGCTTTCGAAAAAGTAAAAAAAAAGGTGGCGGGCTTGGATGTCAATGTAGCCCGTGTATGCGCTGCATTTCTGATTAGCATCTTAACACACACATGTGCGCGGCCACACACTTCACAGTATCATCGCAGAAGCGACTTTTCTTGATGCGCACACCGTACTGGGGGAACTCGGGATGCGCGAGGGCGGTAAACGAGGCCTCGGGGAGGATGTCGAGCGCCCCGATGGGTGCAAACGCCTGAGCGGCTCCGATATCAGGACTGCTGAGAACCGTCTGAGAGGCATACGCAAGCTGAAGGCTGAGCAAGGATGCAACGAGGGCCACGATTCGAAGGGCCATCGGGAGAGTCACAATGGGGACCAATTCCTTTGGGACTTTTAACGCGATTTTCATCAAGCGAGGTCCGATCGCACTGCGCAGCAGATCGCAGTCGCTAGGTGCCGCAGTGTGGGCTGTATCAGCTCCATGTGGAAATTCGGCGCGGGACAGATGGGAAGGCGGGCGTCTCCGTCAGCTGCTCCGTCCCTCCATTTATTGCGAGCCCACACATTTGATATTTCCTTTTCTCAGAGCAGCCATGAATCCGCGCCGCGCGGAGCAGACGAGAGAGTAATTCAGTCGCAGCGGCAAGATGCACCGTCGCAGCCAAGTCGCAGCCGGAAACGGGGAACCCGGTGGTATATTTGTCAAGTCCCTCAATAATCCGGATCCTCCAGTGAGGGTCGTGCTGGGTCGTGTCGTGGCTTGCAGCTTGTCGGCTCGGATCAACCGCGATTTAGCCGAATGGCGACGTGATCCGGTTCTCACCGAGTCCGAGCCTGCGACTTGGTCTCTTCTCTGAGGTTCTCTCATTCCCCAATCCCAAGTCAGTAAGAGCAAGCTTCGAGGGACACGGCGTAAGTCAAGCCTAATCGACGCGCCCCCCAACCAGGAGTAAAACCCTTGATACATTACAGGTGTCGCCAGCATGGCTGTCAGTGGCAAGGGCGCCCGCATTGAAGAGATAATCGAAGGAGGCTCCTTGATCCGCTACCACCACATTTCCCACGCTGGCTCCGCTGTCGACGGGGGTCAAACGGGGCGGGTGGTGGCCAACGTGCCAAGGATGGGTTAGCAGCCAGGGTTTGGAGCCCAAGGGTGACCTCCCCACCCGCGTAGCCTACGAGCTACACCGCTAAGTGCGGAAGGAGCCATAGAGCCCAGGCCACAGAGCCATATATTATCGTGCCGCACGAGGCCTATGCATGCGTACAATGCATCCCATTCATGGGCAAATACTACTGGTATGTTCTCTTCCATGCCCATGTCCTCTTCCTTCCCCATCCACCCCTGCTCACCGCCCCCGGCGACGATATCGTCCCACCTTGCCACGTCACTGTATGACTCGTTGCTGCGGAACGGAGCCGAAATCACGTGATCTGGGCCGGTACGACTGATGCGAGCCTTCAACAATCGTCGAGCTTCAGCCTCTGTAACACCAAGCTTCCTGCCAAGAGTGCCTGATGAACAGACCCCATATTTACTCATGACCTGATTTAAATCTTCAATGTCGGCCAGCCCGATCTCTATACAAAAATCCACATGCTCTTTTGTGAATGAGGAAATAAATTTCCACGATTGTTTACTGTCTCAGGTTTCCACGGAAAAATCTGAATTTAATCCAAGGGAAAGGCATTATATGTCAGTTGACTCCAAAAGCCTAAGATGAGTGAGGTCATGTCTAGTGTGGGCCCGACCGTCCTGACCTCCAAGGGTCACCTTGTGACGTGACTGATATGATTCAACCACGCCTTTCGCAATTTCAAGCCGAACTTTGTCAGTGACTCTGGACAATGAAATCTAAAGACCACAACTTAAGAGGTCATTTCCTCCATGGTAGTTAATCAATCTGTATTGGAGTTAGAGCACTCGGGCACATGACCGAGGCTCGGGGATGCCTCGGGGACCTGGAGCGCTTGGTAAGACCAAGGCGGAGACGGGCGGAATGCTGCGGATTATGACTCGCACGGACCATGATGAACAGTATAAATACCATAGAAAACACCCAGTAACCTTACGAGCTTGTACCAACCCGCCCTCACGGGCATCATGTAAATCTTACTTTGGTTGAACTGAATATTGTGTGAACATAAGGATTGAACTCCTTAAAGCAGAAACACCAACAATCTGCTGTGCCCCCCAAATCCATCCGTGACGGCGGTCCCAAAACGCACCTTAAATATGCCTGTACACCAACACAAAACCGAATTAAATACCGCAGACCCTCCTGGACCACGGGAGGGTTCCGGGGAGGTGGTATCTCCCTCTTGCATGTGCTTGCTGGCTGCGAGTTCAGAACATGAAATCAGCAGGAGCCAGGGTACCCAGGGGCCTATCCCTGGCTACCACACATGTGGCCCCTTCTGTAACGGTTCTGTTGCTCTGGCCGTTGCAGAACATGTTGAATCTAGAACCCGTGTAAGTAAGATAACCTTACAGCGATGTTGTGGAATCGAGTCATTATTCACCTAGAACCCATGTAAGTAAGATAACTACGAGTTCTAGTGAGCCTGTGCATATAGGATACGTGCTGGAAGACTTACCCTTACAGCGATGTTGTGGAATCGAGTAAGGGTAAGTCGACGCAATGTCACGGTGTATCAACACACGTGACATAACAGTGTGACTACGGTACGCGTCCCGCTGAAAACAAAAACCTCTGTTCAACTCACCCCCTCAGCGTGGACGGCCGTAGGTACACCCCCTCAAGCGACGCCGAGGGCGGTGCGGTGCCGGACGAAGGCGGGATGAGGGAGGGCCTTGGTGAGCATATCGGCGACGTTGTGCTCGGTTGGTACGCGGAGCAGGTGGATTTTCCGTTTCTCGACGCAGTCTCGGATATGGTGGTAGCGAATGTCAATGTGTTTAGCGCGAATGTGTAGGGATTGGTCGTTTGCGAGAATAATGGCTGAGTTGTTATCGCAGAATAGGTCGGTGGGAGTTGAGAGAGGAACGGTGAGACCTTGAGTCAGCATTCTGAGCCAGCACGCGTCCTTGGATGCTTCGGACGCGCCAATGTACTCGGACTCAGTGGAAGAGACCGAGACGACCTTTTGCCTGCGGGATGACCAAGAGACAGCGCCGGATCCGAGCGAAAAGGTGTAACCCATAACCGACTTGCGACCAGGGTCGTTCGCGAAGTCAGCGTCGGTGTAACCGGTAAGTGAGATTGGCGCGGTACCGCCTAGTGTGAGCGTCATCTTGCGTGTCCCCTTCAGATAGCGAAGCACCCGTATCGCGGCCTGCCAGTGTGACGTCCCGTAGCAATCAAGGAAGCTTGCGAGTTTGTTGATGGCGAAGGATATGTCGGGACGGGTAGCGAGGGAGACGTACATCATGGACATCACGAGGGAGCGGTAGGGTGTAGCAGCAAGGTGGTCTGCGTCTTCGCGGGAAAGCGGCGGGGCATCGGGGGCTGGGCGCCCGAGAGGGACTTTGGATTCCATGGGCGTCCGAGGTGAGTCCGCGTCCTTCTGGTGAAACTGGGATACGAGGCGGTCAATTAGGGCAGTCTGCGACAAGGAAATGGTCTTGCGCTCCGGGTCGCGGACGACGCAGATCCCGAGGCAGAATTTGACTTCGCCCAGATCCGAAATAGCCCACTTTGACCGGAGCTGCGCCTTGAAAAGGTCGTTCGCCGCCGCCTCGCTCGCCGCGCATAGCATGTCGTCGACATGAACGGCGACGAGGTTCGTGACACCGTCCACGACTCGAACGTAGATGCACCATTCGCACAGGAGACGCCGGAATCCCCATTCCAGTATCGCCTCGTGCATAGCGCGATTCCATGCCCGTCCCGCCTGCTTCAGTCCGTACAACGCCTTCACGATCTTCCACAGCCATCCTTCCTTCCCTGCCACCTCGAAATGCTTGGGTTGGCGCGAATATTGGACCTCGTCGGGCGGGAGAGGCGCATTGAGGAACGCGGTCTTGACGTCGACCTGTTGGATGTCCCAACCTCTCGAAGCAGCGACGTGGAGGACCGCGCGGAAGGATTCGAGGCGCACCGTTGGTGAGGTCGTTTGCTCGTAGTCGCGGCCGTACTGTTGCCTGCAGCCCATGGTGCAGTAACGGACCTTATTACGGATCACAGCACCGACCTCATTACGCTTGCGCGTGTACACCGGTTTGACGTCGAGGATGGTCTTGTGGAGTGGTACGGCAGAAGGAGGAACAAGTTCATAGACGCCGAGGTCTCGGAGGGCTTTCAGCTCCTCGTGAGTCCCGGCAATGCATCCCTCGGCGTTGGGAGCCGCCATAGCTTCCCTATAGTTCTGCGGGTCGTCCGGGAACTCGACGTTGATCAGGTTGTCCGCGAGGTACTCGTTGATCTGAGTGAGCATCGCGGTCTCGACACCATCATCGTCCTCCAGCGAGGCCGCGATGGCGTCCTCGATACCCTCGAGAATGGCCATCTCGCCGTCGTCATCAGCGCTGGTCCCAGCAGCGTGGTGAACAACGGGGGCGCGAGTGCGGGAGGAGCGACGGGGAGGAGGTGGAGGCGGAGACGCGGTGCGGATGGGAGGTGGGATCGGAGCATCGACGAATACCGCTGGATCGCCGATGACAGGGATGGAAGAGGTGAACATGACTGGGTCTGGGCATGACTGATCGTCGGGAACGGAGTCGGCGGCGGCGTCAGCCGGAGCGGACGGGCGCGCGAGTCGTTCCGCAAGTAGCTTCTTGTCATAGTGGACGTCTTCGGTCTGGCCGTGCTCAATGAAGCGAACGTTCCCGGAGTTGAAGATCTTTCCGGTGGAGCGTTGCCAGCATCGATAGGCCTTGCATTGGGGCGTGTACCCAATGAGCACGCATTCAATGCTGTGGGCGTTGGCCTTGGGGTTGTGACCTTCGATGAGGACGAAGGCACGACATCCGATTTCCCGCAAGTGGCGCAAATTCGGCTTGAGCTTTTCGAATCCTTCGTGAGGAGTCTTGCCGAATTGCGCTCTTGCAGGTGTTCTGGCGTGCAAATATGGGGCCGTCACGCAAAACTCGTCCCAGAGGTTAGGCGGGGCTCCACAGCTGATACGCATCGCGCGGGCCTTGCCGTGGATGGTGCGGTGGAAGCGCTCGACCTTCCCGTTGATCTTGGAGACATGGGGAGGAGTCCAGACTATCGCGATACCCCTGCTCGCGCACCACTGGATGAATTCATCTGATTTGAGTTCTTCATTGTCGACGACGTAGGTCCCAACGCGCTCGCCGATCCATCTCTCAGTCTCGAGCTCCCACGCTTGGAGGACGGCGAAACAGGATGATTTATTAGGGACAGGGAAAGCGAATCCACGAGTGGTATGGGCATCGACGATATTGAATGTGTATTCATTTCCGCTCCTCGACTTCGTCGCAATCCGCCCGCTCAAGTCTATGTGCACCCTCTCCAGTCGACGAGTGGTGGGAGGACCCTCACGCACTTTGGGAATGTTGGTGCGTGCCTGTTTCCCCAGAATACAGGCGTCACAAATGGGAGCATCGACTGAAGGATCGAGATCCATACCATCAACGTGACCATGAGTAAACATGTCGGCGACGGCTTGGTGGTGAGCGTGGCCCAGGCAGAGGTGCCAGTGGCGGAGATCGCGAGCAGAGGCGGTGGCGGCGTTGGCGGACAGGGCAACGGGATGGCAGTGGAGGCGGTGAAGGTTGCGAGTGGGATGCACCGAGCCTGAGCATATGACGGATTTGGACGGGTCGGTTATCCACGCGGCCTTGTTATCGAAATGGAATGTGTAGTTATTAGCCTGGCAGAGGCGCAGGACGGAGAGTAGTCGGATGGAGGCGTTCGGGACGTATAGCGCGTACTCGAGAGGGAATTTGTTGGTGATAATAGTGCCGAGGCCCGTGGCGTTGATCGAACTGCCTTGGAATCCCTTGATGGGACGCGGGTCAATTTCCTGGAACGTGAAGAAGTCGGAAGATAGGGTGAAATGTGGGTGTTTGCCCTGGTGTCGGCTACGAGCTCGTACTCAGATGCGTCCGCGCTTGCCGCGATGGGATTGTTCCAGTCGACCGAGACTCGCGGCTCCTCTGCCAGCCAGACTTCGAGGTCGCCGACGCTTGGGAGGTTGTCCGTGAAAAGCGCGTTGGACGCGTCGGCGAGCGCCGCGGTCGCTGCGGTGGCTGCGGGTGTGGCTGCGGGAGTAGGCGCAGACGGGACAGGGGACAGGAAACAATCAATCCCCTGGAGGGTGATGTACGCCCTGCCCGCTCCGTCGCGCTTGACCTGCGGGACCTTGTTCCTCGGTGCGCCCGCGGTCGGTTGCTTCCCCACGGTGCCACGGTCTGCCCGGTACTTCTCCTGCGCCTCGCGGATGCTCTTGCCGTTCATACCACCCCCTTTGCTTGTGCAATACGGCCACGTGTGCATGGACGGCTTAGGGCAAATCTTGTTGGTGCAAGAGTCAGCCGTCGTCGCTGCGAAAGCTTCACCCTGCGAGCTCTCCCCCTCCAGCTTACGATGCTGCCTAGCGTCGAGCGTAGCGAGCGCCACGGCGAGCATGAGGTTCGGCTGGGCGAGAAGAGTGGACACAATGTTCTCGTGATTCTTCTCGAGCGCGGAGATGATGCCGCTGAGCAGGAACAGCTCCGGGTCCGGTGGTCCGCAATGCCATACGGACTCGTTGCATTGGGTAAGGAGGGTGGTGGTCGCTGCGAAGGTTTTGCGATCGGACACGTAGGACAGGTTGGAGAAGCGTTTGAGTGCGGACACCTGCCCGGCGGGACCACGCGCGAGGTGGCGATAGCAAAGAGTCCCCCAAGCGTCTGCGGCGAGCGAGCAGTGCGCGATATGTATGTGTTCCGTCAGGGCGAGTACGTCGCGCAGGAACGAGAGGACAACATTATTGGTTACCATCCAAGCGCGGTGGTGGGCTGGGTAAAGTTGGAACGAGGGGCAAACATTGGGGTCCTCGGGCGTCGACTCCAAGAAACGGGCAGCGCCAGGAATCATGCCAAGTTGGTTCTCGACCTTGGAAGAAAATTCACGCCAATTATTGCGCTCGTACGCGAGCTTGTCCTCCTCTCTCCACCCCGACGTCGTGAGGGGGAATACCTTGGGGACCGGACCGATGGACGCGACATACTCGGACGCAGACGTGGGGACCCCCGCGCCGTGGATGGGCGGGGCCGTCTGATACGGTAGCGTGGGTGCATACGGGTAGGAACCGCCGGAGGTAGGAGTGAGGAAGGGGGGTTGCGGCACACACGGCGGCACAAATGGCGCACGCTGCGGTCGCGGAAGGTGTTGCTGCTGGGCGTACTGCTGTGCCGCATGCTGCTGCTGCTGCGCGTTGGACGCCGGCTGGGGATACGCGTACTGAGGGTATGTGGGAGGCTGGGGGTGAGCCTGCAGCGCATACGCCTGCGGTTGGTGTCCAGGCTGCGGGTACAACGGCTTGTGGGGAGCGTGCGGCGTGTGGTGACCAGCGAATGCACGATTCGGAGGTGTCGCATTTGGTGGGCTTGGGAGGGGCCGAGACGCGTGTGAGTGCGACGGCGCGGCGTTCTGCGACTGGGCGTTGCCCCAGAGACCCGGCTGGAAGGGATTATTGGAGGAGAATGTGGGATGCATGATGCGGAAAGGTCGCGCGGCGTGGTGTCGTCAAAAGTGGTCGTGCGCCCTGCGCGATTCATAACAAAAGAAGGAACCAGCTCGTTGGAGCACACAATCGCGGGGTTTGAGATTCAAGAGCTCGTCGTCGTCAACAGCGAGCTAAAGACCCATAACCTGTTGAATCTAGAACCCGTGTAAGTAAGATAACCTTACAGCGATGTTGTGGAATCGAGTCATTATTCACCTAGAACCCGTGTAAGTAAGATAACTACGAGTTCTAGTGAGCCTGTGCATATAGGATACGTGCTGGAAGACTTACCCTTACAGCGATGTTGTGGAATCGAGTAAGGGTAAGTCAACGCGATGTCACGGTGTATCAACACACGTGACATAACAGTGTGACTACGGTACGCGTCCCGCTGAAAACAAAAACCTCCGTTCAACTGAACAAGGCGAAGAGTGACAACTCAATACCTCCCTCAATATTTCGGCTCCGACTGGAGTTCTATCCTACGCCAGTGGGCCATTTCTTTGGCCGGAGAGCCCTGAAGGTATGAATATTGCTGAAGGTATCGACCAATGGTCTGATGTACATATGTGTGATGTTGAGGTGGAAAATGGTCCGTGTTCTAATAACGATAACACACAAGCGAATATAACTAACAGCACGGACTCTGACATGTGTGCATCAGAGCATTTAACAGACAATTCGCAATCTAGCACTCAACACAGCGCAATTAATGACCCTCATATACCGAGCTGGGAAAATGAGAATATAGCAATTCGGAAGAGATACAAACCCCCAGCGGTATTAAAGTCGGGGAAGTTCACCCGATCAAATGTGACAATCGGCTCACTAAACATTGCCGGCCGCGACGGCAACATCTCGATGCACAACAGCAGCCACAAGTTCAAATTTCTGAAGGACACCATCGATGTCAACAACCTAGCTATTCTAGGAATGCAGGAAACCCACTTCGACAATGTCTCGGCTGCCCAATTCAACAACATCTTCGGCCGTTGGTTTAAGTTGTACCATTCCGCACATCCAGAAAAACCTTCCTCTACAGCAGGTGTTGCCTTCGTTCTGAACAAGAAGTTCTTAGACACAGATAATATCCGCGAATACGAGCTGATCCCTGGACGTGCCTTCATGATAATTGTCCCCTGGAACAATGGACAGTCACTGAACATTTTGAACATTTATGCCCCCAATCGTGCCGAGGAGCGAGATCAGATGTGGAAATTATTGTGAAAAAAATGGGCCCAGGACCTGAATCTTCCGTTCCCAACCATCGCCCTGGGCGATTGGAATTTTGTCGAAGACCCAATGGATAGAAATTTGGGTGCAGCTGAGACTGTCCCAGAAAGTTTTAAATGATTGAAGAACCTACTACGCCTGCAAGATGGATGGCGTACCACATTCCCTGACACACGGGACTACACTTGCTGGACTCAGAGAACAGATAAACGATCCGGTGAGGTCCATAACTCCTACTCGCACCTGGATCTCCTCGAGGTAGATAGCCAACAGTTCAAAAACTTCCGTGGCTGGGAGATTAAACATTGCCCAGTGAAAAGCGACCACAGATTAGTCCTTGCCCAGATGACATGCAGCGCTGAAGAGTGGCCAGGTCCAGGACGGTGGAGTATGCCCCTATACGTCCTGAAGACCCCCAAATTCATGAAGCGCGTCCAAGAGCTGGCTTCCAAATTAGTGAATGAATTAGATACATTAGATCCCACACAACGAGACCCAACCCGAAATATTCAAACAGCTTGGGCAGATTTCAAGGCAGATGTTACGACATTTGGGAGGCATTGCTCACGATTTGTGACGGATGATAGTACCCGGGAAATAAGGACCTGGAAGGCTCAGCTGAAAATTGTGATACACGACGATGAAATGCTGCCAGACGATAAGGCAATGACCACCTATCTCCTGGAAAAGAAAATCAGGGAGGTTTCTGAGGGCAAAAAGGCTGTCTCTGAGGCACGTTACAACGTGGCAGGTGAGACCTTACGAACGAAGTCCTGGACATGATCAGCGAAGGGATATCATCCCAAAGAATCAATCCGTGAGTTCAAACTCGAAGAAAATGGAGACCTCTCTCCTTCACGGTACGAAACCCGGCCCAAGAAAATGGCAGAGATGGCAAGAGACTACTATGAACGAGTGCAGGACAACGATTTGCCCGATGAATATGCAAGACTTATGGCAACGGCCATAACATTAGAAAAATGCAATGTGCACCTGTCTAAGACCGAGTACAACGACATGGACAAGGACTTAGAGAGTCCCGAGGTCGGAATTGCTCTCAAGCTCTCGAATAACAACAAAGCTCCGGGTTTAGATGGCCTTCCTTATGAGTTTTATAAAATTCTGGACATTCTATTCAACCAAAGTAAAGGAACAGATGATGAGAAATTCGATGTGTTGAAATTTCTCACAAGACTATACAGAGACATCGAGAGCTACGGGGTTGTCCCGAGCTCGAAATTCAACGCAGGCTGGCTCTGCCCGGCATTCAAGAAGGGAGATAGGTCACTCATCTCCAACTACAGGCCTATAACTCTGCTTAATTGTGATTACAAACTAATGACCAAAACTTACTCGCTACGACTGATGGAGGTCGCACCAGCGCTAGTGCACCCTGACCAAGCTGGTTTCATGAAAGGGAGAAAGATAGAGGACCAAGTTAAACTTGCAAAATTCCTGCTAAATTATGCCGAGGCAGCAGAGGAAGACGGCGTGATAGTAGCCCTTGATCAGGAGAAGGCCTACGACCGAATCAACCACACATACCTGCTCAGTGTCATGCAACACATGAGCTTCCCTCCGAAATTCTGTAACACAATCAAGAGCCTATATGGGAATGCCGAAAATCGTAGTGGTCATAAACGGTGAGACTAGTGAGCCCTTCATAGTAACCCGTGGGGTAAGGCAAGGGGATCCACTCTCCTGCCTTCTATTTAATCTGGCAATCGAGCCTTTAGCATGCCTCTTAAGGAATTCGGATCTGAAGGGGGTGAAAATACCAGGCACTGACCAAGCTCTTTTGGTATCCCTCTTTGCCGATGATACATCTGTGTACCTCTCATCAGAGGACTCAATCGACACACTCTGGGAGATTTTACGACTATGGTGTACCGCTTCAACAGCAAGATTCAATGAGCACAAGACGGTACTAATTCCGTTTGGTACTGCACACTATCGCCAAAAATTACTCCGTGACAGACGATTAAACAGCCGGAGAAGAGTTGAAGAAATTCAATCACACTTCAGAATCACACCTGACGGCCAAACCTGCCGCTTATTGGGTGCATGGATTGGGAACAACATCCCTTATACTACACCATGGCCAGCGGTCCTTGAAAAAGTTTCAAGTGACCTAGAATGCTGGAAGTTAACCACACCAAGCTTGGAGGGGAAACGGCATGTCATTAACATGGTCATTGGAGGAAGAACACAATATTTAACACGAGTTCAAGGAATGCCCAAGGCAGTTGAAGAAACAATTGTGCAGATGCAACATTCATTCCTGTGGGATGGTAAACCAGCTCGAGTCGGGACTGATACCATGATCCTCAATGTCACTGAAGGGGGGAAACAAATTCTAGACATACCCACCCGAAACGAAGCCATAGACCTTTGGAACCTGCAGTCTTATCTGGTCCAGGGTCCAGCCCGTGCACGCTGGTGTTACTTCCTCGATTATGTACTCACAGATTTCCTTGAAAAGAGCTACTTCAACATTCGTCCTGGACAGATTCTGAACGTATTCTTACAAGACATACATGTTCAAATCTCAGACCGGACCCCACTTCCGCAAGAAGTTAAGCGCATGATTCTGACAGCGCGAAAGTACAACTTGAAGTTCACAGGACTTTCAATCAGTCCGGAAATAAAATTAGGGATGCCCATCTGGAAGCATCCGGCTATGGACAAGATTCAGTACCAACGTGGCTGCCGCCGAAAAGCTGCAACATGCCTTCGTATAAATCACAATGTACGCACAGTGAATGATGTGCTAGTTATCGCCACACGTCGAACCGTAATTGCCCGGAAACCTCACCAAGTAAACTCATCTGGAATTGGGAGAAAGAATTGCGGGTGCCAGTCATGCTATCGGGATCGCACTGAGCTTGAATGTGAGCATCCCGGAGAATGCGTTGAAACAGCGAAAATATTGTTAGACAGCATTCATCCGAAATGGAATCCAACTGCACCCAACCTCGATCTCTGCGATGAATTATCTCTAACGGCGAAGGAGCTAGAAATGAATGCGGCACCATTGGAGTCAGAGAACTCACTTTCAACATTTGACCCGGACTTCCACCTCTCTAGTGTGGAAGGAGGCTTTCGAATTTTTGCAGCTGGGGAATCTCTCAATTAAATAACCCCATCGAGGTACATGATGCCTGAGCCTGAATCCCAACTAAATGTTTTTTTACACGCTCAGGTGCTCCGGCCTGGTGAATTTGAACCTCAAATTATACTCACCATTACGATTCTGAGTGGCGGAGAGGAAAGGAACCAGAAATTAGCACTCACCTTTGATCAACCTGAAATACCACTGAACTTCACATCCGCGTTGCTGGGGGGACTGCTGCATGTTCTT
The DNA here is from genome assembly GCA_029378255.1 of Mycena rosella. Lineage (NCBI taxonomy): Eukaryota > Fungi > Basidiomycota > Agaricomycetes > Agaricales > Mycenaceae > Mycena > Mycena rosella. The sequence goes on from JARKIE010000070.1 coordinate 218,617, forward strand.
CTGAACACAGAAAGAAATAGCTCCCTACTCATCTGCTCCTCGTCGGACATCCTACAACGAGTACTTGTGAAGGAACGGCTGAAATACGAGAATAACATACTGGACCCAACCTTCAGACTTAATAAAGCGGTCATCGCAGCATTAAACGAGAGATCAGCTCGAATCCAATTTAAGAAGGTGTCAGTAAGCCGGGAAAAGTCTCTATCGACACTGACACCTGTTCCTGTGGAAATTGACACTCAAATTGACCTTATGTTCAAATTGCCAGGCATAAAACTATCAAATGGATCTCAGAGAATTTTCACTCGAGCCATAAAGGCGTTGCGCCCAATGCCACATCGGAAATCAACATTCATCAATCTCGACCGTACTCGGTGTGCAATAGAGGAGATTTCGGGTTACACACCCACGGACACAACAATTTGGTTGTCAATCCGGTCAACAACTTTACAACGGCTCACCCGCGAATTCTTGTGGAAGTGTATACATAACATGTTCCGTGTCGGTGACTTCTGGGCACACATCGACACAATGAAGCTGAATGGCCGGTGTCATTTCTGCGAAGCGCCGGAAACATTAGAGCACATTGCATTGGAGTGTGAGGTGCATGGGCAACGGGTGATATGGAAGCTTACACGAGAACTATGGCTCAAAAAATACAATGAGTGGCCAACCCTCAGCTGGGGCTTAATTCTGGGCTGTAACCTCGCAAGATTCAAATCTAATAAGGGCATCCTCATCCGGGAGAAAGGACGATTGTTTGCCATAATTGTATCAGCTGCCTGGCATTTGATCTGGAAACTGCGCATGAATAGAGTCATTAGCAGCCCAGGAATGGCACTGAAGGAGGAAAACATTCACAATCTATGGCTGAAAACAATGAACGCAGCCCTGACAAGGGACCGGATACTAACTAATAAAACTCGGTTTGGACCGCTATCGTTCAAAAAAAAATTGGTGTTGAACACATGGAGTGGTCTATTGATGGACGAAGATTCATTGCCGGATGACTGGATTCATGAAAAGTGGGTATGCGACCCAAAAACAATGCAACTGGAATAGGCTAAACATCAATGGTCGGAGCCCCACACTGGTTTACAATGTGCGTAATGGCATTTCCTCCTTGGACAATTCTCCCGGCATGCCTGGCTAACTACCAGCAACACAGACGGATGAGCTTAGAATGCTTCTGCAGACTTTGTTTCATTGCAAATGTTGCAAAAAAAAAAAAAAAAAAAAAAAGAGATAATCGATAAATGCGGACATCTTGCAAATGGAGCGCTCTATTAGTTCGCTGCGATGCAAAAGAGACACGACATAGGGATAATTTTACTCATACAAATACTCCATCTTCACTTTGCCCAACGAAATCACCTCGGAAATCTTCATTCAATTCCTTCCCGTTTACCCTCAATGCCTACCAACGGGGATTCTTTCACCGACTGTTCTCACATAAATCTGTCGCAAATGGAGACATATTGCCATGCCCACTCCTGCCCACTGGAGGGCAATCTCATTATTCGAAGATGAACGAATCGAGGCCCAAGCTCAGCTAGTGCGATCCTGGCTCATGTTGTCCGCTTTCTATCGTATTCATCAGCAAACCCTGATTTGGGTCGGTAGCGGCGTAGCACGTGGTAGCACCGCGTAGCAGACCGCCTTCTCCGTAGCGCCGCGTAGCACCGCGTAGGAGGCCCGCATCTTCGTAGCGGCGGGGTAGGAGACCGACATTCTCGTAGCAGGATGCCTTCTACATCCCTAATTAACTTACATTGAACTTACAAATGAGTAAGTCATAAATCATAATATTAAATAGGATAAAAATGCGCAGGCTACAAGAAAAATGTACGGCTACATCGCAAGTCTCTTGACACCCGCTTTCCGCTTCATATGCAGCTCAGTGCTGCGCATCGCAAGCACGTCGACGTCCTCGCACCCAGCGCCGGTCCACATTTGTTATTCGCGGCCCTCCTGCGTCGCTCATACTTCCTGCGGATGTGGTCGTGCACGGCGATCATTCGCAGGCTACTCTGGGCTACAATGTGCGTACGGTACGTCCGTTCTAGCCCGCGCGCCCTCCCTTCGCTGACCCGCGCCATCTTCCTTCAGAATTCGCGCACTGCCCACAATATTCCTCACCTGGCGCCGTGTGCGCTCGACCTTCTGGCAGCCGCGCATGTGGACACCCCGGCGCATTCGCTGGTCGTGGCGCATGTGCGGCTTCCCGACAGTGGGACGGGTCGCGCGGGGCCGTTGGGCTTGTTCACGCACAGAGCACCCGCTAGAGGTGTGTCCGGCTGTCTTCTCGCGGCTCGTGCTCACGCTTCTGTGGCTAGCTTAGACGGAACCTCAGCTCATTCCGTCCTCGGTCCCAGCGCACCTCGAATCCCGCCAACCCTCCTCCAATCCCGCGCCCGTGCGGTCTCCGCCGCCGCCCAATTCCGCCCGGTGCGTCCTGTTAGGCAACTCGCGCGCCCACTAATAACTTTTATATCAGCTTCCAGCACTGGAAAGTGCGCCGAGGCACGTACCAGAGATACTCGTAGCTCGCGTCGAGGCCGCCCACAAACTCCCCGCCCGCCCGCCCGCCGAGCCGATTCGGCGCTATACAGGTGCGTCTCTGCTGACGTGTCCCTGGTGGCCTTCTAAACCAATCTGTAGCGCGCCATTTCCTCCCTTTCTTGCGCCTTCCACCCGCACTCCTGAGCAACCCTCGGCGATTCTCGCGGCCTTGCCAGCAGCACCCGGGGGCGCCGTCCAAGTCCCGCCGCTTCGGTGCCCGCGTCACGTCGAATCGCGCACGGGTCCGAATTCGCACATGCGGGGTGCCCGCGCCGTCTTTCCAAGAGGGGCGTCGCCGAGTGCCGTGTGCTTGCACGGGGAGCTCGGATACTGGCACGCGGCGGCGACGGCAAGTCTCTGCGAACGCAGCCGGCGGCACGAACGCCAAGTCGCGCTGCTGCAACTTTGCAGCATCGTAACTCGGCGGCCGTGCCGCGAGTTCTGCGGCAGACGCCCAGGTCCAGCGCGCATAGCGCGCCCGAGGCATATCCCCGCATGCGGCGCAGGACACGGCTCAAATTTCCCGCCAAGACCTCCGCCCGTCTCCCCGCCGCGGCTCCTTTCCCCCATGCGCTCGCTTTCCGTCCCCATCTCCGCACCGCCCACCAAGTTACTGCGCGTCCTTTCCCGTGAAGGCACGCGGATCAGATTGGATGCCGCGTCGCCTGGGCGGCGTTTGCGCGCGGGATTCGGACGAGTGGCGCGCAGGCGGGCGGGGATTCGAGGCGAGAGAGGAGGGTCTTTTGCGCAAGGTGTCGGAAAAAAGCTGGGAACTCGTAAATACCATGTCGAATCACAACTACATTCAAATCGAAGACTTACCGATCGCGAATTCCGCCGAGCTCGAAATTTCAGGATTTGGACGTGCCAGTCGGGATGTTTCGGTGGTGACGTAGGACTTCAAGAGCGTGTAGCAAAAAGCGGCACAATATAAACGCACATACTGAATGAAACTTCGCTGGTAAAATATGATGGTGAGGGGAACTACTTGAATAGCGGAGAATCTTTATAAGCAAACGAACCAAAACTCGAGCGCTATAAAGTTTTTACCGTTCAATGAATGAATTGAGTGGCTCAAATCAAGTTCTAGACCTGATGTACGGCTTTAAACTCTTGCATGGCGCAAAATCTAATTAGATGTCTACGTCAATGGAGATCCTAAAGTGCAGACAATACACAAAATGCACCGTTGTGAGCTGGAATTCCACGGATATGAGCTTCGAGTCCTCGAGGAGAGTTGAACTCGATACAGAATGATTACGAGCCTGAAATCGAGATCAGCGCTCGGATGATCGCAGAGAAAATTTTGAACCACAACCTACGAATGGAATCTGCGGTATATTTGAGATGCTGCAACGTTAAATGAATATATCGGTGAGTAATGGTTAACTGTAGAAGCAACTGGCACCTCACCGTGCACGCCTCGGTCATCTCCGAGATGCCCGAGATTCGCGACTTTGACCAAGTATCCGAGTGCTGGTGGTCAAGTCAGAGCTGCGATGGAGTGTAATACTCCTATTTCGAGTCGTCGAGGATGGTGTTGAAGATTTATCTAATAGACTTGCATAACGCGAGCATTAAGATAAAAGTTAGACATGCTTTCGAGCCAAAGCCGCGAATCTACGCGAGGTCGAGTCAGTAAAATTCAAGATTGGAACACCAATGAGCGTACCACATTGGTCTGCTGATAAAAACTAGTTCGATGTTGACGTGGCAGCTATGCGGTGCACAGTCAATGATTAGAACGAACACACTGCACACTGCATGGACGTACCGACAAAACCGAGTACAAGGCTGAAAATATTTGACAATAGTCTCGGCGTCTGGCTAGGGGTGAAGCAGATCTGTGAGGCAAAGTCAATGGACCACATTGAATTGCCTTACCTGGTTGCATTGGTCCGAAAAAAAATTGACAATAGTCTCGGTGTCCAAATCACAGATCTACGAGGAAAGGCAGTCAGTATTGAAGCCATCGTGCTCAAAATATAGGCGTACGACCGCAGATTTTGGAATAGTTTTAGTGTCTGAATTACAGATCTGCGCGGAAAGTCGGTAAGTATTGAAGTTGTCGCACTCAAAATATAGGCCTCAAACTGACGGGTTAGTATTTGGCAATAGTCCCAGTGTCGGGTCAAGTCTCCATGATCTGCGAGGCGGAGTCAATAAGTGTTCAAGTGTAATGATAGATGCTGTACCATCCATACATTTCGCGGGACTCAAGGTAATCACGGTACAGACTGATAACGTAGTCTACGTCCTCGACGGCGCCGGGCACAGTTGTCTCGTGTCGGTCTCCCGCGGAGGAGGGCGCGCGCAGATGAAGGATCTGAGACCGTAATGTTTGTGACCCTTGAGCATGCACTGCATGATGCCGTCGGCGGCCCAGAACTGCACGCCGCGGTCCTTGGAGCCCGACAAGACCCAGTACGACACGGCGACGCTCAGCACATAGTCCTTTGCGTGCGGTATTCAAATAAATTCGAGACTTGTAGCGCGTCGAACACGTACCTTGTATCCCAACAAATTGGTCGTGCCCACGGTCGGCTTGCCGCCCTCTTTGCGCGCAGTGACGCCGTGCAGGTCCCAGTGCTTGAGTGTGTTGTCGAAGCTCCTGCTGACGATCCTGTAGCCGTCGCGCGTGAACACGACGCTGTAGACAGAGTCCGGGTGCCCGTGCAGCAGCTCACCGAGCGCGCCCGTCGCGACACTCCAGATGCGCACGACGGCATCGATACAGCCCGCGGCGACCGCGTCGTCGGGCGAGATGGCGATGCTCGTGACGCCCGCGTCGGCGTTGGTCGGCGGGTTGGACGGCGCGGACAGTGGCTCGGGGTCGGGCGTGACGGAGAGGCGCGCGACGTGTCCCGTATGCGCACAGTGCGGTCGCCCGAGCCCGAGACGATGATGCGGTCGTCGAAGGAAAACTCGAGCGAGTAGATCTTTTGCTGGTGGCTGTCGAAGATGATGCGGATTGAACGCTTGGAAATCTTCCACTGCGGGGGCCGCACCGGCGCTTCTCACAAAAAACCGACCAGGCCCCGTGCCCGCGCTGCTCGGCTGGCGCGAGGGTGTGGGTAACGAATGTGCAGGTGCAGCGCGGCGGTGGAGAAAGGTGGTTGGAAGACGGGATCAAGGCGGGATTCGGACTTGGAGAAAATCGCCGAAATGATCCACGTGAGCAAATATTTGGTCGTGGTTGATCTTCTGTCTGAGTCTTCCACCACCACCACCACCGCCGTGCCGCAAACCAAGCAAGCAAGGCCGCTGCCCGCCTGCCCGCCGCCCCTCACCCTTACGAAGGAATCCCCGCCTAACTGCCCCGCCCCGCACCAAGAGAGCACATGCCTGCATCAGGAAAATCCAGATTCCCCAATTGTTCGTCAATTGTTGGCAATTTTCAACAATCCAGTATTCAACCTCAATCCTTCCCATTTTTTAAAATCTTCGCACAATCAACATTTTTATGCTTTGGAAGAGCGGGAATTACATCCTGATATATGCCCAGGTACATAAGACAGGTGCCAGACCTCTGAATTATTTATGGGAAGAAATGGTGCAAAGTGAAAGGTGTCCCTAAAGCCAACCGAGAGCCACCCTAAACCTCGCGTAAAGCCGCCCGGGGCCGTTCAACACGTAACGGAACACGTGAGCCCAGAAGTCAGTTGCTTTTGATGAACGCAACAACATCATCAAACACCTTTCTTCCTTTCTGTCCACATTCTCTCTCACTCACAACGCACTCCCCTCCCCTCCCTGTCCTCAAGCACCCTACCGGCCCAATCCCAGGTATGTTTCCTGCCCCACCATCTTCATTTCGTTCATTGACAACCTGCGGCCAGTCATAGAACCCCAAATCTGGACTTTCACTCGAGACACATCGTCTACTATCGGTGAGTCCAGACACACTGTTCCCGTGCTCCCCGTGATACTGACATCCATTTCAAAGCCAATTTGATCCAGCAACATTGTCAAGTCCGTTGGACGTGTCATGTCACCGCCTGTGGCCGCCCGCATTATGGAGCTGCCGAGTGTAGCCCTCCCGGTTCAGCAGGTGCGTGGTTGCCCCATTTTCTTTCTGTATAGTAACACCTCCCTGCCTGAGCATCCCCCCCCCCTCCCTCTCCCATGCTTGTAAATCGGAGTCACCTCGACTCTAGCCGCGGTATGTTATCCCTTGCCGCTCCCACGTTAACCCAGCCTTGTCAGAATTATGATTATCTTGTTTTTGGTGTGCACGGCAAGAGCTGTTCTATTACCTACCTACCTACCTACCTACCTATGCACGGGAATGCAAAGGGCCCTGTCGGCAAGGAGCTGCTGCCTGTTGTAGAAGTGAAGCATGACTCGGAGTGTCCTTGGGGACGAGGCATTCTCCTTAATCCTGTATCCTACATGTCTACTACATACATACCCAATGAATGATAGTTTCTACTATTTCTTTGCAAAGTTCTGGCCAGGCCTGCATAAGCGTCCCCAAGCCTCGATAATGGGGATGAATTGGCACCAGATCCGTGATATTTGGCCAGAATTGGTGAAACCGGAAAGGGACTTACGCAATGTCGGAATCCATCACAATCGCCGTCAATCTTCGGATTCGTGAAAATTATCGACAATTCTTCGCAATTATGAACTTCGGGTTTTCCTGATGTGAGCCCTGCTCGTCCTTCCCCCTTTCGCCCTCCCGCTACTCCCCGCCCTGCCCCGCACCCCGCCCCCGAGAACTCGGACACTCACATCCGTAGGCCCACATCTCACCTACCTACCCACTCCTACACCCACCCCCGAGGCCCGCTGAGCAATCGCGACCCGTCTCGACCCGACCCCCACTTTTTTTCGACTTTAATACACAGACCATGTCCATGTCCACTCCCACCACCACCACCTAAGACCGCGCGGCGCGCCAACACGGCCGAGCGCCACGCGACGCACAACCCCGTCGAGTGCATGCGGTGCGAGACGCGCAACGGACGGTTTTTGGTGCGTTCGCTTCTTCCTCGGATGCAGGGCTGCGCGCTAACATATTCGCACAGACACTCGCCTCACTCATCCTGCCCCTCGCGGCGCTGCGCCGCCTGAGCAAGGCCGCAATCGTTTATTCCATTCTGTTCTTCGATTCTGCTTTGTCCGTTTTGGAGGGGAGAAGTCAGTATACGTGTGTGGGCCATGCTCCGCACTCTCTTATCGTCCACTTCATTCTATCTTCTTCTTGTCACTTGCTCTTCTCCGCTCCATTCCGCTCCGTTCCGTCCCTTACTGACAACTTTGCTTTTTTGCAGCATCGCAACAGTACACGCCGCGCGCCGGCACCACGTGCTCGCTGCGCGCTCGGAAGGGAGGTGGAGGGGATGCGGAGGGTGAATCGCGTTGCTTGCTTTGTCTGGATATTCCTTTTCTGCTTTTGGAGTCTCTTCCACTTTTTCGACTCATTTCGACTCTGTTCCTTCCCCGCGACAAACAAGACATGCCGCTCCCATCCTTTTCCCTTCCCTTTCCTCCCTTCTCCTGCGGGACGACAGGGCGACGAGCCAGACGCACGAGGCTCAACTCGGCCATTTTGGGATTTGATTTGGGGATGACGTCACCCTTTCTTGTCTGACGGACAACTCTCGACTGCGTTGACTCGCTCGTGGGCATTTTGCGCGGGCGATACGGGCGCTGCCTTCCCGTACACGTCGCCCGAGTGCTCCGTTCCCCGCATTCATTGTGCCCGCCCCGCCACACCGCCCCGTCCGTCCTGAGCTCAACGTCCCACATCTACCCCGCACCGTCCCCATCATGCCATCCCGCGTTGTCGTCGCCCGTCCTTTCCGTTACGCCTCCCCTTTGCCGTCTTCTTTCCGCCACCCATCCTCGCCCTTACTTTCGTTCATTTTCGTTTCTCCTCTGCTTCCTTCTGCGAATGCGTGCTAACACACTTCTCCCGCAGGAAGTAAACGAATGGCGCCTCCGCGCACGCGTCCTGCCCCTCGCTGCGCCCCCGCGCTCCGACGTGCACGCCGCTGTCCTCCTCGCCGAAGTCGAGGACCTCGACCTCGACCTTGCGCTCGAGGAGGACACGCCCGCCCACGTGCCGTCCTTCCTCATGCACGAGTTCTCGCCCCCGCGCTCCGCGGCACACGCACGCAGTGGCAGCGTCAAGCACCAGCAGCAGCAGCAGGAGCGCATAGTCCTGAACCATAGTGTGTAGCGACTTCCGTGCTCCTATGTGCCTCGCTGACAGATTTTCCGCACGGAGGTCTGCGAGACGCACAAGCGGGGGCGCAGACGTGGGCACCCGGGCGGGAGTGCAGACGTGGGTGCGGATGCGGCAGGGTGTGCGCGTGGGAATGGGGCGGTGTCGAGCGCAGACGTAGGGTGCACGAAGGGGACCTGGCTTCGGGTGGGGTGCGAGCAGGCAACTTTGATACGGTGCGTTGCATCCCTTCGCGCGGGACGAGCATAAGGAGTGCTGACATGCTCCGCACACACCGATCGCCGCGATCATACTGACGCACGAGCTCAACAACTCACAATGCAGACGGCGATCAACAACTACCCCCATGGTGTGTACATAACTACTTCTGTGCTTCTATGTGGCTTGCTAACGGATTTTCAGACTGGTTTTTATTTTCTCAACCGGCCGCGGTTGCTTTCAGGAGCGCCGCGGCTCCTGTTGTATTTTCCACATCCCGTGTGGTGATTACGCCAAACGGAATGTTGCCGTTGTGGCACTGTATTCACTCTGATTTGCAGGTTGAATTATATCGTTTCCTGTACTTGGAACCTCAGTAATCCTCGGGTATGTCTTTGCTAACTTTCCAGAATTTACTGACCGGCGGTTTCAGCCAGGAGCACTTGAAAACATGTAGTATTAAGTAGGTTGAATTATGTAGTATTAGAACAATAGAACAAGATTTTTTGAATGAAATTGAATCTGCTACGACGTCCTAATCCTACGCTGGTGCTACGAGCTCCTACGCGAGTGCTACAAGCTCCTACGGCTGTCTACGGGCTCCTACAGCGACCCTACGGGCTCCTACACGGTGCTACAAGCTCCTACGGCTGTCTACGGGCTCCTACGCCAGTCCTACGAGCTGCTACGAGCTCCTACGCCGCTCTACGACCTCTACGCTGCTCCTACGAGCCACTACGAGCTCCTACGCCGCTCCTACGAGCCACTACCCTGTTTCTACAAGGTTCTACTGGGTCCTATGGCAGCTCTACGAGCCCCTACGAGCTTCTACGCCGTAACCCTAACCCTACTACCCGACGCTACGCGCTGCTACGCGAGTACTACCACGTGCTAGGTGGTTGCTCCGCCGCTGCTACGCGAGTGCTACGCGGTGCTACGCCGCTGCTACGCGGTTACTCCGGAGTGCTCCAGAGATAGGGACCTCGTCTACGATGCTACGAGCGCTACGAGGTCCTACTGGCGCTCCAGAGCAGGCCCAGGGTTTGCTGATGTTCCCTCTCGATTGCTCCTTCTACTTCTGCTCTTTGGCTCCGTTTCTCAACGCACTTGTTCCTCACCGCGCACGTTTGGAACACCTGCAAATGCATATCCTAAAAACCGGGGCCCTGCCTTTACTCCGCCACTTGAACTTGTCACTTAATCCCGGCGAATCTCCCGCCCCTCACTTGTTACCAGTTCGCGCGTTCCCGTTCTCCCCATAGTCACGCTCAACGACGGAGCCGCGTGCACTGTCCTCCTACTCTGGACTCAACTAACGTCGCATACCTTGGAAGCTGTATTTCCGATCCAATGCGCTCCGATTTCACAGCAGGCTGCCAGCCTCGTTCATTGCGAGTCGATCCTCTGCATTGAACCCAGAGATAAAACCCATCGGCCTGACATCACTCTTGGACGTTTGGAGTCGTTGGTGGTGATGACACTGTAACCGGATGCAAGCGAAGTCTCCGTGACGGAATATCCCAACGCCCTCATTCTTCTGAGTCTACGCAGGCCCCAGCTCCCGGAGGCAGTCCGTTCCTTGGTCAAACCCAATTGACGCCCTCTCATCGTTCGTTTCAAAATCCGAGGGCAAGCTCGAGCAGTTGCGCATCACAGGGATAGGTCGATACTATGAGTGTATTTGTGATTTGAAGTAACGGCTTCGAAATCCCACTGGGTATGTTCCCTCGTAATTTCTATCGTTTTTATTCCGGCTTGCTCGTTGTCTCCTGCCAGAAAATCCATCGTGGTTTGCCTCTTTGTCCACAGTTCACACTGCATTTCTTGGTGGTTTCTTCCGATCGGTTGTCTGCACAATGCAGAGTGCGATGGAGGGTGTATCACTAGTCAGGCTGTCGATGTATGCCCAGTTTCGCTGTGTGTACACATCTGTACTATGTTGTCTTCGCCGCTTATCCAAGCCCTTTTCTTTATATGCCCCCCTATTCTTTGCATGTATAGTCATCGTATTCCCACGTCCCCGCTCGACACGCAAGCACAACGGATCTCCTCGGACATTTCTCAATGCTGATAATACCCCGGACGATTTTTCACTAGCGTTGCGGTTGCTCATCGGCAGCAGGATGCCCTTTTCTTTCCTTTTTTCTCTTTTTTCTTTGTTTTTGAATGAGGCACTTCGTTCAATTCTTCCAGTTCCGCAACTAATCCACGCTTAGTGGTCGGACCAGAACGGATCGCGGCAGATCGCGGCCGCTATATTAGTACATAGAACCAGTCAGCGGGCAATCTAGAATCAACTTCGGCCCGAATCACTTCTCGGTTCCCACTCCACAACCACGCACTACCACGGGCGATATCATAGTTCGCGCCCTGGTTCCTGCCTGCTGCACCCTTTAACGTTATCTGCCAAGCGTCGGACTGCAAGGCGCGCTTAGCCCTATTCTCCTCTGCCTCGTTTCACTAGGTGCACCCGTTCTTGGTCGCGCCGTTGCACGTGGGGCTAGGCTTCCGGACTAGGGTTTTCTCACACTGCCAGTAATTGGGTTCTACCGATGAGGGAATAAGGGATAGGGGAGGCGCGATGGAAGGACGGAAGAGCCGACTAGTGGGTTCATCGCTGTCGATGTGATGCTTGCGCCTAAGTATCCTCACTCATTCCATATCTAGTGGCGTATCAACGACGCGGGTTGGGAACTGGCCTCTTCTCGGGACTCCTCCTGCCTGTCCGGTCGACATTGGGGACAGCTGCGGTACTATTTTCACTTGAATGCGGCTTTGAGAACGCTCCGCGAATGAATGTCCCCCGAGCTAGCCTATACTTGCGCCGGTGTGCTCGCCTGAATATCAACGTGCGATTCAGTTTCGTTGATCCAACAGGTGCCGCTGGAGGTATTATGAGGAACCAGCGAACAAAGCGGTCAGAACAACCTGAAGAAGGAGTTGAAGAACCTGCGATTGATCGCTTTCCTTATCTGCTGTCGGACTTCTCGGCGAACCGCGAGATTAGATGTCTGCCTCGAACGGAACAAAGCTCACCGGGTATGTACCATCGAGACCTCTCTAATTTACTTTGTTTTCCCACGTCTAGCATAGCTAATACGCGGCACGTCCCGCACATTTCTCTACACAACTCAGATACATTTCAAAAGACTTCTGGGTTCCCGGATGGTTACAACACCGAGCCTTCTTGGGCGCATTTCAACATGTCCAACTCAAAGGAGGCAAACACGCGATGCCAAACCCTAAGCACAAGGGTCCGCTTAACAGGCTGCTGGGATGGTTCCTGCACCTGATGCGAACAGGGTGAACCCGATTCAAGGTATTCTTCGGGCTCCGTAGGATGACCCAAACGCGTCATATAGTCTCCAAACCTGCGGCGGAAAATACGGAGGATTCGCAACAGCGGGGCCTCCATTTTTAGCCGAGTTCAACTCCCGGCTCCACTTCAACAGGCTACATATATTAGTGCATCTCAACACTAACAGGCTGTCTGGCCGGCTCTCGCCTGTACCGTCGTCAATATCGAATTACGCTGGCCAGGCTTGGATCCACTTCAACATACTCGCGACGAGCAATCGCCTCACCATCAAAATTCCGAGATTTCACACGCCCGGCCAATTTTCGAACCCTACGCGACGGCGAACGACTTATTAATATCAAACGCGAAACTTCTTTTCCGGTCTTGGATCGACTTCAACAGACTTGCTCCGGTCCATTCCAACAACCATATATTTGCGTCTTTCAGCAGGTTGTCGTACTTGAGAATCAACACTGCCTAAGTGCAGACGTGGGAAGCTCTAGATAATCACACTCCAGCCCGCGAGTCCGACAAGATCAAATCAAGGTCTGCAGCAGGTTGAATCGCACAGATAAGTCGGCGCGGGTAATTCCAATCAGAATCCAAGTATGTCGCTGTACATATATCGCGGATCTGTCAGTTATTCTAAAGGTGGTAGGTTCGATACCACTGGGTATAATACTTCCCACCGTTCGACCCTCGGCCTCACACTCCTTGCACACATGTACAGCATCCCGGAGCGAAGGGGGCACGTTCCGGGGTGCCGATCTGATAGGTGTTCGAGGATCAGATTCATGTTCGCGAGCTCGATTTTTGACCTGAGAGTCTTCTCAGCGCTAGAATCGACATCGGCCTCCCACGTCCCGTTGATCGACAGCAGGATTCAGCGAAATCCCGAGCGGGCGTGCGCACTCGGCGCTGGGATTCTGTCTTCGGAGACTCGTCTGGCTGACTGATAGGTACGGTGCCTGCCCTTGTTCTCTGTATTGAAATCCAACCCCTGGTATGACATGGACTTCGGCGCTACGTACGAAAGGTCCTAGCGGTGACTTAACCATACGTTTCTTGGCCCTTGGAGAAGTGGGAGGTAGGTAGGTTTGCGTTAGCGCAGCCATCATATCAAAGTAACAATAGCTGAAAGGCGCCACCCCAATCGGGTCGGTATACGGCCGAAAATGGGGGGGGTGAATCCGGAGTCTAGGATTTCCTGCGGTGCATTTGATTTTTAATTTGTGGGAGGAAACAAAACGAGGCTGAATCGGGTAGAATCCTAAACTGATGTAGGTTCGATCACGGCGAGATTAATATTCCCACTGGTTCTAGATCGTGGCAGCCTTCGTACGCATGCGCTAGCAATATAAGACCGCTGCCGTGGAATAATTCCTCGGAGGGCGCACGTTTTAATTCGTTCGTTCCTCCGTCTGTTCGCCGCTCGGAACAAAAGAACGGAGGGTCCAAGCAGGTCCAAGCACTCTTGGAATGGTTGGAAAATAACGTCGTGGCATGGACAGGATTCAGAGGATCGGAGGAAGGAAGGATAAATCACTGAACCCGGAGTAGGGAGACGCCGAACGCGGTGCAGACGAACGTACTTATCGCTGAGTGACGTTTAAGGAGATAAGAGGGTGTAAGTTCATTGTTCAACGCTCATTCACAGGTGTACGTTAAAATTCTAGAGCAGGTCCAGGACACCGGGGTACCCGCGAAAGTGAAGTAGGTGTGTTCATTTCTGTCAGAGAATACGAATGGGTATAAGTAAGGTGCGGTGGGGGACCCGCATCAGCTGAAGGATTTCCCAATCAAATAGGGGAATGCCCGCGTCTCGGATGGCGAATTCATAGAAGCTGACAGTATGATTCTCTGCGCATGAACGCACGCGCACGTTGAGATGGTCTAAATTCGTGCGTGAGTAAGGGTAGGAACCGTTGTTGAAGGACGGCACGACACCGAACGTTCAACGCGATGTAGGGAGACCCCGAAATCGGGGTAGGCAGACGCCGCGCTGAAGGCGGTGTAGTTTATCGCATTCATCGAATACATAGGGGCGACGCGGAGATACAACCAATTAAACTGAGTCGTTCGGATTCTTTGCTGAAATCGATCCTGGCCCTGGAAGCAAGTGGATTTGGGTCCGCGGGATTGAGTAAGCCAAGTGCGGTAGGTTGATTATGCATTGTTCGGTGCGCAGTAACTTCGTAAGATTTTAGGGGAGCCGAAGCACCAAGGAAGCAGTCAAACCTTCAACCGTAAGGTAAGGTTTTGTCGGACAGCCGGAAGAGACTGCAAATTTTATTTATGGCGGTGGGATTGAAAGAAAAGCAAAATACGAGTCTTTCCGGTCTGAGTTTTCGGTTCAGACACCCCGGTGGACCCGGGATCCCAGGGGTCGATCAATTTGGTGTTGCTTGACTAGGAGGGGATATTAATTTGCAGAAAGAAGCGAGATACATAGGTGCGCGCTGCCACGCGCGTTCAACTTAGGATGCAGGGGCGAGGAGGATAAGCGTGCGTCGGGGGCGCGTTTTACCCATCCTTCATTTGAAGCAACGCCGCACGTCCCCTGGCGCATTTTATCGTGCGCCGGGGTCCGTGCGGAGGTGTGGTACAAGACGATAGGCGCCGCTTTTAATTCTCGTCCTTCATTCGATGCAACTCAGCAGGGGGCTGGCCTGTTCGTGCGGACGCGCCTCAGGACGGAGACGAGGCGGCGCGTTTTAATCGTTTCGAGTCTGCGGTTCACCTTCGGAAGCAGCGGGGGTCGGGCCGGTTCGTGCGGAGGCGTCCGGACGCGCATGAGGACGCAGATTAATCGTTTTGATTCACGGCGCACGGTCCAGGCACGGTTAAACTTTGGTCGAAATTATGAGGGTGTCTCCAGCCTAGTCCTCTTCATCCTCGCCCATCCTCATCCATTGGATGGTCGCCCGCGGCCGGCGAGGGGGCGGGAAGCTCAGCGAGAACTTTGTCTTGAGCGGCGATGAACTGCCCGGCCTCTGGGTCTTCTTGTGAATCCGTTTAGGATACTGTATTTTTTCATTCAATCTGACCAGGGGGGTGACGCGTGACCCGAAGTACCAATTCGACCATTCGACCACGGCCCAAATTTCGCGTGACAGAACCGAAATTTTCGACCACTGGAGCGAAAATTTTCAAATTTACACGTCGGGGAGGTGATTTTGAGCACTTTTATGGCCTGTGTGACAAAAATTGCATTCGACCAAGACGTGGGTTATGCATAACAAAAAACCAACATTCACCATCGACCAGGGGGTGGGTGAAGCGTGACGGTCGAATTGAATGTATAAGTACATGATCCATCATTGATTGTTCGCATCACGATGATCCTTCCTCGTATGGCGATCTTTCACTCTCCCACCATGTTCTCGGTCACTTGGGGGTGAAGGCCGCGGCACGGCCCGGCAAACTCGCACTTATGGTTTTTTTTTTTTTCCTTTCTAGAGTTATACAGTGAATATTGCGAGATAGGTATATAGTGAGAGCCGATGTGTCAGAGCGGTGTTGTACTCTAATGCATGTAGAACACATAACATTTCTACATCAGTATCGGTTCCGTCCAAGACACTGAGTGTTGCAGTTGCAAAAAAGTGCGGATCCAACCGCAATGGTGCGCTCTACGTCCGTGTGAAGGATGATCCCATTGTTCGCTATCAATTCGCAGCAAGCCGAAAATGAAGGAAGGATAGATTGCCTACATATTTCGGGATCCATACCTTGTGATCCTAGGGTGTGCACCATGTTGGCCACCTGCCTGTTATATGCTACACACATATATTGTCGGCTGAACCATCACCATCGAGATTGGGGTGACTTAGGACAAGTAGTCCTGGCTCGGTCTGAACCAAGAAGGTAGGCAAGTATGCTCTATAGAAGGGAAATTGGACGTACATTGTCAGTTACCACGCCAAATAGGAGACGAGTTTGTCGCGTTTGCCGACCGTGGTCTGAACTCCTCCAGCGACAGAGCTCCAAGAGTAGTTGACTTAAAAGTGCATGGCATCAAAAACACAGACTGACTTGGTGGTGGTTGCGAGAGAGTAGAATTTGCTAAAAAGAGGTTCAGATCCGAACCTCCGGGATTGAAATACGACTCAAAAGTGCATGGCATCAAAAACAGAAACTTACCTGGTGGTGGTGGTGGTTGTGGTGGCATAAAAATCACTGACTTACCTGGTGGTGGAGGGTTCCGACCCTAACATCCGGACATTTAAATACGACTCAAAAGTGCATGGCATCGAAAACACAGACTTACCTGGTGGTGATGGTTGAGAGAGAGTTGAAAGGAGCTTCAGACCCGAACCTCCGGACGCTTAAATACAACTTGAAAGGTGATCAAATAACCACTAGGTAGGAACCTGCTAAGAAAACCTTTGCCAGAACAAGGAGTGATTATTTGTATCTATGAGGGCATACCATAGCTCATTTTATTAATCATATGCTGAAGGCTCGCTTGTATTAGGTCGAGAACCGAGGCCATTGTAGAAGAAGTCTCTGCTTTATATAGGTCGAACCAAACTAGGTTAGGTGAGCGAAACCCAGAAATTCAAACCATCAAATGGGTAGTGATACAGCCCACCAGGGAATATTTCAGCTGTCGGAGACAGTCAGAATGTAATGAATGAAGCATACAACACATTGCATCTGAAACTGCAAATCTCGGGCCTTGTTCACCATAGATCCGTTGAACACCGAAAAGAAACAATTGTTGCCGGCAGGCCGAATTTCGAAAGATAAACCTGTGAGATACTGGAAAATGGTTGAGAGTACTCCCTCAGTGGATTTGAACAGTATTCCACATCACACGGCGATGTGGGAGGCAGATGGGAGACACTTGATCTGGCTGCCCAAAACGGGGAGGAGGCCATTTGATCCGAAGTCAAACTCCGCTGGGAACTAGCGGCGGAGTGGTATCAGGAAATGGATCTTGTTTTATCCTTTCCTCTCCAACCTCCCGGCCGATATCAATTCTGAGGGCTTAGAAATCTTCGAAATAAATCATTTCACAAGTTCGAAATTTTGAAAGGGATAGGATGGGTGTTTGAATCTCCTGGAGGACATCTGGTGATGTTGGATATCAGGCTTATGTAGGCTGATGAGCGGCAACTTTCGGCAACTTTTGTTGCGCTTTATTATCTTCATTATCTTTATTTATTCCACTGCTTTCGGATTTCGTACGACAACTCTTACCACATCTTGACACAAAAGTGATTGCGTCAGATGAAATGGGGATGTGTCAGTGACTTACACCCGTTTGCACAAGTCCGTGAAAACCCGATAAAAAGTTTTGCGCCGTCACATACCTTTTGCCGAGTTTTGCCGAGTTTTGCCGAGGTGTCGGGATTCAGACTTCCCAGGCGCATCATTTTATCCCCAGAGGGGGGTTGATAATGCAAGCTTCTTGATGTTCATTGAATGAGTCGGAATTGGGGGCAGTTGGCACATCAGGAATTCCTCGACAACATTCGGCATCATCCACGTGACGGCGCGACATTTTTTCGGGTTTTCACGGAATTATGCAAACGGCTGTATTTTATCCCTGATGAATCCATGGACTAATGGGTTGGTCCAATGATTAAAGTCACATTAAAGAACATCTGGTTAGAGACTAGCCGAAATCTGCGACCACAAAAAAAAATCAACCCAGCCAAGCATAACCACCGTGAGAAAGTTGCACGTGTCCACGACAGACTTTGCGGGTATCGACCTGAATGCGCGGTACATGGCCGAACACTGGCCAGTTTTGGGTAGGCATGTATATCTGATATACACAATGGTAGGCTGACCTGATTTAATTGACATTACGAATCTGGAAGGGTGGAAGGCCACGGGGAAATCCGCCGAGACCAAACAGATAGACACAGCCACATAGACTTTACAGCCGTTTGCAGAACATAAGGCGCGAACAGATTTTTCTTCCTTTTCAGGCACTTTTTGATCCCCGCGACTAGAACAGTTGTCCCGGCCTCAATTCTCATCTGTTTACCTTGTCTATAGGCGCGATCGATTCGGTTTCAAATGTGCAGCGGACTGTCGACCCAGATTCCTCACTAGATCCCAAGGACTGTTTTATGAGCGACGAAAACACATTTATCTGGTGATTTTTGATTATTTTTCAGTAGGACAGCTGCCCTGTGCTCAATTTTGAGCGGCTTTCTTTGGCCATAGGCTTATTCTGTTCGCCTGATGAATACGCAGAGGACCGTCACCTCATAATTTCAATGGTCTCTCAAAAGCGCTTTCGTGAGCAGGGAAATCAATCTAACAATGTAACATATAATTGTAGATCAGTAGAACAGCCGTTGTGGCCTCAATCATTGTCGGTTCTTCTCATTTGTAGGCTTATTTTACTCACGCTGCAATCTCGCAGGGAACTGCCTAATCAGAATTCTCGGTCTCACATATCATATAATATCTCATTTTTCACCTTCTCCAAGTGAAAACATGGTGGGAATGAGCTATATGATGTATTATTCCAATATAATCACACAGGGTGCTTTTTAGTGAATCAAAGCACAGTATTTGAAAGAATAAGATGTTGTGGGCTCTTAAAAGAGTACACACGGCTGTCCACTGTGAAAACCTGTTAAAGAAGAAACTCATGTACTAGGACATCGTCATGGAGTCTATTTGGCACAATAAAGGGTGCCATCCCCTGTGAATTTATGAGGGGAAGATACTGAGTCTATGAACAAGACAATCTGGAAAGAGTTGAGGCCACAGCGGCCGTTCTACTGATCTACAATCATATGTTGCATTGTTAGATTGATTTCCCTGCTCACGAAAGCGCTTTTGAGGCACTATTAAAATTATGAGGTGACGGTCCTCTGCGTATTCATCAGGCGAACAGATTAAGCCTATGGCCAAAGAAACTGCTCAAAATTGAGCACAGGGCAGCTGTCCTACTGAAAAATAATCAAAAATCACCAGATAAATGTGTTTTCGTCGCTCATAAAACAGTCCTTGGGATCTAGTGAAGAATCTGAGTCGACAGTCCGCTGCACATTTGAAAACCGAATCGATCGCGCCTATAGACAAGGTAAACAGATGAGAATTGAGGCTGGGACAACTGTTCTAGTCGCGGGGATCAAAAAGTGCCTGAAAAGGAAGAAAAAATTGTTCGCGCCTTATGTTCCGCAAACGGCTGTAATGCAAACCAGAAGTAACAGGTTGATTTGCACACTGAAAATTGTATGGGGGCAAAGAGAAAGCATTTCGAAAATGTTCCGCTCACAAAGAACTTGGCAAGTGCGCGAGAGAGGCAAGGATGAAAATGTGTAAAAAAGAAAGACACCTGGCGGTATTCGAACGCAGCCGACGATTGGCACCTAATTACAAAGCAGGAACACAGCCACTAAGTCTTCACAAAATTTGAAGCAGATTTAAAGGACAGCCACTATTATGCCTTCAACACAGCCACTAAATACAATAGCACAGCCCCTATTTTGCATTGCAATCTTGAGCTGGGACACTTTTTACCGAGACCTGAAAAACCTCATGTCGATTGATTAAATAACGATTACTATAAGTACTTGTAAAGTCTCTGCTTTCCTGAGGTTTCTGTTTCTCATCTCAACTGGATGAATCCTTTCCCTGAACATACCTCGCCCACGGCGCCTCTCTGAATCTGAATCTGACCCAGACAATGACAACCGCTCATGCTTCCTCAGCGTCTGAGACCAAATTGTCGAGTCCGTCTGCGGAAGGAAAACCGCAGCCTTCTCAGACCGTTTTTCAAGTGGAAGCAATCGGCAGTGTTACATGACGGATGCTTGCTCGCCTGCCCAAAACCTGCGACTTTTGGCGGCGCCTTTCGCAATCCGCCAAATGTATAAAGGTAGATCGATTCTGGGAGGAAGAGCAGTGAATTCCCCACTCCGCTGCTCTTCCATTTGCACCTACCTCTGCGTTTCATGCCATCTCTGCCCTCCACGCTACCTAGCTCCTCCATCCCTTCCCCGCTGGTCGGGTTGGGTGCCTTTGTCGCGATTGTTATTGTGGTCTCCGGCATATGCTTCTTCGGGAAGCACATTGTTACCAAGATGTCCATGCGGCGGTGGGCGCATGCTGCTGCTGATGCTGAGGTGTGCTTTAACCCTCTACCAAGCTTTGGCATCCTCATTTGCGTCTTAGAAGGCGGGAGATGCTTCCAACATCGTCTTCAAGGGCAAGCCCGACAAGGTACACTCCACCCCACCACTATTCTCACATCATCTTACCTCGTTCTTTTTCCAGTACAGCGCTCTCAGCATACTTGTTGGTGTTTGTAACGAGCTGCACCTACAACAGGTATGCGCTGTCACAGTCAAGGCTTGCGTCCAACTCTACAAGAGAGTGGATTGGGAGGTGCAAGTGATCTTGAAAAGATGATTGAATAAAAGACTAAAGAACTACAAGTGAATAGCTACTCTACTTATACTGTTTGTCGAACCGTGTGAACTTAAGTAGCTAAGTATATAATACAATGAGGTTACCAGGCAAATCGTGATTGGAGACGTCAAGTGTCAAGTGTCAATACTAAATATAGTTCATGGAAACGACTATTGTGTTCCGACTATTGTGTTCCGTTGCCGTGTGATCTTTTAGCCAGCAAAGTCCTCCCACGTTATGCCATTGGTGTGAAGTGCTCGTGCAACAAGCGCTGGGGTCACATGCTCATCGATCGGTGTTGGAGCGATTAGATTGGGGTCAAATCGTGACATTACCCCCCCTCTAGACTCAACGTCCTCGTTGATTTCGATGAAGATATGGGTTTCGGGAATAAATAGTTTTTTCGTCAAGTATTGTTGCGACTCCTCGCGGTGTTTGTATCTTTTGATTAAATAGTCCCAATGTCCCGCCGGCAGGACTGGGACTGCGCAAATATCGATCCCGTGATCCTTGTTGTATTTATCAAGGATCTTCTTGGCATTCGTCAAGTGACGCCGTGGTTCCCACGTCCTCTCCCCAAGAGGGTAATTTTTCCACTTTATTAAGTACTGGAAGCCCTTCCCACGCTTGCGGTGCTTCAAAATCTCCTCCACCTCGTACTCCTCGTGACCCTGCACGATCTGCGGCGCTGGCCGCTCCTCTCTCCGATGTGCCGGTGGCTCGACATAAGGCGTCAGCAGTGCCTCGTTGAAAACCGGATGTGACTTGTCCGTTTCAGGCAATCTGAGCCGATATGCCGAGGCTCCGACTTTTCCTAGAATCTCGTAAGGCCCCAGCCTTCTATCGTCGAGCTTCTTAGTCGGACGATCCGTGGTGATGTCTTTGGCCTCCAGCCACACCTTATCGCCGATTTTAAAATCAGGCGCCTGGCGCCTATGAATATTATAATATTTTTTCATTGTTTTCTGGGTTTTTTCTAGCGCAGCTGCTGCCTCGTCGCGGATCTTTTTCATTTTCTCGGCAAAGTCGTTTGCGGCCTCATTGCGCGACTCAACTGTGTTTTCTATTCCCTTCCAGGGGTGGTATCCGGTGTTCACGAAGAACGGCGACATGCTCATCGACGAGCTTTGTTTGTCGTTGTGAGTGAACTCAGCCAAAGCGAGCCACTCCGCCCAGTCCGACTGGCGATAATTTACGAACACGCGGAGATATTTTTCGATCTCCTGGTTCATGCGTTCCGTCTGTCCATCAGTGATCGGATGGAAGGCGGTGCTCGGGTTCATTTCTATCCCGAGTAGCCGGTTGAGCTCTCGCATGAAACCGGAGACGTATCTCGGGTCTCGATCCGAGATAATTTTCCGCAGCACGCCGTGATATCTAATCACGCGATCCCGGGTTAACCGGGCCATTCCCTCGGAGGTCAACTCCATGTTTGTGGGTTCGGCGTGGATCATCTTCGAAAATGTATCCACCCAAACTTGAATAGCGTTAAAGCCGTTGCTGAACGGCAACGGCCCGATGAGATCCTCCGATATGATCTGCCAAGGCCCTTCTGCAATCTTGTGCGGGTTCAGCTTCCCTTGCTGATATCGGTGGATACGTGTCCTCTGGCACGCTTCGCATTCCTTGATATAAATAGAAACCTGGTTGCCAAGCCTCGGCCACCAGTAGTTTCGTTCTATAAGTTCCTGCGTCCGGTTCTCTCCAGGATGGCTGAGCAGGGCCGAGTCGTGATGTAATCCAACTATTTTATCGCAAAGTTCCTTGTCGTGAGGAACATAGATTAGACCGTTATAATAGATAAGGTCGTCGATTTTCTCCCATCCAGGGAGGTTTTTCTCAAGCGCCAGCTTGACGCTTTTGTCCACGCGCTTCGTAGCCTTGATCTGTGACATGATCTCGGCCTCCGGCCCTTCCATCGTGATCTCCTGAGATCGGAAGTACTCCGGTTTGAGAAGGACGACATTCTCGTTGTCGTTCTTCCCTTGATCGTGGTCCGCCCGTCGGGATAATAAATCAGCTTTTTTGTTGAGGGCGCCGGCCCGGTGCGACAATGTGAAGTCATATTCGGATAGTTCCACTATCCATCGTGCTTGCTGCCTGTTCACCTTCTGCGGACTTTTAAAATACTGGAGGTTCTGATGGTCTGTCAGAATCTCGAACGTCTCTCGTGCGCCCATCAAGAGTGATCGCCACTCCTCGAGTGCGAGCATGATCGCGAGCATCTCTTTGTCGTAGATCTCGTAGTTGCGCTCCGTCTCATTGAGGCCGTGGGATTGGAACGCCACCGGGCGCCACCCCCCTCTTGCTCCTGACTGAGCACAGCTCCCGTCGCTCCCTCCGACACGTCGGCTTCTAGCCGGAATTTCCCGTGATCCGTGGGAAGCGCCAAGACCGCGTCTTCGGCAATCCGGTCTTTAAGCTTCTGGAACGCAGATTTTTGTTCCTCTCCCCAGGAGAAGCCTTCTTTTCTGGTAAGCCGCGTAAGCGGCTTCGCTACCTCGCTGTAGCCACGCACAAATCTCCGATAGAAGTTCGTGAATCCCAAAAACGCCTGCACCTGCTTGAGGTTCTTGGGTTCGGGCCACTCGGTGATGCCACGGATCTTAACAGGATCCATGCGCATCGAGTTGTGGCCAATAAGAACACCGAGATACTCGATCTCGGACTTCTCGAAGTCGCATTTCTGGGGTTTTAGGAATAATTGATTTTCCTGGAGTATATCTAATACTCGTTTAACAATAATACGGTGCTCCTCCAGGGTGTCCGTGAAGATAAGGATATCGTCGAGGTAGACAATGACTTTTCCCTCGTTTATGAGCTCGCGAAGGATGTCGTTCATCATTGTTTGGAAAGTGGCGGGCAAATTGGTAAGCCCAAAGAACATGACCAGCGGTTCGAACAAGCCGCGATTGGTCCGGAATGCTGCCTTCCACTCGTCTCCCTCTTTGATTCGAATATTATTATATCCCCACCGAATATCCAATTTGGTGAAGATCTTCGCACCTCGAAGCTTGTGTACTAGCTCCGAAATAAGCGGTAAGGGATAATGATTCTTGATCGTCATCTTGTTTAATTTACGGTAATCCTGTACCGGTCGAAGGCTTCCATCCTTCTTTTTAATAAAAAAGAACGCCGAGGCCATCGGCGACTTGGACGGCCGGATGCGTCCCGATTGCAAGTTCTCCTCCAGGAACTTGGTCAACTCCCCCCGCTCGTTCACCGACAACGGGTAAATCTTGCAATCTACAGCCTTTGATCCTGGCTTGAGTTCGATGGCATGATCCCATGGACGCTTCTCCGGCAGTTTGTCAAACGACTCCTTGGCAAACACCTTGATGTATTCGCGATACTGCTCCGGGACGGCGTCTTCCGTCATCTTCTGCTTCTCCACATATGCCTTCTCTGCCATCTGCTGAGCCTGCGTCCCCTTCATGCGCAAGTCCACGTGTTCCGCGAAATCAACCATCAAGATTGATTCGCCCTCCTCGAGGGGTTCTTTTTCACACCCTTCGGCAGCTTCGTTGCCGGTCATGTTGCACTCCGGAGGGCAATGGTTGAATTTAATTGTCTGGCCTCGCCAGTCGATTGTGGGGTTGTGTTTAAACAACCAGTCATAACCAATAAACATTCTGGCCTTCCCGAGGCCCGTGACAAGGAACCGCATCCGTTCTTGATGCGCTCCGATTCCCATGATCAACTCAGCGTAATGAGTGATCCGTCCGCCCACATTCTTGGAGCCATCTGCATTCCGAGCAATGATCTTCTGATCAAGCTCCTTGAGCTCGAAGCCCTCGGCCTTGGCGTAGGCCCGGTCAATACACGTGGTAGTGCATCTGTTGTCCAACAACGCCTTGATCCGGCGTGTTTTCCCTGTGTCGAGTGACGTCAACTCGACTGGAACCAGCATCTCGTGCTTGCTCCGTTGCTTCTGGAACTCCCGGAGCTCCTGTGACAGGTGATCTTGTTGATCCCCATCGCACGTCGTGCGAGCCACTTCGCGGCTTCAAGCTTCTTAAGCCCGAACGGAATCCGCGTGTGCTCCGGTGCTTTCGGCACCTCTGGCGCTTCCTCCTCTTTCGAGGATTGAGCCATCGCAGCTGAGCTGCCCTTTTTCTCCGCACTATTTTTCTCACTGGTTTGGGTTCCAGGGGCCTTTTTGTTCTGAACGGATTTTGATAAGGTACATATTTTTTGGGGTTTTTCTACAGACTCTACTACTTTATTGTTCTTAGTATGTAAAGCGGTGCGTTTCTCTATATATTTTACAAATTCATTCTCGGAAATTGGGTCTACAGAAAGTACAGTGTATTTATTGTTCATAATGTTCGTGGGGGAAGGGGGCGCTGGGTCGGCCATGACCGGGGCCCTCTTTAAAAATCCTGGCCGTATTTGGCCCGCACTTGTTCAAAAAGGAATTTAAAGTCCTCCTTGGACATATCGTCAGTCCGCAACGAGCGGACATTGATCTTTCCGCGCTCCTGGCGCGGTTTCGGGCACTCCCGTGCCATGTGGCCCTCCTGACCACAGTTGTAACACTTGAAGGCCGAGGCCTTCGTCTTGGACGCATCAACGTCCATCGGCACTGGCACCCCGGCGCCGGTTTGTGCGCCAAGTACGGTGCGCTCCCCTTGGTATTACCGGCAGGGGCAGCCGGGATCTTTGCCGGGACCCAAAAGTGGGTGCCGGTCTTCTGCTGTGCCTGGCGCAGCTTGTTCCGCTCGAGGATGCGATTGATGGTCATCATCCTCTTTTTCAACCCGGAGTAATTCTCCGGGATTTCGATTCCACCAGCGTAAAGCTGGTCTCGGACTTCCTGGCTGACCAGGTTCTCCAGGTTCTCGCACAGGAACCGGTCGTGGTCCCCATACTGGTTCTGCGGGCTGTATCCTGCTTCCTCGGCATTCAACTTGAAGGCCTGGATGAAGTCGCCTAAGGACGACTTCCCTTGCCTCGTGGTGGTGAGGCGAATGTAGGCCAGCTGGCTCACATTCTGGTCCTTGAAGGTCCCGCTAGGGCCTCCAAAAACATCTTGAGTGTGTAGCCTTTCGGCAACACCTCATCTCCGAACTGGTCCTCCCTGAGGACTGTCCTGCGCCAGTTGCGCGCCCAAATGGATGCGGGGCAGGCGCTGCCATCGTGAAGGCGATCTTCGCCTTCTGGGAGGGGAACTCCTCGCCGTAGGCCCACATGTAATTCTTGAGGGCCTCAATCCAAGTGTTCCACTTGGATTTGTCGTTGCCGTCAAAGATGAACGGTGTCTTGGCGAGGGTGATTTTTGAGGAACCAGTCCTTGGGGTGGGAGACGTGAAGTGGATGGGGGCGGCGGGTCTCGAGGGCATCCCGTAGACAGGGGAGCCTCGTTCAGGGGTTTGTGGCAATGGCCGCGGCGGTGATGCCGGGTAATCGGCTGGTTGGTCCGTCATCGGGACCGGCTGCCCTGTGGGATACACAAGGCGGGGTGATGGGGATCCGGCATTGCTGGACATGGCGGCGGGATCCGGGAAGCTGTGGAACAGCTGGGACGCGGGGGATGTGGTTGGTGGTGCGAGCGACTGCTCGACTTCGGGTTCGGACGGGGTAAGGGATGGTAGCGGCGCAGGAAGTGCGCGAGGGATGACAATGGGATTTAGGGGAGCGGGGTGTCTGGGGTTGCGATAAACTCGCGGCGAGTCGATGTGTAACGGCGTCGAATGGAACGGGTTGGGTTAGCGGAGTGAAGGCGGGAGTCGGGGTAGGTCGTATAGCGAAGTAGTCGCTGGTGGTGGTGGGGATGGGCTGGGTGAGCCCGAGGGTGCGCGAAACGTCGCGGCTTGGTCGATTCCGCACGAGGCAGGTGGTGGGGTTCGAAGCGGTCTCTTGCGAATAGAACTATCCCGGGTCTTCTACGACACCCCCGGTGATAGCGAGGTAGTCCTCCCCGAAGGTTGAACTAGCACTCCTGCGACTGTCTTAGTGCTGGGACGGACTCAACGTTTCCCGTAGCACGACGTCTGTCTATTTTAAATGGACCGCACACGAGGGGCGCTGCAATTGTTTTACGTCGGTGTGGACGACGTGAATGGTGGGGAGGGGGGTGTGGAACTTCAGATACAAGAGAACCAAGTAGAGGTAAGAAATGACGACTGCGAAGTGCAGTGTCGAGTGGGTAGAGGTTTTGTGCAAGGAGTGCACGGGGATGGTGAGGAAAGGAGGTCGGGGTGGGGCGGTACGAGGGTAAGAAGGTGAGTCTTTTATTATGTCACAGTCAAGGCTTGCGTCCAACTCTACAAGAGAGTGGATTGGGAGGTGCAAGTGATCTCGAAAAGATGATTGAATAAAAGACTAAAGAACTACAAGTGAATAGCTACTCTACTTATACTGTTTGTCGAACCGTGTGAACTTAAGTAGCTAAGTATATAATACAATGAGGTTACCAGGCAAATCGTGATTGGAGACGTCAAGTGTCAAGTGTCAATACTAAATATAGTTCATGGAAACGACTATTGTGTTCCGACTATTGTGTTCCGTTGCCGTGTGATCTTTTAGCCAGCAAAGTCCTCCCACGTTATGCCATCGGTGTGAAGTGCTCGTGCAACAAGCGCTGGGGTCACATGCTCATTGATCGGTGTTGGAGCGATTAGATTGGGGTCAAATCGTGACATGCGCGCATCTATGAGAATGACTCCGACAGTGACTCTGATTACGGCGACGACAAGCCCAAGTAACCCACCCCTCCGCCTCATCACAACCAGAGCCCCGCCCCTACCTCGCTGCGCGTTCTTACCGGCTCGAGGCTCGGCAACCATCAGCTCACACACGTCCCTATGAGGGTCCAAATGCACATTTATTAATGCCGCAACGTTTTTAGCTTCTTTTTGCAGTTCCCACAAATTTTACTTGGGGGTAATGGCTGTGGCCTGGCCCGGCAAACTCGCACTGATGGGCTTTCTCTTTTTTTTTTTTTTCATAATGGAGTTAGAAAAATAGGACCAGTAGCTTCCCTGAAGCTTGATGGTTTGTGTCTTTCAGTGATTATGTTGTGCTACCTCGAGCTCAATGTGTGCTGTTTAGTGCGGTACAGCACGAGGAATACAATACATACTACAGACACTAATTATGTCCTCCGGACCCTCCTGCTCCGCGCTCCTGGCAAGACATGCACCCGGAATTCAATCGGATGGAGCAGGTCATGACGGTGCTATGGCACGGCGATGCGCACACACTTGCAGCCTGCGGGCGGCGCGCTTACGTTCAAGATTCAGCCGGGCACGTCCGCCCGTCAAGCACTGCCCCTACTTGCTCTCGCCGTCGACGCTCGCGGACACCTCAACCAATTACGACGGCA
Source organism: Mycena rosella (assembly GCA_029378255.1). Classification (NCBI taxonomy): domain Eukaryota; kingdom Fungi; phylum Basidiomycota; class Agaricomycetes; order Agaricales; family Mycenaceae; genus Mycena; species Mycena rosella. Next base: position 246,580 of record JARKIE010000070.1, read on the forward strand.
AGGAAAAGGGAGACTATCCTCCCCAAGCCGTCCTCGGGCACCGCGCCGCCAGAGTACCCGCACGACATTGAGCCTGCATACTCCCTGCATACTCCCCGTCGCGGCCGTTCCGCCCCTCAACGTGGTGTTGCCGCCAGCCAAGCCAATCAATTTCATAGAATTGAGATATCACTTCGAATCAAATAGAGATAATTCTAAGGATATTTTTGTAGAAAGAATACCTTAAAAGCAGCAAGGTCTCCTAGTGGCACAAGGCGATCCACGGAGCCATTGTACAAATATTTGACCGGCTTCTAAACGGCTCGAATTTTAGCCGTTTAGAAGCCGGTCAAATATCAGGGCACCGGTTGCACCAATTCCTTGGACCCAAAGGTACGCCCTACGGCTTCTTAAGGGATGCATCTTCCAAAATATTCCCAGAATTACCGCAATTTTATTGCGAGCTAGATATCATTTGTTTGAAATTGATCGGCTTAGCCGGCGGCAACACTAACGTCGTGGTCCACCCTCCCAGTCCCGCGGCGCCTTGATGGCACAGCTCTCTCTGTTATTTTGATCTTTGTTTTCTTATGTGTGATGTTTTAGCCTCATGCTCCTTCCTCTGATCCCCCTTCCTGCAATACACCATGCTCTCGTACACTATGCCACTCGATCGATTGTTTGTGTTGCATGAATGGAAACTTATTGATCTAATTCCCAGCACGTCCCGCATTTGACCAATTAATCAAGACACGTAAAAGGATGCAGGGGAGCCAAAATGAAGATCCTGCCATTTCTTACAGAACGGAGAATGTGTATCACCAGACTCGAACCTGCGCGATGAGCAACAATTCATTACATAACTCAGGCACAGCCACTATAATCTCACAAGAAATGAAGGGAAATTAGTGGCTGTCCTTTAAATCCCGTTCAACACAGCCACTAGGAAGACTAGCACTGCCACTAAATCCGTTACACGAATAGATCTGGGACACTTTTTGACTAGGTCTCTAAAAGCTCATTTCAATTGATTATAAACGATTACATAAGTACTCGTAACTGTCATTTTGGGTAGTTCGAGAAAAGTTGCGGGAACTCGGCGTTCCCGCAACTTTTTTTTTTGAGTTCCCACAACTTTTTCTCGTTGCACTCGGACAGGTAGCTGGGGCAGGCTATGGCTGTTGTGAGCATCAGAATGGGAATCAGTGAAGTGCAGGCGCGTCCCGTCGTGAACGTTCGGCCCGATTTCCGAACATGTGGCAAGCACAACCGCATGCGTCAAATACACGCGGCACGTTGCTCGGCCCATGCTCTCTCTGTTGAGTAACACACATATTTCCGGATGCTTTCGTTGCTACAATGACTTCTGTAAAAGGATGGGGCCACCAGCGAGCTTGGTAGCTAGATGTCTCATTCCGGAATTGCTGTGAACTTCAGTTTTAATAGGCATGCTGCGAGCTCAATGCCCACTAACTTTAGGTAGTGGGTCCTGAAGCGCCCTAATGTTGCAGAACCTCCGCCAAATTTTCACTTTGCACGTGACATTGTCCATTTTAGGATGTTTTCTGCGCATGTGTTCGACTCTGGCTGCGGGGTTCTGCTTTTATTACGTGTATGTGCTGACTCAATATCTCGCGACTGATTGGGTTCAAAATGCACCTTGAAAATGTTGAAAGACTGGAGATTTCGACTCAGAAATGTAGGTGAAGCTTCTAAGAGCCCATTATGTGCATCTGTTCCCAATCCACCTCATCCTTAACTTAATGTGGTTGACAATAGGTTGAGATTATTGACTGTCCAGTGTCTTAGGGTTTGTCTTAATCTTAAAAAAATATGAGTTTCCTTTGACCATCTGCAGTTAATAGTGAAATATATTACACCTCTCAATATTAATCAGCTTGCACTGGCCAGGTTCAGTTCCAAATGCCGGCTGCCTTTAGGTACAGGTTCTTATAGGGCACCCTATCAGCTCATGTATTGGCAGACCATCACATTTTTGTCATCTGTTTTCTCGTGAGCACGTATTCTCCATGACAAAATTCTCTGGCTTGTCATTGGCCGAGCAGCTGGCCGATGATTACCGCATGTGGGCTCCATAAGCATGCTGAGTCCGGTTTCTCAACACTGGAAATGCAGAGGAAAAAACTTGAATGAGCCCATGGCATGGGCTATGTGAGAAATTCAACCTTGTGAAAGCCAAGAAAATAAACACCTACTGGAGTCCACAAGCTAGCTTAACTTCCTGTGGTCCAATGTGAGCTCTCTACATCTGCCAGGCATGCAATTTTATCTGAAACCAACTTTTCAACCAACACCCAATGGCAATCTGATCACATCACAACTTAAGCTGACCTCGACAGAAAATAACGAGCAACTGGTAGCGGGCTGTGCCGCTTGTCGGCCCTACCCACTTTCTCAGCATGTGACAACCCAAACCGAGCTGAGTAGGGCTGTTCAAAACATGGTAGCAGTTTGCAGGAGGATCATTTGGTTGAATTTGTGGTCACAATGCCACATGCACCAATACACGTGGGAGTTCCATTCGCAGGGCCATCTTTGTAGGTCCATCAATAGGTCCAACAGACCGGTCAATGGACCTTGCTCTCTATGGATCAGACTCAACCCGTTGATTTCAGTCCCGGTCCGGTCTGAAGGCTGTTTCACCCCAATAGATTGGTACAGTAAAAATTCATTGATGAGCCCCTAGTAATCATTCTAGCCTAGTATAATCAGCTGAGATGCCGGCAGGATACTAAACAGTTATCTTGAGCACTTTTCAAAGCAGCAGAGTGGGTATGGATTATACTCAGATTTTTTTCTCTTTGCATTCTCATTCAAGTTGACCATTGACAAGAGAGAATTGGGAAAATTCATCTGTCGATAGAACACAACCGGTGCTAACTGCCATGACTGAGCTTAAACTTCCAGCTCCAGACTCTGTTTGATCACAAATAGAGTTTTCCTTTTCACCAGGACCGGCACATGTTAAGTTTGCCCGTTCAGCTCAAAAGAAAATGACTGGTCATGACACAGGTTCTATCCACAATAGGATGTAGGTGTATACCCGAGACAGCCGATGAGGATTCAGGAAGTCATTGTTAGCCCCTATGGCTGGTTTCCTCCCTGTGGTGCCCCTGAATTGGGACTCTAACTTAGGCCTCATGGCGTCACACTTCCCTTCTAGTTTCCTAGTCTTGAGATTCGAGGTCGCTAATGTGCCACCTTCAAGCTACAACAGCTCTTCCCCGATTCTGGTTGATCCCAAGGGTCATCAGGTCGCGACTGGTATCGCGGTACATGCTTGACTTCGGGTGCACAGATGAATTGGTTCTCCCCTCCCAAAATCACCTAGTGTTCCTCTCCCTTCAGATCCTCTGGTCAGCCCTCTTGAAAATGAGCCCTTGAATTTAGATTCAACCCAAGTGGGAAATATTTATGGCAAGCTTCGGATTCCAATGTTCGTGCAGTGTAAATCATATTAAGTCACATTAAATGACATTCTCTCGATTTGCAGTGGTTTTGTTCCTCTAGTGGATGAATCTGCTTAAAACGAGGCATTGTGATCTTCATCGCGACATTCAGTACAATCTGCATTTCGAAGTTGGTGGCCCTACATTGGATGTACTTACCTGACCTTCATCCACAGCAGCTCTGACCACTGCCAATGTTGTATGAATCAAATACCTGCTTCCAGCTAAGTTATGTCGTTGCAGTGCACTATGCATGGCAGGCTCTTCATTTGATGTTCAACATGTGAAGTTGTGAACACACACCTAGTGGCACACAGAACAGAAAGTGACAGTATTTTCTGATGTACAGAGTTTCTCTCTCTCTCTATTGAGCAATCAGTTCATTTGAGTAAGTAGGAACAATGGGAGAAAAAGGCAGGAGGAGGAGCGAGTGAGGGACAACAATGACTAGATAGAGATGTACCACGGAGAATTTATGAGTGGCAGAAAATATGGTCTCCCACACATCCACAATCCTCACAGCTGGGCAGTGAGTTGATGTACATAAGTGTTGTGCTGATACAGCCCACTACCCGAGGAGAGAGCATTATTCACAAATCATTTGCAAGTCAGTCCAGCAATTCATGGAGTGGCTCATGGTTATATGTAGTTGGGAAGCTCGGAATATTCTTCGTGTGTAGAGGAGGAGGGGAAAGGGAGTCAAGACAGAGGGACACGGGGATGTGTGTGGTTGTGTTTGCCACATGTTCGGAAATCGGGCCGAACATTCACGACAGGACGCGCCTGCACTTCACTGATTCCCATTCTGGTGCTCACAAAAGCCATAGCCTGCCCCAGTGACCTGTCCGAGTGCAATGAGAAAAAGTTGTGGGAACTCAAAAAAAAAAGTTGCGGGAAGTCAATGAGAAAAAAAAATTGCAGGAACTCAATGGGAAAAAAAGTTGCGGGAACTCGAAAAAAAAAAGTTGCGGGAACACCGAGTTCCCGCAACTTTTCTCGGACTACCCAAAATGACAGTAAAACTTGCGGGAACTGCAAAAAGAAGCTAAAAAAGTTGCGGGAACAAAAAAAAGTTGCGGCATTAATAAATGTGCATTTGGACCCTCATACGTCCTGCGGCCGGCCGCGAGGACGTTCAAGATGCCGCGTTCGCCGACGGGAAGGTGGTTGGCCGGCGACAAGAAGAGGGTCGTCTGCACGCTCATCGGTGACAAGGAAAACAGCACCAGCATCTAGATTCCCCTGCGCGCCCGCTGCGTTCACTAAATTGTTTCCTTATCGTGCATGATCCCTCTGGTTACGGCGCGCTCGCTGGTCCGCGCACTGACAGTCTCTCTGTGTTTATTTCCTTTTTATTTCTTACACTTGTAATACTTATTCGCGCCGAGGACTTGATCACTCGGCGGCTTAATACTTGTTTTTTCCTTACCTTTGTTTTATTGATTAATGAATCAGAGTTCGGCTTGATATACTTTTTGTGATGCTCAAGGACTCCAACTGTAGCAGATGCTGCGGTCTGCGCGCCGAACCACAGGTCAAAATGGATGCACTAGAAATTGCCGCACACAAATATGAAGAACATTTGCAAAAATTACATCCGCTCCAGAGGACCACTCGAGCTGCCTGTCACCCTGAATGCGCGAGAACTCTGTAGGAAATCGTGAATTCTGTCGGCCGTGGGTTGGAGCTGGTGCATAAATTCAACTCACTGGTTGAACGTATTGTTTAGTTGTCTAAGGAACTTGAAGCTACAATGCTGGCGAAGGACGGATTATCAACACAAATGGGACGCCGCGAGAGATGAAAAGAGCTGCACTGCACTTCCCAGTTCTGGACTCCAGGTTGAATCGGTGAGCGCACAGATCCAATGAACCCATCTCGTGGTTGAGGGCATTCTTCCATGATATCAAATCCCATATCCAGCTAGGGGGATGTTCAGCCAAGATGTAGGAGTTTGTAAAAGAAAAATGAGGTACAATGGTATGGAAGCAGGTATCATAGGTGTCATTCACGTCGTCGTTCAAAAATACGAATGCGCAGGTGTTATTGAAGAGTGAAACCACTAATCCTGAGAGGGCGGGGATGGTGACTGTCATTGGCCGAATCAAGCCTTGGGAGGGATATTCATGTCTGAAATCATAATGGCAAACGCTAAGACGAAACTCACTGTCTACTACCGCCGTGTCAATGTTCTCACAATCCCCAAGTGTTGGCTGATTTCCGGGCGCCTGGTCGCAGCTGACACAGGGGACAAAAGCCAGGGCATATACCCTCGACATGCCGCCAAGGCATGTCGAGGGCATGTTGCCAGGCATGTATCTGTATTGGACAAAGGAACAAAGGTGACTCAGGTGATCATGTTGATGATGTTAATCAACCCCCGATAGAAGATCAGCGACGGAATAATAAGTTTGACTTCCTTTCTGTTGGATTCAATTTCTGTTTGATAATTTGAAAAAAGGACCTGTGTCATCTGAAGGTGATTGAAAAGTGGACCCTACCCATATTTTCTCTGCCATGAACCATCATGATTTGAGTCTGCCACAATCCTTTGAAGTTGGGCTGAAATTTTTTTTAAATGAGCAAAATCACCCAAATTCATTGTTTTGTCCCGGGCATTGCGAGCTCAAATCAGCAATAATCAAGGGCAAACAAAATATGGATATGCTGCTCTTTTCAAGCACTTTTAGCCTACCTAGGTCATTTTTCACTCAGACCAAGTCTCAAAAAAATGCCCCCCCTAAAAAAAACTTGGAAAATCATTTTTGCAGGAGTTACCATATATGGCAATGTACTGATTTGTTCTACAACTTCCAAATGGTCCATATTTCCAATATATAGGTCAGTCAAAATCAGTTGGGAGCTGCACGGGCCCAAATGAGCCTGTTCAATCCATTTCTGCCGCCATGGTAGTTGGCTATAATAATGCAAGATTTCTAAGGAATCCTTGGAGGCGAAGCGGATCGGTTGCCGGTCCAGCGAAATGGACTGATCTGGGTGATGGCACCCGTGTTCTCACCTTATACTACACCGGAAAGCTTCCCAAAAATTTGGGAGGCCTCCTGTGGATAACAGAACACATTCTGCTAATTTGCATTTCTTGCCGGTGGCTGGTCGCGCCGTTGTGGGTTGAATTCAAAAGGACCCATTGTGCAAATCCAGACCCATTGGATCAGATAGTAAAGGGAAGCGGACAAAGGGGAGTCAGTGAACAAAGGGAAATAAAAGACATGACATACTGCCCAACTGCCTGGCTACATGCCCTGGTACATGCCCTGGTACATGCCTCGGCGGCATGTCAAAGGGACATGCCGTGGTTTTTGCCCCCTGTGTGAACGTGCCTAAACGAACAATTAATAAACCAGAGACAGAGAGCACAGGCCTTCCAAGGAACTTACTAGAAAAAACCGCACTGCTGTCCATTATACCACATAAATCAATGGGGGCCTGACTCTGGCGCTTCAGTGCTCTCGATTCTTCCGGCTCCTCAGATTGACCCTGAGCTTGGCGACTGGGACATGTAAAGTACGTCAACGTCAAATTCGTGAACGTTTCTCCGGTGGTTGGATCGGGGACTTGGAATATAGACTCCGAGACAATAGTAGCGTCTTCATCCGGGAGACAGCCAGGAACATGGAGCGATGCTGCTGCCGTGAGAAGGATGAATACGACGAGGGCGGAGGTGGGGGTCATGATCGAGCTGGATTACTATTGTTCCTAAAATGTTGAGTTTTATCGGCGGTCGAGTTGCGCAGCATCGGAGATGGAGGATGTCTATCTGTCAAGACGGAATTTGTCAAAAACTGAATAAGCTGGGTCAGAATAGGAATCAGAGGCTGTCTATCTGTCAATTACATACATACCTTGCTCGTTCCTGGTACCGACTGGTCTCCCATTCAAAATTCTGATTTGTAATATAACGGGAGCAGTCCCATAGAAAACAGCCGACAACTGATTCCCGGCGGTAGGTGCTCAAGAAAATACCTCGTGTTCATTTTACCCAACGACGGTCGTAGGTTTGTCGGAAAAATCCTGAACTGCACGTAACGGCTCTGAATATATTGAGAGCCGTTGCAAGGTCATTTGCCTATGTGTGGCTTGCAGCACACATGTCAGGTTCAAGCAATGTGTCCCAAGCCACACCCCGAGTCTCAAGATGTCTCAAGGTTCTGCGTGCCAAATGGTCTTCAGACATATCGCAAGGCGTCGAAATCAGCATTTGGGTTCCTTCAGATACTACTGGGATACTACAATATCTAGATTTGAATCGGACATACAATACATAGGAATTCGACAAAAAATATATTCGAAACTTGTAGGTACAACCGCATCACAGTATAGCCTATGTAGCTAGGCGTGCATGTGGCGCAAGGGTTCACCACAGACCATGTACCCAATCGAACACGCGGCGGGGAATGCGGAAGGGAGCGGAGGCGGGGAATGCGAAAGGGGCCTGCATTGGCCATCACTCTCCGTAACATACCTTTTGCTTTAGGTCAGTAGGGATCAATGGTGAAGAAGGCGACGGACATACCTTATCACACTCGACGGACTTGCGCAATCGTAGAGTCCTGGGAGGAAATTAGAGTGGAGGGTGGGAGGCGGAGGAAAGTGATTGCTTACCGCGGTGTGGGCGGCCGCTTCGGCGTCATAGCACTTGGGTTGTAGAGAGCTCAGAGGTGGTGGTGTGACGAAAGAGAGAGAGGTGGAGTCGCACTGTCACAGGCTGCGGATTGATATAGGCACAGCCAAAGCATGACGTCACTTGCGTCAGTCGCTCCACACTCATTCTCAGCTCGTCGCGCTCTACTACTCTCAATGCCTACTCGGAACGTTCCTCGTCGTACGGAATCCGACCTCACTCATGTCTCCGACTCTGAACCGAAGCGAGAAGCTTCCCCATTAAACCAAGCCCACCCTTCTCTACGGATTCGTCCGAACGGCCTCTGCCCGCTCCATCCCCAACCGAACGTCCGCCTCTTTCGACACTCTCAAATGCTGCCTTGGGCACATTACCTGGCACATGGCGCACTCTCGACAAACGTCTCCAAGCCATTGTGGGAAGTCTTGCCGAGATAGAGAGGAAGCTTCACGTCCAGAGTGCGTACCACTGCTATTGCACCTGGTGTCCACTGACGAATGTCGTAGAGCGAGACAGCACCTCGTTGCACGACGCCCCGACCACTGTCACTCCGCCGCGCAAGCGCGCACGCGTCATGCGCAGCCAGTGTGTCGGCAGTGACTCACCTGTCGGTCGCTTGGCAGAGCCTCGAATCCACCGTAGCTCTTTGATGGCCAGCACTCTGGACCAGGAAGAAATGGCTCCGATTCCCTACATGCGGACTTTCTCCGGATTCAGCGCCGATCTATACGCAGGCCACGTCGTCGACATACAAGTCCGTCCGCTCAAATGTAATAGCAGTAGTATGATCAAATTTATTTTTTCAGTAAAAACACAAATAATAACTTATTCAATCATCTCCATCGTCTCGAGTAGCGGCGAGGCGGCGGGCTGTTGTTCTCTTGCCCGGCTGACGATTGCGAGGATGACCCAGCGGCAGAAGGCCCGGGCTGTGAGTTTTCGGGACGCGGCGGCGTAGCGGACGGTCCGCGTTGCGAAGATTCGGGAGGCGGCGGCGTGGCGGACGGTCCCCGCTGCGAAGAGCTGGGGGGCGGCGACATGTCCGATGGTCCGCGCTGAGAAGACTCGGGCTCAGCAGGTAGTGAAATGGCGCGGGGCGCCGTGGCATACGACGCTGTCGGGTATGACTTGCTCCACTATTTCGATAGCGGCAAATGGGGGAAGCACGTCTGGCCATGCCTCAAGGAATACCTTCAAACAGAGAAGCTTGCCTCAAAGTTCAACGACAAGTCAGTTGTTTTTAGCTTAAGCCACCCGCGCCGTCGCTAACGTTCACGAGCATGAGTCAATTTCCGCGATGGCGGGGCCTCAAGCACACACCTTCGCCGACGACAATAGACTACTCAGACGGGCAAACGTTCATTGACATTCTTAAGGTTCCGTTCTTTTTTTCATCTCGTTCTCCCTGTATATTTTATTTATTTCCAAATCAACCTAGTCCTCGCTGCCGTGTCTCGTGCAGCTGCTCCCTCGAAATTCGCCGTTTGTGCGGATTGTACGAGTGATGGACAAACTCAGGATAATGCTCGGGCTACCAGTCACAACAAGGACGCGACTGGATCATTTAGACCAGCTCGTGCGCGAATATGAGGGCGCTTCCGGCGTCAGTGTCTCGTCGATCTGACTATGTTTAGGCTGACCATGTTTTAGGGCCTTTATCGCGAGTTTGACAAGGATTTCAATTTCCTGAAGCAACACTTTCTGACCCACGCCCGGCGCGCCTTTATATCAAAGGGCACGAGTCGGAACATGAATACCCGCGTCGGTGAAGGATTCCAACAAGAAGTCTCAAAGATGTACGATAAGACGAACGGTAAAAAATGCGGAGCATCAGGTACGTGTAATGCTTCATCCTCAACATGTTATTGAAATATTATTGTCTTTTTTAGATCTCGCGGCAAGATGAAAACGAAGAACCTATGGCTCGCATCAAGATGGCCGTCGATGAGTGGCTGAAAAACCAGACAGATTCAGATATGACGCTTCCGAACGTGAATTAATCACATCGTTGGTCTCCACTGCCCATTGGAAACTGGGCTCTCCAGATCGGACCGTCTCTGTCCACCGGATTGAGGCTGAAAAGCGCGGCAATCCGGTCTTCCGCAACTTTAACGCACGGCTTCGGGAGTATATAGCTCGCCATCACCCATCTCACTCAGTTCGATTGGAGCAAGAGATCGAGGTGCGTGTACAGTCGGCATTTTTTCTTTGATCCTCCTCACACTCTCCTAGATAGAGGCATGCAAAGTTATTTACATCGACTACCAGTCGACGGTAGACTGGAGAAGTGCCCGCGATATTCTGCGATGCAACCCGAAGTTCCACGACGCCCCTCGATTTGACTCTGTAATGTACGACACAGACAATGACCCGCTCGCAATGGGCCAACTTCAATTCATGTTCCGCGCTCATCTCCCGAGCGGCGCCAAGCTTGATCTGGCCACAATCCGACCATTCCGCAAGACTTCCTGGCAGCCAAAGACGCAAACCGACTGCCCAATTCAAGAGCAAGTCCCGGTGTAGTCCTCCATCTTCATCACGCTCGAACACATTGTGCGTGGTGTCTTGCTGTGCCCGATTTTCGGTGGGAGACAGGATATGCATTATGTTATTGATTGTATTGACGAGGACATGTATCTGCGTCTACATAACATTGATTAAATTTACCTGTAAAAAATTCAGAAAGATGCTGTCTCAAGCCATGGGTGCCTTGGGAATCCTTGTGAGCTGTATCTCGCCTTCCGACGGCTTGTGAGTGCTTGGGAGACCTGGCTGAGCGCCTTGCAACCGCTTTCAAGCCGTCATAAGGCCACAAGCTGATTCAAGCCGTTGCAAGCAATTCGGCATTTTTCCGACATTGGACATACATAAGTCCGAGCCCGCGGGGAGTGCTTGAAGGTAATGTATAAGTACTTCCCGAAACGGGAACGGTGAAGTCGACCCGGTTTTTTGTCTCGAAAAATCAGGTTAGGATTACGCCGAGTAGGTAGTTTTGAACGAGGCGAGGTCTTGGCCTGGCACGCCTCCACTATGAAATGGCGAGGTCGAACTTGAGATTGAGTTGAACCTGCTGCTGGGATGGACGCGTGACAGGATCCCTCTGGCGTGAACACTATACTTGGAGTCCAGTCGGCTGCGCCAGCGTCACGGTCTTTACTAGTACTTCTGGGTGATTTGAGTTGAAGATACTGACATCGTGGGAACATTGACACCTATTTATTTCCAGTGACAGCGCTAAACGTTAAACAACATCCTTCCTCTCGCGAATTGAGATCTGCATCCGCGCCCGAAAATCAGGACTCCGGCTTCCCTATCATCCGGATTTCAACCAATGCTCCACTGCATCTAATAGTTCCGTCCTTGACCGAATCTGGATTCCGATTCTCGACTCCTCCGTAAATACTCAAAAGCGGCGATTCTCCGACCACCGGAGGCTCCAGCTATAGCACGCACCCAATGCGGCGCAATCCAAGGTACAATCGGCGGCGTTCGAATCCATGATTATTGTTATGCTCCCTTGAGCGAAGCCGGCGAATAAATCCCAGAGCAGTCATCCTCACCCAACAACATGATACATTCAATCAAACAAATTGAAGCAGCCACACCTTACCATTCTGCGCCCCAAAACCACCAATGCTGTCAGCTCTAGTACCTATCACTGGTATCACCGCAGACCCGACCCGAGTCGGAGGCAGCAAGCTCCCAAAAGCGTCCAGTCCTGCATGGGAAAACCCAGATTTCTTCGGACGCTATTCGCATACCACGCCCCTCGCACACTGCACATCCACCGCCAATCGCCACCCGCCATAAATAAAGGCGGGCCCACGGGCAGAATCCAGATCTTCCGAGTCCGCGCCGGAGATTCAGCGGGTCCTCCCTGGCCAGTGGTATGCTACGGATGGTATGGTATGGTACGACGCCAACAGCTACCGCCATGGCGATTCTCGGACGCTCGCCACCTATCTATCTATCTATCTGTCTATCTATCTATCAGCGACCTATCGTACTACACACTATCACAACCGGGGCGGTGCGGGAGATTCGGCGGCAGATACCTACGGTGACATACCACGTATGTCCGGCCCCCTGTATGCACTTTAACAAGATTGATTCAATACTGCGGGATGTCTATCAGCGTTACGACGGACGGGCGGGCGCTTCAGCTTCAGGCTTGGCTTCAATGAACATAATTGCATTTGGATTCGATTCGATGAATTCGACCTAAGTATGTAAATCCCAATAGCCCAGAACAAGACAAAAACGAGGGGAGAGGGGGGTACGTGTACGTGTACGTATACGACGCGGACAATGTAACGAGCGGGGTGCAGATGGTGCGGACGTCCGGGTGCGGATGGGGAATACGGATGTGCAGACCGAACACGGATGCGAACACGGACATGGAGGGTGCGCGGACGGAGGGAGGGAGGAGGGGGTCGTTGCATACGTAAACATGCGATTCGATTCGGGGTTCGAGTTCGGGGGCGATTAACTATAGTGTACTGCCGGATGCGAGAATATCTAGAGTGAATATATAAGTAGCGACAGCGGCAAGAGACGGTCCAATGGATTGGCAGATAGATAGTGTGCGATAATAACGAGGCGTGGACAATAACGAGGCGTAGGCATGGGTGCGAGTCGTGAGTCGGTCACAAGGGCGCGCGTGTGGGCGACGGACAGACGGACAGGGCAGGCAGGAGGGAGGGGAGGCGGGATTAAGGTGGAAAGAATGTAGTCCAAGAATATGCGAGCGCGCGCCGCGAGCACCAGTGCGAGACTAGTACGAGAAGATCATGAGCCACGGGTTGAGGAGGATCTGCCGCAGCCAGCCCGTCAGTCCAGCTCCCACACACACACAAGACGGGGGTGCTCACCGGGAACAGTATATGCCCGCCCATGACGATCCTATACACACGCGGCGCGTCAGAAATAGCGCACGGCAACACGAAGAAAGGAGGGGCGTACGCGAGGGGGAGGATGACGGCCCACGACGTGCCGGGGATCTGCCACCCAGGCGTCACGACGGGCGTGGCGAGGACGATCATGCCCACGATCGTGACGGTCGCGATGCAGAACACCATCCGGAAGCGCTTCCAGATGCGCGGGACCTCGATCCAGAAGTTCGACCGCTCGACCTCCTGTTGGCGCAAGCACGGATGATCAGCGCAGATCGACGGGCAGGAGAGATGGGCGACAGACCTTGGTCGTCGCGCCCCAGGTCATGTTGTACGAAAACATGTGCGCGAGGAGCGCGGTCGAGAGATGGATGCTCAGCCCGCCGAAGAAGAAGAAGCTGCGTGCGCTTCGCGTCAGTCGCAGCGCGGGCAAGATGGAGCGGAAGCACGCACAAGAACGGCACCCAGGTCATGTTCTCGAGGAACGAGGAGAAGATGCTGCGGAGGCCCAGGCGGTACTCGAGCAGCGTGAACCCCATGTTCCCCGCGCCGGGGAACACGACCATGCACGCGAGCCAGATCTCGAAGCTGTGCATGTAGAACCCGTCGACATCGACCGCGAACCCGAGGAGGAGGTAGTTGAGGATGGAGAGCGCGGCCGACGCCGCAATGCCGTAGTACGAGAACATGTAGGAGCTCATGCTGATCTTGTAGTGCACCGGCGCGGACGACCACACGAAGGTCTACCACACACAATGAGCCGCGGCGCGGAGGAGGGGGAGGGGAGGGCACGTACGCGGAGCTGCTTCGTGATCGGGCCCATGCGCCACCACTCGATAATCGGGTTGAAGATGAGCTCGTTGCAGCCTAGGCGCGGCGTCGGCTGCGTCAGCGGCGGCGCACCGTGATGCTCAGCGCGGGAATAGCACGCACCGTACGAGTACTTCTGCCACCGATTGAGCTCGTCCTCGACCGTAAGCGACACGCCCTCCTTGAACCCGCCCTCGGAATACGTCGCCCACCGGATGATGTACCCTTGCAGCTAGATCGAACACCATCAGCATGCGAATGATGATAAAAACGCGGACGCGAGCAAGCCAGGGCATCGATGCCGCCCCGCCCGCAATCGGGAAGGGGCCCGGAATCGGAACGGAGGAATGCAACGAAGGCAAGGAAGACAAACGCACCTGCAACCGGAGCGCCATGTCAAAGTCCTCCGACACGTTGCTCTCGGACCAGATCTTCGCGAGCCCGTCCGCGGGGTCGATGAACGCCGCGTCCTGCAGCGCGCTCCACCGCAGAAACGCGTTGTGCCCACGAACGGCGCGACCTCGCCGTTCGCGCACCCCATCGAGATACATTTGTTGATCCGCCGCGTGAAGTGCGCGATGCCGTTCTCGAAGTAGTGGTGCGCGATCTGCATGACGTCTGCGGCCGCATTAGGTAAGGCTAGGAGAAGGGAGGAGGGGGAGACGCACCGGACTCGTGCTGGATAATGGCGACCTCGGGGCACTCGACGAGCTCGCGCGCCGCGTCGCGGAAGCAGTCCTACATGCGCGTCAGCGCCAGCGCGTACGGATTGACAGTGACGAAACACACCTCAGGCACGATGGTATCCGAGTCCACGATCAGAATGAGCTCGCCATGCGACACGACCGCCCGTTGCTCGCCCACGGCCGGTGGCGGCCGCCCGTCTCCGTAACTCCTCCTCCACCGCCATCTCCAGCGCGCGGTCCTCGATGCACTGCCCGTCGGCGCTCTCCCACCCCGCGGCCTCGAGCGCCGCGAGCTGCGCCTCCATCTTGAGCGAGAGCGCCAGTCCGTAGTTCATGTTGGACGCCTTCTTGAAGCGCCCCGCGCGGTAGAAGCCGCCGGGCGCGCTGCTGTGCGGGGGGCGCGCGACCCAGCCGATGTTGTGGTCCGCGTAGAACGCGATGCGCTTGGAGCGCTCCTCCTCGCCGACGACCTGCAGCCCGTCCTCGTGGATGAAGATGCTCGACGTGCCGCCCTGCCGCGCGTACGTCTGCATCGCCTTCTTGAGCGAGTAGACCGAGGGCGCGCTGTGTGATGGATGACGTCAGCACGAAATTAAGAAAATTAAACGAAAATTAAAAGAAAATTAAAATTAATGATCGGGGGAGGAAGCGCGAGCGAAGCCCGGGCGGATAGGCGTGGAAGCGGAAGGGCTGCGGGCGGGCGGGCAGAAGCACAAGACCGAAACGCGCACTCACATCGTCTCCTCCAAGCTCTCCTTGTACACCGGCAGCTCGATCGTCACATGCGGCAATGCCTTGTCCACCTCCGGATTCGCCTCGGGGCGGATCGCGGAGTAGTACCGCGAGTTCTCGTGGTACTGCGCGACGGGGCCCACTCTGTCAAAGATGCATTTATTAGATTTAAATTGAAATTGAAACGCGGCGGCGTGGGTGGAGCGCGAGGGAAGCAGGGAAGAGGAAGGCAGACGTACAAGAAGGTGATGGCGCTGACGACTTGCAGCGCGAAGAACTTGAGGCGAAAGGTTAATGAGCGGCGGAACACCACGCGGAGGGGAGGAAGGACTCACGAGCGACACGCAGACGAGGAACGGCGCCGTGACCAGGAGCCCGAAGCGCCGGTAGTCGTGGTCGAGCCGCCACTCGCTCAGCAGCATCTCCAGCCCGCTCGCCACGAAGACTGTACAAATAATTAGCGTCTTTCTTTAAGAAAAGGGAGGGAAAGAAGAAGGCACGTACACATAGCGAGCGCCGCGCCCAAGCCACCATAGAACGGCGCGAACAGGCGCATGGGGCGCGCCGCGCGCGCCGCCGCCACCGAGTGCTTCTCCGGGTCCCCGCCTTGCCGCGCCGGGGCGGCCTTGCTCCCGAGCTTCCAGCTCCAGCCCCAGCGCGACTTTTTGGTCTCCGGCTGGGGCGGCGGCGGGGCCAGGGTGAGGGTCGTGTCCGCCGCCGTGGGCTTCTCCGTGAGGTTGACGTCGGAGGTGGTGCGCGACGGGGCCACGGAGGAACCCGCGGTGAGGACGGAGGCGGAGGCGGAGGCGTTGGTGCGCGCGCGCCAGACGAGCTTCATGAGCTTTTCCTCGAAGTCGGAGCAGAGGGGGACGATGGCGTCGATGTCGTCGGACCAGGCGATGAGGACGCGTTCGTCGCGCTGGGGGCGGGGGTTAGCTTTTGCATGACGGAGGGAAGGGAGGGAGGGGTAGGAGGGAAGGGGGGAGGGCAAGGAGGGAGGGATGGATGGAAGGATGAGAGGGAGGAATAGGGTGGAGAAGGGAAGATGGAGAGGGAGGATAGAAGGCAGGACGCACAAGGAAGGCGCCGCACTGCTCCTTCTCGGCCTGGGGGAGGTGGTTCATGCTGTCGATGATCTGGATACGCGTGTCGCGGTCGATGTAGATGGCCGTCGCATCGTCCGTGCTGTCGATACGCGTGAGCACATACGAACAAGAGAGGAAGGAGCAAACGCACACCGTGGACAGGGCGGCGTGCACCGCTGCGCTGCGGACCTATGACACATTGAGCGAACAGAACAACAAGAAAGAAAGAAGAGGGAAAGGGGAGGGAAGCTAACCTTGATAGCAACGAGCGGGTTGAGACTGCGGACAGCGGCCTCGAAGGGGACGAGGTACGGGTTCTCGTACGGGAAGACGCGGAACTGCCCCGGCTCGACGCGCAGGCACACGCCCGCCGCGACGTTCTCCTCGGACGGCTTGAACCAGGCGTCGCCCTGTGTCTGCAAACGACCAAAAAAGGGTCAGAACGGTATGTAAGGTGGAAGTAGAGGACTCGCCTTTTTGAAAAGATACTGGACCAGGGCATCCCAGGAATCGTAGTCCATGATATTACTAGGGCGGGGGGAGCGGCCGCGGGGAGGGAGGGAGTAGAGTAAAGACAACACACGGCGCGTGATCTGGTTTGGTGCGAGCTTAAGAGGAAAGCGGCTGGCGGCGGCGGGCTACGTGATGGACCGGGCGTCAGTGCCCCTAGATTCGCTTGCGCGAGATCGTCGACACTGACAGCACCCAATGCGGCGACGCGAGAACCGAAGCTGTCACGGCGAGAACCACCCCCACCCGGCGAACAAGCCCAGCACCATATGTTCCACCGTGATCGGGAGGCACCGAGATAGCCTTCAGAGAGCTGTCCAATCCAGCCGTCGCGTCCTTGATTTCCCAGGGATTCGGAATCCTGAGATTCTGATCTACTGTCTGTCAGACTGAAGATTCTAGTTTCTTGCGCGCGCTCGCATCGCTGCCTCGCTCGCCTCAGCCTTCCGCGGTGCCGAAAAACAAACACGCGTGGCTTTAGAGTTAGAGCCTCCAGGCGCGCGAGTACGTAGCGCAGGCTTCCAGAGTGAATTGCCTGTCATGCTGGGAAGCACGCAGGCCGCCGCCCGTTGTCCGTGTTGTGCAGCGCCCTCCGCATCCGGCACCCATCATCCATCAGCCGCCGGCTAGACCGTCACCTACCGTACAGGACTCGTTCAACCCTTCATTCCCGCTGGCCCACCGCACCCGCGTGCGTCCCCCTCCCAACCATTCCCGCAGCCCCCCCATGGCCGACCCCCGACGCCCCCAAGCGAGCATTCCGCCTGCCCGGCCGGCCATATCGCCAATCAATAATCAACTCACAGCCCGCCCTGGCGTTGCACGTCACCGTCATCGTCTCACGTCGCGCGTGCCCCTCAGATCGACAGCGTCCTCGGCGATCCCACGACATAGCGCCGTTAATCCGTTAATTGTCGAGAGATACGCCGTGATCGGAGGTCCTAGGTAATCCCATCACTGAGGCAACACAGCGCGCGAGAACGCACACAATTGGCGCAAGAAAGAAAAAATCGCCCGCCCGCGCGGACCGCACCGGACAAGCGCCCGATTGATGTTCGCATAACCCAGGTACGCGCGCCAAAATATTACATCTAAGTAATCCAGCTGAAACTTGGCTGAAACGAATTAAAATTAATCGCAGCCCCGCCCCATTGGCCTCCGTATCGCGCCGAAAACCGCGTATTCGTATCCGCATCGCCCCGATTCCAACCCCAGATTAAGATTAAAATTACCGCTGTCGGCGACTTTGCTCGCCGTCATCGCTCTACCACAGCGTACGCCCCCGCGGATTCGATGTTCATTCCCCCACCATTTGCTGCGTTCATCGAATCAAGATTGAACATACGGCTGCAATGGAAGATAATATCGTGCGGTCGCGCGGACCGAGGCAGGTATGTATGTAAGTATGTTTTGCGGATTTGACGTGGACAAATTCATATAAAGCCCGCCCCGCCTGACAATAGCGTATCGTCCGTGTGAAACACTGAAATCGAAAACCGCGTATGCGTATCGCGACCCCCAGATTAAACATTAAAATTACCGCTGTCTGCGTCGGCGTCGGCGTCGCCATGGCTGTACCGCACAGCTCCACAGCCGACAGGGTCCTCGCCCGCCCCGACTCGATGCTCGCGGCCTCACATCTCCTGCGTTCGCCGAATCAAGATTCAACACACGCCCGAGCGCGAGAACAAGCAACTGACGCAGCAAAGAAGGCCCGCGGTTCGATTGTGTCTAGCAACGAATGTTCTTCAGCCTGATATCTGACGTGGATAAATCCATGTAAAGCCCGCCCCGCCCGACGACAGCAGATCGACCGTGTGCAACACCAAAAACCGCGTATCCGTATTGTCCCTCCCCAAATGAAAATGAAAATTGGCGCTGTCTGCGCCGCCGTCGGCGTCGCCATGGCTCTACCGCAGGGCTCCACAGCTACAGGGTCGTCGCCCGCCCCGACTTGATGCTCCACATCTCTGCTTATTCGTGCCCGTGCCCTGCAAACCAAAAACCGAAACCGCGTATCGGTATTGTATCCGTATCATTCCTACCCAAATTTAAAATTGTAATCAACGCTGTCTGCGCCGGCGTCGGCGTCGCTCTACCGCAGGGCTCCACAGCCTACAGGGTCGTCGCCCGCCCCGACTTGATGCCCGCCCCAACATGCACCATGCCTCGTCCCATGCGTCTCCCAATCTACGCCGGGCCGCCCGAACTAGGCTGGCAATGGCAATGGAGTTATCCTTACGCACACAACGCAAACGCAACCCTTCTCCCTTATCGCGCCCAACCAAATTGAAAGCCAACACACAGATCAAATGCACCGATAAGTAGCTGCATGGATTACAAGATGACGTGATGCTCGCTGCCACACCTATCTCACGAAACCCGAATGAATCGCCCTCCCATCAATCCAGACACACGGCGTTTCGACAGAAACAACGGCAGGCACAGACAGACACGACTACGTACATGTACGCATACGCGCCACATTAAAATCGGAACGGCAACCTGTCCGACACGCTTTTTTAATCGCACCCGGTGTCCAGTTTTTTTTTTTTTAGACGCCGAATGTAAAAAAACGTGTTCGCCTGCAGCGAACACCCTGAATCTACACTATTTTAGGGACGGCGTTTTTGCAATTTACTTTCCCTGATGACGCGATTATTTTCTGTGGTGGCGCGAAAATAAAATCCCGCGGAGTGTTTGGAATCAACCCCTAATCTCCCTACTTATCCCCTCTGAGTTTGAGCTCGCCAGTAGAACCAAAACCGCGCCTAATAGACAGTTATAAGCAATCACCCCTATGTATCCTGCTCCGAACGCAGGAAGGGAAGGCAAAGCACTCAGGCGCGTCCGCACGAACCGCCCGACGCCCGGTGCGCTACCGCTGCTGCTTCGAGTTCTGAAGTTGAAACGCGCCCGGACCGATTGAAACGCGCCGCCTCGTCCGCGTCCACGCGAGCCGGCCAGACGCCGCTCCTTCCGAAGTTGAACCGCGTGAATTAAAACGACTGAAACGCGCCGCGTCGTCGTCCCTGCCTCCGCACATCGCATGTGTCCGTGACCCGACGCCCCTATAACCCCTCCTCCTATCCACTTTGAGCTCGGTTCTCAGCTTCCTCCCTTCGAGATCAATTGAACGGGTAAACCGCGCCTAATAGTAGTACACAGTTGCAGTTGTAAATTACAATCACCCCTATTTACGCTCGGAAGAAAGGAGTGAGGGAAGGAAGGGAGGAAGGAAGGAATGGGGAGGGGGGAGGAGGAGGAGTGAAGCGCATGTCCTGCGCAGATGTGTCCGCACGAAACACCAGACCCCGGTGCGTTACCGCTGCTGCTAAGTTGAACCACGTGAATTATCTTCCTCAGGCGCGTCCCCGCGCCGATTAACCACAACCCCGCGCGGACCGGTGGTCCCCCCCGACGCGATGCTTCCGAACGATAGGACGCGCCGTGGGACGTGCGGCGTTGCTTTCAAGAAATTAAAATGCGCTCTGATCGTCTTCGTCCCTGCGTCCGCGCGTCCGAGCTTTGAACGCGGGGGGGCGCCGCGACGCGGATGCGCACTAGTACTTATCTCGCTTCTTTCTGCAAATTAATATCGTCCCGCCCTGCTCGAGCCGCACCGAGTTCGATCGACCCCACCGGCGGATCTGAACGAAAACTGAGAGCGGAAAGACTCCTCCTTTGCTTTCCTTTGAATCCCTGCCACAACAGTACTAGTCTCTTCTTGCCGTCCTAAAAACCTTATCTTATGGACCGTTGAGGCCTTGAAGGTTCGACTGCTCCCTGGCATGCTCCCGGTCCCCTAAAATCTTACCGCGCATCGACCAACAGATAATCAACCTACTTCATCCCGCGGACCCAAATCCATCTGATCAGCCTAGCCACAACCCTATGTATCAGTTCAATTGGGTCCTATCTCCGTAATTGCCCCTATTTGATGAATACGTATATGCGTGGACCATGCGATAAGCTACACCGCGTTCAACGTACGCCTGCCCCGAGTTCGGCGTTTGCCTACACCGCGTTAAACGAACGTTCAGCGTCATGCCGTCCTTCAACAAGCGGCCAGGCCTCCGCACAAATATAGCCCATCGCAACGTGCGCGTGGAGAATAATAATGGCTTCGCCATTCGAGATACGAGCATCCCCCCATTTGATTGAATATCCTCCAGTTGATGCGGATCCACCACCGATAACCTATACCCATTCGTATTCTCCCCTGGCAGAAATAAACCCACTTTCGCGGATAAACCTGAGCGGTGGCCTGGACCTGTTCTAGAATTTTAATGTACACCGGTGAATGAACAATGGACGCTGAACAATAAACTTACACCCTCCTATCTGTAACGTCACCCTGCGATAAGTACCCCCATCTACCACCCTACACCGCGTTCGGCGTCTCCCTACTCCGGGTTGGGCGTCATCCCCGATTTATCGTTCCTTCGATCCTCCTGCCAGCCCACGCCATGACATTGTTTTATACCGATTCCAGGAACGCGCAGACCTCCGTCCCTTTGTTCCGAACGGCGAACAGACGAAGGCACGAACGTATTTAAAGTTTAAAACGTGCGGTCTCCGAGGAATTATTCCACGGCAGCGTCTTATCTTGCCAGCGCGCATGCGTACGAGGTTCGCAGATCTAGAACCATGGGAACATTAATCTCGCCGCGATCGAACCTACACCGCATTGGGATTCTACTTACCCGATTCAGCCTCGAGTCGGCGTTTTGTTTCCTCCCGGAAATTAAAGATGACTGCACCAGACTGCACCGCAGGAAATCCTGCACTCGGGATTCACCCCCCTTTTCGGCTGTATACCAACCCGATTCGGGCGGCGCCTGGCAGCTATTTTTACTTTTGACATGCCGTCGTGCTGACGCAATCCGACTTACCTCACTTCTGCAAAACAACGTATGGGCAAGTCGCCGCTAGGAACGTTCGTATGTAGCGCTTGCGTCGGTTCCGAAATGCATGCCATGCCAGGGGTCGGTTGAATTGTAATGCAGAAAACAAGGGCAGGCACCGTACCTATCAGTCAGCCAGGCGAGTCTCCGGAGACAGAATCCCAGTGCCGAGTGCCCACGCCCGCTCGGGATTGCGCTGAATCCTGCTGTCAATCACCGGGGCGTGGGAGATCCAGAGATTCTAAGTAGCGGTGAGAAGACTGAGAAATCGAGATCGCGGACATGCATCTGATCCTCGAACACCTATCAGGCCGGCACCCGGAACGTGCCCCTTCTCTCCGCGAGCGCGGATGCTGTGCATGTGTGCAAGGTAAAGGAGTGTGAGACCGAGGGTCTACCGGTGGGGCGGTAGTATTGTACCCAGTGGCAACGAATTCGCTACCCTTGGAATAGCTGACAGATCCGCGATATATATACAGCGACGTACTTGGATTCTGATTGGAATTGGCCGCACCGACTTATCTGTGCGATTCCACCTGCTGCAGACCTTGATTTGATCTTGTCGGACTCGCGGGCTGGGGTGTGATTATCTAGAGCTTCCCACGTAGGCAGTGTTGATTTCTCGAGTACGACAGCCTGCTGAAAGACGCAAATATGTCGGACTTTTGATATGGTTGTTGGAATGGACCGGAGCAAGTCTGTTGGAGTCGATCCAAGACCGGAAAAGAAGTTTTGCGTTTGATATTGATAAGTCGTTCGCCGTCGCGCAGGGTTCAAAAATTGGCCGGGCGTGTGAAATCTCAGAAATTTTGATGGTGAGGCGATTGCTCGTCGCGAGTGTGTTGAAGTGGATCCAAGCCTGGCCAGCGTAAATCTATATTGACGACGGTACAGGCGAGAGCCGGCCGGACAGCCTGTTAGTGTTGAGAGGCACTAATGTATGTAGCCTGTTGAAGTGGAGCCGGGAGTTGAACTCGGCCAAAAATGGAGGCCCCGCTGGTGCGGGTCCTCCGTATTTCTCCGCCGTAGGTTTGGAGACTCTATATGACGCGTTTGGGTCATCTTACGGAGCCCGAAGAATACCTTGAATCGGGTTCACCCTGTTCGCATCAGGTGCAGGAACCATCCCAGTAGCCTGTTAAGCGGACCCTTGTCATGTGCTTGGGGCAAAAACGAAGGCCCCGCTCGCGCAGAATTCGAAAATTGGCCGGGCGTGTGAAATCTCGGAAATTTTGATGGTGAAGCGATTGCTTGTCGCGAGTGTGTTGAAGTGGATCCAAGCCTGGCCAGCCTAATTCTATATTGACGACGGTACAGGCGAAAGCCGGCCAGATATGTAGCCTGTTGAAGTGGAGCCGAGAGTTGAACTCGGCCAAAAATGGAGGCCCCGCTGTTGCGGGTCCTCCGTATTTCTCCGCCATAGGTTTAGAGTCTCTATATGACGCGTTTGGGTCATCCTACGGAGCCCAAAGAATACCTTGAATCGAGCTCACCCTGTTCGCATCAGGTGCAGGAACCATCTGAACAGCCTGTTAAGCGGACCCTTGTGCTTAGAGTTCGGAATCGCGTGTTTGTCTCCTTTGATTTGGACATGTTGAAATGCGCCCAAGAAGAAGGCTCAGTGTTATCACCATCCGCGAATCAGAAGTCTTTTGAAATGGATCTGAGTTATAAAGAAACGTGCGGGGCGTGCCGCGTATTGGTTAGGCTAGACCCGGGAGAACAAAATAAATCAAAAAGGTCTCGATGGTACATACCCGGTGAGCTTTGTTCCGTTCGAGGCAGACGTCCAATCTCGCGGTTCGCCGAGAAGTCCGACAGCAGATAGGGAAAATGATCAATCGCAGGTTCTTCAACTCCTTCTTCAGGTTGTTCTGACCGCTTTGTTCGCTGGTTCCTCATAATACTTCCAGCGGCACCTGTTGGATCAACGGAACTGAATCGCACGCTGATATCCGGGCGAGCACACCGGCACCATGGAGCCAAGTACAGGCTAGTTCGGGGGACATTCATTCGCGGAGCGTTCTCAAAACCGCATTCAAGCGTAGGACCGCAGCTGTCCCCAATGTCGACCGGGCAGGCAGAAGCCGTCCCTAGAAAATTTAAGGCCAGTTCCCAACCCGCGTCGCTGATACGCTACTAGATATGGAATGAGTGAGGCTAAGAGCAAGCATCACATCGCCCATTCGACAGCGATGAACCCACTAGTCGGCCCTTCCGTCCTTCTATCGCCCCTCCTCCTATCCCTTATTCCCTCCTCGGTAGAACTTAGTCCGGAAGCCTAGCCCCACGTGCAATGACGCGAACAAGAGCGGTGCACCGAGTAAAATGAGGCAGAGGAGAATAGGGCTAAGCGCTCCTTGCCGTCCGACGACGCTTGGCAGATAACGTTAAAGGGTACCAGCAGGCAGGAACCAGGGCGCGAACTATGATATCGCCCGTGGTAGTGCGTGGTTGTGGAGTGGGAACCGAGAAGCGATTCGGGCCGAAGTTGATTCTAGCACATAGATTGCCGGGCATTGACTGGATGTAGCGGCCGCGATCCGTTCTGGTCCGACCACTAGGCACGGATTAATCGCGGAACTAGCAGAATTGAATAAAGTGCCGCGTTCAAACGAAAAAACAATGTCTGACTAAGCATCCTGTTGCCGATGAACCGCAACGCTCGTGAAAAATCGACCTGTGTTCATTCGTAGTTTTGTGAGCATTGAGAAATGTCCGAAGAGATTCGAGCTCAGCGAAATTTCCCGACTTCTTGAGCGTTGAGCGGAGATGCGGAAATATTTTGATGGGATATCTAGCACACCAAGCACTGAAGATACATGGACAAGGATAGGCGACGGATATGAGGGAAGGGCGCTCTAGACGGGGATAAGCGGGGAGACAACATAGTAAATACCTACGCACAGCGGAACTGGGCAAGGATCGACATCCTGGTACATCCTCTATCGTACCCTACATTGTGCAAACAACCGATCGGAAGAGAAACCACCAAGAAATACCGTATGAACTGTGAACAAGAAAACGGACCCGCTACAAATTTTCTTCCAAGACACAAGGGTAAGTCGGAATTACGATAGAAAGACGAGGGAACGTACCCAATGGAATTTCGAAGCCTTTACTCAAAATCATAAACACAATCACTCTTCGCGTCCCGATCTTTAACAGACTGGTCCGAATCGTCCGAGTCTCCATCTAACTCCTCGTCGAGCCATTATCTCAACTCCGCGTTAAACAAAACATCTCGAATGGCAGGAAATGCCTTGCGATAGGCGGACTTTAGTATCGACCTATCCCCTGTGATGCGCAACTGCTCGAGCCTGCACCCAGATTTTGAAAGGAACGATGAGAGGGCCTCAATGGGGTTTGACCCAAGGAACACCTCCGGGAGCTGGAGCCTGCGAAGACTCGGAAGAATGAGGACGCTGGGATATTCCGTCACAGGGACTTCGCTTGCATCCGGCGTCACCAACACCAACGACTCCAAACGTCCAAGCAATCCAAACAAGGACGACGTGATATTCTGGGACGTGATAATCTGGACCAACGGAGGTTTGCCGATTCGCATCCTCAAAGCCGAGCTCATGTTGTGGATAGGACCCGGATGCTCGTCTGGGATGGGTTTATTCGTGGAGCTAGGTACAATTTCAACGGTGTTTTCCCCGCCCAAACATTTAAACATTGAACTTCGGCAGAGAACCACCGAAGACGCCGCAAAGGACATCGCCGCTTTCGTTGCGATCTTCTGTGCCCAATTCAACAAATTCTAAGGACGTGCATCCGTTACGCGACTTTCCCATTCAATGAATCAGATAAAAAATATTATATTCAAATCAACATATATTCAGTGGTATGGGTATATAACACGCTCCTCAGCTAGTATAATCATCGTCGTCGTTACGGGGTTGCTGCATTCGGTTATAAGACCGTAGCACTAAATAACGTGAATAAAGGAAATAAGGACCTGAAACGACATACGAAGGCCGTGGATTCCACATGGCGGGAGAATCGTATGCTGTAAAATCTTACCGCTTGAACAGATATCATGATGATTGGTTCACTTTTAACGGCTGCAGGGACGATACCTTCCTGTCTTTGCGGCTGTAGTATACCCGCGGCTTGTGAAGGCCGGTCTCCCATCCATTGACCTCACGTCCGCAATTATTGGTATGGTGTAATCGAATTTCTCTGCTTTCGTTTGACCTTGGCCTTCTAGGGAACGGAGGCACCGACATAGCCACCTTAATGCCGTTCTGGTATGTTCCATTAAACTTGAGGAAACATTAGGGCGTTGATCCCACCTAGGTACGAGATGCGGTGTTCCCCAGCATCGGTCCCCCCCGTTCAGGACATCTAGTACGTGCGGCCCCGCATGCCCAGTCTGTACTCACATTCATTTATAGAACATGCATGCAGATGCAAGCCCGGGTATTGATTCTCGCATGTTACTGATCTGCCCGGCACTGACGCGTCGAAATTAGCTCTCTCGATGTATGAAATGGTTCAAAGAATCCTGTCAAAACCGATTCAACCTCATCAACTGCGAAACGGCCATGGGCTTCTGTATGGCTACCCCTTTTATTCGGCAGGTCCGTATAGTGTCCGTCCGCCAAATTTTATGTTGAACAATGCAAACCAGGGCTCAGCCCGTATGACCTCACCAAGAAATGCGGCAGTTTCGATCTCTGTTACAATGAGATTGTGTGCGCACGCTCCCCGCGCCTGAATCGCGCTGACGTCTTTCCAGGGAGATCGAAAGTACTTCAACCAGAAGGACGTGCAGGCCTTGCTCGGCGTGGATGTATCCACGTACGCCTCATGCTCGGATAAAGTTGGGTTCAACTTCAGCGTAAGTCTCGATATGGTGAAGGGCGCGACAGAGTACGTCGGGGCGCTGTTCGAGCGTGGCGTGCGCGTACTAATCTATGTTGGCACGTATGACTGGGTGGGCAATTGGGTCGGTAACGAGGCGTGGACGCTCGCGCTGGAGTGGAGCGGCCACGCGGAGTTCAGTGCGCTGCCGCTCAGGGAGTGAACCGTCAACGGCAAGCGGGCGGGAAAGACGCCCGCGGCAAAGGGGTCGACGTGCCTGAACTACGAGTGTACCGATGACGAACATGTGGGTATATACGGGAGGTTATCCTTAAATAGCGCGACGAGATGTCAACGGTAAATCGCTGGATCGCAGGGTAGGCGTTGTAGGGTTGAGCGTTGTCGATGGTTGATTGGGATAAGTACCCCATGAATTTCAATTTCCTTCAAGCGGGGTTGATATTCCTCACGGCAAGTTCAAGTGGACATCACGATATGGATCGGGACTTTTGAGGACACGAAGAGCGTGTACAGGAGTCCAATACATATTTAAGGGAGAGCTAGCTTAGATAGAGACGTAAGTCATGCGGGGCGTAAGTGCACTTTACGTCCCCCACCTAATTCGCTCATTAGCTACCAGTGTATGTATGTTAAAAAGTCCCAATAATTCAAGAAAAAAATAAATCCTTTGGGTTAACCTGCCCCCACCTATCCCCGGCCAGGATCATACCTCAGTTCACGCTGAAAGAGGATGCGCTAAAGTGCACACGCACATCCGCCCTCTGAGAACCCACGAGATACTGGGGAAAGGCCAAATAAAACGACGGTCTGGCGCAGGAATTTCACTTCGCCGCGGAGGCGAGTCTGCAGGAAAGGCACTCAGTCCAGAGTGCTGACAGCGAAGGGTGCATGGTTAGGGGTAGGATTAAGCACCTACATTAGACTCCTCGAGCCCAACTGCCAACATTACCACATCCGCTTGGATTTTCTTCAGCGTCAGCTCGACGCGGCTGGACGTGGACTCGATGCGGGTGGACGTAAGCTCGATGTGGGTAGACGTCGAATCGATACGGGTGGACATCAAATCCGTGCGAGCAGAGGATCCGATCTAAGGCATAGCGCAGTCAGACATTTGTTCAACAAACAATATAATCAAGCGCACCCTGGTCCCTGAACGCCTCAGCGGCAGCATCCAGGCGCGCGGTGAACTGCGCAAGCCGACTCTCCTGCCTCCGCAGATGCAGCACACGCCGGAGACGGCCTGCCTTGAGGTGCTGTTCCATCGCTGCAGAAATTTCGTGCAAGAGTCTGACACGAAATCAGTAACCGGCAAGCTATAGGAGCTTGGGCGTACTCCTCGAACTTCAGCATCTCTTCGAGCATCTCGGGCGACACCGGCACCGCACCCCCGCCGACGGCTTTGTAGATGACATCGAGGATCCCGACCACGCGGCGCGCGAGCGCCTGTGCATTTTCGTCCGACGCGGATACGCGCTGTCGGAGCACGGTCAATCAGGCGCACCCCACATTGAATACTGGAAATACTGACCTCTACGAGATCCCAGACAGCGAGGACGCCGACCACGGTGGACTTGAGCGGCGGAAAGGCGTCTGCTGAGCCCTTGATAAGACTGAGGGATTCCCGGATGGCGTCGGACGACAGGGCGGCGAACGGCGGTCCAGTAGAGTGAGCGGCCACTGGGGCCACGCGCCCCTTCTGCCGCCCGCGAGGCCTCAGGTTCATTCCCGAACGGCTGAGGCGCACGATTTGGGGGTGGAAGAGTGGGTGGTGTGTTTGTCGCCGGACAGATGCCATGTCAATTCATCAGGAAATCTTGGAAAATCTTGTTTGAAGTTGTGTAGATCACAACTGTTCCGCAAGATTGCCGAGAGATTGCCGAGCCTTGCGATGCATTGTGAAACGGGCGCAGGTGTGATATTAGGTTGTCAATTGCGCATCTGGTTTGTATCAGGTTGGCAATTGATATAATTACTCCAGTGATATTATATGCTGTTGGAGACCACCGCAGATTTGGTCAAACTGGACACTACTCCTGAGGCTGAATGAGTGTGCTATATTTACACTGTAAGGCTGGGACCCGGGTTTTTCCCGTGATCCCGGATCGCGTTGTTATGGCGGTGAAAACGGTGCTACGACATGCCTAAAAAGCCTTCGATTCTACCCGGGTTGCATCCGCATCCCCCCATTCCGTACTCGGCTCCGTGAAGTCCCCATCGGTGTTCTCTCTCACCATATCCTCCACCTCATCCAACGCCCGCCGCAGGTCCCTGAGATTTCCCAGAAGTGCCTCCTCGGAGGAAGGAAAGTTGAATTCCTCGGTTTCTGTGCGGCGAGCAGATCGGAGAAATCGGAGTATGGAAGCGAGCTTCGCCTGAATGGTCTGATCAAGAGCTTGTGCCCTAAAGACACGTCTCGCCGCAAGCATCTTGCGGTCGGCGATGACGTAGTCGAGCTCGCGCGCAATTTGTTTTTTCCGCGGGGTTTCGGGAGTAACATGGTCATACCCGCGAAACTTGGGGACAGTTGGATTAATGAGGGCGAGGATTGTCTCGCAGGTCACAGTGGAGACGTGGTCGTAGTCTATCACTGGCCATTTGTAGCTATGGGGAGCATTAACACCTAGGCAGCGGAAATAGGCGGAGGCAAGGCAGACCTGTCTGAGTCGAGCTTCCCTTTATTAATAGAGCTGATATCCTTAATGAGGGATTCAGCTTCTTCTTGGGGACTGGCGGTATGTGACATCGCCTGCGAGATGATGGTGGGAGAAGCGGAGTCACCGGCGGTGGCTGTTCGCAATGTACAGCCACATCCGAAGCCCGGAAGCTGACGTGCTCTTCCTTTTATAAGACTGAGTTGCGCACTTTCTAAGTGTACTCAGTACGAGGGCTCTAAAATAAAATCATGTGAAAAAAACACACATACCATACACAATTATTCACATCTTAATAATCTAGTCATTATAAGGGCGAGCCAGAACTTGCGAGTCGCCGAGCCCTTCTCATCAATTACGTGAGTCCGAAATTGAAGTCCCGAGCGGTGCCAGTGCAAGTACAACTTGGAGGTTATGTGCGCTACAGTTGAGCAAAGCCATTGTCATCTTCGTTACCATCATCATTGTACCCGCCATCAGAGGCTTCCGCCTCTTCATCCTCCTCCTCCTCCTCCGACTCAAGGTCCCGCACTGGGAGTCCCTCGGTGTCGGATTCGTCCCCCGAATCCCCCGAATCATCCTCAAGGTCTCCGCGTCCGGGCTGTACCGCTTGCTGATGATGAGGATTGTTTTGGTTTGTGGCGCTGCTTCCGGCGGCGGCGGCGGACTCTGAAGCCTCTCCGTCCTCTTCGGAATCTATATCAAGATCGTCTGCAGGAAGAGCGGATGTTTGAGCAATATGGCCGATCCCTCCGCCGAGATAGCGCATAAACATATCTCGGTCCACCCAGCTATGGGAGAAAACTTGAGTTGTAGTCTGAACGGAAGTATTCGGACCCACATTATAACATAGAAATTTTGCCAGTCGTCTGTTTCGTCCAAAAATCTAGCGGCTGTGGGCGAGACAGTTTTGAGAAGCATGTTAGTGCGACCAGCATCAAACGCCGGGACTAAATGGCAGGCCCGGAGTACTAGGGACGGATCCAGAAACCCGAACGCATTGTCATCCTCCTCGACAACGAAGCCGACTTTAGGCAGTCTGGCTGATCTGAATCCCGAGCGGTAGCCGGGCTCGAGCCCAAACCATCGCACCCAGAGAAATTCCATTCGCTGAAGCCCATTGTTGCGAGAATGTTCGCCGGTGTGCAGAACTTCTGTGTGGAAGACTCCGAGTACGCGTGCATACCAGAAAGGGTGGGCGTTGGGACCAGTTTCAGGTGAAAGGACCATAACATCCGCATGTGTTCTTGGATTGATCGAGTCTTGGTCACGGCGCATATCGTATGTGGTGTAGTTGATCCGTAGGAGTTTGGCAGAATAGATGTGCTGACCGTGTATGCGGACGGTCGCTCTG
The DNA here is from genome assembly GCA_029378255.1 of Mycena rosella. Taxonomy (NCBI): domain Eukaryota; kingdom Fungi; phylum Basidiomycota; class Agaricomycetes; order Agaricales; family Mycenaceae; genus Mycena; species Mycena rosella. Next base: position 277,131 of record JARKIE010000070.1, read on the forward strand.
TCTTCGTCGGAGAATTGTAGATCCTCGTCCCCGTCAAAGTCGCGTCGTAAGAGACGGCCTAGGAGGTGGTTCTTGAGTTTGGGAATGAAGTCCTGGCCGTACGCGTCAGTGCTGGAATGAGCAACGAGATTTTCACTTACTTTCTTGGCCGGATCTGCTTCGTTTTGGTGGACAAACGTCATGATGTGGTGCCGCTGATTCCTGGAAGGCGAGATGTGGTGGTGGACTTCGACCCCCGTGTATGTCTGAGGGTCGTTGTCGGAAAATGGGACATGATGTGCGTGCCGACGTTGCGGGGAATCGGCAGCCTGACGAGCCTTTCGTAGGCGCGTGTGGCGTCGTTCAAGCTTAGCCATTTGTTTAATGGCATTGTGCTTATTCGTGCGCCGGTAGAAACGTTTCACAAGGCGATGGGCCAGTTCTCCCTGTAAAATAAAATAAATTGAAGCGCGAATGAGAAGGAACGTGGCTTTACGATCTGCGTTGAATACGAATCAGTGGTGCCAAAAAGCCGGATGGTGGAGGGGTAGTCGCCGAGGGCGTGGAATTTGTATGTTTCCAGGTTCAGAAACTTGCCTTTAGGCGGCGGCGGGGGAGGGAGAGGTACCGCTGGGATACCCACGGGGGCATTCTTAGCTTTGCTTTGTTTCCGACGCGCCCGGGCTGCCACTTCCCCTGGAAGTTCCTTGGTCGCGAAATTGGCTTTGGTGACATCGCGGAAGTTGCGCAGCTCCCGTCCAATCATTGTTGTCGATTTATCAAAGCGGGTGGCGGTATCTTCCGTATGCATTCGCAGTTTGGCTAAAGCATGCCATTCTGCGAGGCGGAACAGCATTGTCAAGATTATGCTGTTGTATGGCTCCGGGAGAAGCCCTTCGATGACGGGGATGATTGTCTGAGGAAGTGTGAGTGTTTCAAAAAATATGTCTTGCATCGAAATTAACACCTGAAGATAATCTTCGTAATCGCGGGCGGCAAGTTTCTTGCGTTCAGAGGCATTGCTGGTTATACGGCGGATGGTATCTGTTCCGAACGTCGGTACCATACGAAAGCTGTGGAAGGAGTCAGAATTGCGGGAAAGCATGGTTTGGAGTGCTTACCGCGCATCAAACACGGCAACGGCCGTACCAGGAACAGTGTAAAGGACACGGATTATATGGGTATAGACCGCCTTCCATACACCAAGCTCAAACTCGTGCAGCAAGTCAACAACCAGCATAGGAAACAGCTCTGCTCCGTATGGACGTAGCAGTTCAGCAAAGGTGTTCTGCAGGAGGAATTAAGTAGAGCCGAATTCTAAGACGGAATAGTATATACCGCCGTAGGGACAAGAGAAAACTCCCTCAAAATACCGTCTACCCAGTCAGATCCAACGGCGAACGCTGAGTTGTAGATAGCGTCGCGTGCGTTCTGTACCTTGTTCCAGAAATACGTGCGGATAGCCGTCAACCGCGATCGCAGGTCACGAGCGGTGCCCATTTGGTCTACATTCTCTTTTCTGACCAGGCATCTCGGGCAGAGACAAAACCCCTTGTCCCGAATTGTAGCGAGGAGTACCCTGGATGAAGGAGTTAATGAGGGGGCTGTACGCGAATAAAAGGTGGCTTGCTTTTCCGGATAATCAGCCGAGTAGGTAAATATCCGTGGGTAAACACGACGGTAGACCCCATCGAGACACTTAATAACGATCCCGTGGGCGTAGGCTTCCCGGAACTCGGGATCAAGCATAAGCCTCCAGATCTGCTGCATCAGTTCTCGACGACAATGGGTAATTAAGGGCTTTCTGTGCGATTTCTTGGTAAAGCCAGATATGAAATCCATGACACTGTCCGGAAGCTTGAAGGCAATAAATAAATAAGAGAAATATGGACGACATTGAATTTACTTACGGATGGGATGTACGCGATGTGGTGACAGGCACCTGAACTCGGCCGCGCCCGAACATACTTGGACAAGTTGGCAAAATACATGTATATTGGCCAGGCCTTTGCCGTTCCGAAGTCGGCCAAATGCGTGGAATCAGACCAGAACATGAGGCCCGCAATAACCCGCTCCAGTTTGCACCCAGCTTCCGCGGGCTGCTTCTGCAACAGATCGTGCACATTCAGCCACGCGTCCGAGGTGTAAACCTCATCGTAAACCCGGGTGATAACGCCAGAAGCCGATTTGACGAGTCTCTTGAACGGCGTGAGATGGAAGTCGCGAGCCGAAACATCGGCGAATGCGGATTTAATGACTTCTACGATGGATCTTCGATGGAGGCCGGGGATCTTGAAGGCATGCGCGGGCACATTTTTGACGCCCGAAGGAATATCTATGTTCACGTCTACCTCTTTCCACTCATCCCGATTCCAAGGTGCGTCAGCAGAGGATGCCTTGTCGAAGAGCTGATTCTCGCGGTGCGCACTGAATCCGCGGAGGTCTTCACGTGAGAAATCCGGCGCGTTGATGACCTCGTCGACTAAACGCGTAGTTTCGGCCTCCGATTTTTGATTGCTCCCAGTATTGAGCCATGACATTAAATTATACTTCGTCATATTGGTGAAGGGCCACGGAGGCGGCGGCTGCGTCGAATCAGGGGAATCATGCTTGGTCGCGAGCTCAGCAAGATGTTCTTCCTCCAGCGGAAAATTTGCGAGATCGTCAGCGGTGACATGGGAATCGGGGTCGTATGAAGGTCGGTAGGGATATTCGCGGAAGATGCGGAAACGGTTTAATACGGTCTGCATCGTGTCCCGGACGTGAAGAATGACACGACGGACTGGAGGCTCTGCAGGCGGTTCCTCGAGAACGACGGGTGCGGGTGCTTCAGGTAAAATGTCCTGAAATCTCTTGGGCATTCGGTAACGGCGGGCAGGTCGCCCCGCGCGGGTCAAGGCTTGAGGCGGACTAGGCGGGGGACTCGGAGCGAGCATGTCCAGGTCCATAGGAACCTCTGGAAGAGCGGGGGTAGCATGCTCGAGATGGGACGGTCCGGCCATGGCATCCGGGATGGTCTAAACACCGTGACGATCAGACCATGAAGAATTTAGTCAAACGCGCGACCCACTGGGCTAGGTTCTTCGATGCGGCGTTTCTTTTTGACTTTCTTACTGCCTGCCCGCTCTTTTCGCCGTGCGATCTGTTCCGCCATGTGTGCCGCATATTTTTCGCAGCGGTTTCGGTGATTGCTAAGGGCGGGGGATGTCGCTGTTGCCGGGTATTCATGAGGGCAAGTGGGGCAACATTTTATCATCATAAAGATAAGTAAAATAGCCCACAGGATGAGCCGCATCGATAGACTGAGATGCGCGCAGTCGGAGGCGGGAGCGGGATGCGGGGCCTGCGGCACAGATGTCACGCTATTATTGCGGAGTCATTTGCACGATCGCTGCTCTGAATTTCAAAGATGGTGTGTGAGACATCAACAAAGGACATATATAAAGCCGAAGACAAACCAAATGTCGCCATCCTCCCTTCCACCACCATCATGGCGCCCTCCGCCAGCGGCTCCTCATCCCCGCCCCGCTCCTCCTCCCCTTCATCCGACCCGCCAGTGGACCCTCAGCTCGAGACACAGGCACGTCTCAAGCGCCAAATCGCTGCACTGGAGGCGAAGCTCGCGGCTCAGACCGGGGCGAAGCCCGTTGCCGCTTCGTACGTATATCCCTCGCGCCGCCCGTACGTTACTGAAAGGCGTAGGAAATCCTACATCACGATGGGGCGTGCCCTTCGCAAGGTCGTGTCGCTCTTTGATCCGCTGGAAGATTTGGTCTCCGAATACGACCGACGCGAAGAACTGAGGGTGCAACGCGAGGAGGACGAAGACGACACGCCTGTCAAGCATACACTTGAGTACGTGATCATATCATCTGTCCATTAGGCGCGTACCGTACCTCATTGAACACTGGCACCAGGCAGGACCGCCTGTATCGTGGCTTCCAAGAGCTTCTCAAGTTTGTGCCGGGCCTCAAGCTCGCGCTGGTGAACACCCATCCGCTTGAGCTGGCCGAAATCTATAGTCAGGTATGATTTACGCACCGTCTTCGAGTTCAGTCCTAATGCATTCGTAGCTGCGCAAAGGAGCGGCCAGCGCGCACGGAGACGACACTGGCTCTGTCAGGGCCGCGATGGTCGAGTGGGTTCCCAAGGGCACCAAGGAGCCCCTCATCGCCACATCGCGCGTGAATCGCGGCATAGAGGGCGAGGTCACCGGCCCACTTATCTGTCCCGTCGATTACGACCTCGCAGACCCCGAGTAAGCATTCTCTTGTATCTTCAAGCCTCGCTGACAGTCACTGCAGGGTTCGGGCGAAGATCGCGGACGGGGATTCAGCCTTCAAGATTACAGCTGATCAATGGCCGCGCGGTGTTTACTTCAATAGTGTTTACGATCCGGCGGACGAGGAGAAGGGTCTTTTCAAGTCGTCGTCGCTCGTGCAAGTGTGTTATATTTCATTCGGCCTAGTTTGACACTGATGCTCTGTTGCGAGACCTTTCTGCATATCTTCACGTCGCCCCAGTCTGCCGTGAAGTTCGAAGCCGAGGACGCGTCTGGCGAGGAGAACGTGCGCCCAGCTGGCGCTGGGCCTCCCCGGAAGAAGAGGAAGGTAGCGGCGATAAGCTCCAAGTCGGTCGCCAAGAAGATCAGCATGAAACGTTGTACTGGGCGTTCAATCGCGTATGCCGCTGTCCACGTTGGTGTTGTTTCACCTTCATCAGTGTTTGATCTGACAGTTGTTTGCCTGTTAGCATCGCTTCAGCCTGTCGGACGCACTGCAGTGGAACGAACAAGATGGCGACTTCGACTACGTCCTCTACTACAACAACATCGTCGACTGGTTCGAGGCTTCCCCGGGGCCCATCGCCCAGAAGAAGGTGGACGAGCTCTTGGCTTGGTGGGATCGGTACGTGCTGATCACCGACTTTGATCATCACATCTTACTCATTTAACTTCCGGCAGGCGCGTTTTCAAAAGCACCGGGCGCACCGCGACAGACGCAGCTACCGCCGACTCCTCTGTCCTCCGCATGCGAAACAAGCGCGCGGCCAGGGAGCTGGCGACGGCTACCGCGTAGAAGAACGTAGAATAGGAATCCTATTTGTACTGCCAATGATCAAATATATATATATTTTATTCGAATTTTTCTGCCGTATTTATGCGAGAATTAAATGGCCGGGGATGCCGGGATCAGCCCTATCGTACGCCATAAAGAAGGCTGCTTAGCATTGTACCCAATACAATATATGGTGTTGTGTCGGTTGCGAGCATTGTGATGCCTGGCAATGATGGCACACATTGCCAAAGGGGGGACCTGCACATAATCAAATCTGATGGATTGCAATGATGGTCACAATTATTGTGAACATTGTGTCGCTTGTACGCATCGTAATGACCATATATGGCATTACAAGAAATTCCCGGATTCCCTGATGTTGTCACCACCTTATATGTTTTCAGCTATGTTTTCTCAGTGCTGTTGAGCGCTTCGTTGGCCTGTGCGAGTTTAACTTTATATGGTTGCCATGGATCCCGCTGATACTACTAATAGAGGAGGCGGAAAGCTGTTGAATGCTGTTCGTAAAATCTTCAGAATTTGAAAGGCGTCGAGATTTAACCGCAGTCCAGCTTGCCGACGAGTCGCACCAACAGCACGTAGAAGCTCAGCGAGACGACATCAATTAGAGCCAACAGACTAACCCAGGAAGAACAGCGCCTTCGAGTCGGAGACCATGGTGGCAGGAAACAACTCCGAGTCACCTGCGAGTCGTGATGGCGGTAGCCCATCGCGACGGAGTCAAGTCGCATCATTTCCCGACCTTTCCTCGTGCTTCCCCCTCATGGAATCCCGCTTGTACATCACCGCGAACGGCTGGCAACCATTAGAGCTCATGCGTACGCTCAGCTAACATTATTCGACACACGATCTGGCGGCCTGCAGGCGGGCCGCAGATTCGGAGCTGAGTTGAGACGAGCAGGGTTAGTGGAAATAAAATGAATTGAATTTACATACGAAGATGAAGTTTAAAGCAAAATTCAAGTGTCGCACAATAGCAAAGGCCGGGTATGTGTCGTAGCAGACTGGAACGATTTGAGAACGATATAAAAATCACAATTTTAAGAACTGGTAACTAGCGGGGGCCCGTTGGGGGCCCGATTTGAAGACTAAGCGGGGTTTAAAGTATGTAAGTGCACTTTACCGCTTTACCTCCCCTTAGTCGCCAGGTTGTGGGGGCAGGCAGCGGTTCACGTGAACATCACGTAGATCGCCCACAACCGCCATATTGAAATAGTACCATGCCGTCCGTGCTGGTGCAAGCACTGATGCGTGAAGGATATAAGTACAAAAACATTTGGGTCATCTTGCCCCCACCCGGCCCCGGCCAGGATCATACCTCCAGTTCATAACAAAAGAGGATGCGCTAAAGTGCACGCGCACAGCCGCTCTCTGAGAACCCACGAGATACTGGGGGAATGCCAAATAAAAAGACGGTTTGGGTCTGTCGCAGGAATTTCACTTCGCCATGGAGGCGGATCTAGAAGGCAGTTCAGCATTCAAGGCGGGTTCGCACTGGCAGGATGCGTGCACGACGTACATTGGACTGTTCGAGCGCAATCGCCAGCGTCACCGTGGAGGATATATCTGCTTGCAGTTTCTCCAGCGCCAGCTCGACGCGGCTGGACGTGGACTCGATGCGGCCGGAAGTGGACTCGATGCGGGTGGACGTGGATTCGATACGGGTGGAAGTGGACTCGATGCGGGTAGACGTCGAATCGATACGGGTGGACATCAACTCCGTGCGAGCAGAGGATCCGATCTAAGGCAAAGCGCAGTCAGACGTTTATTCAACGGACAATAATTAACCGCACCTTGAACGCCTCGGCGGCGGCATCCAGGCGCGCGGTGAACTGCGCAAGCCGGCTCTCCTGCCTCCGCAGATGGAGCACGCGCCGCAGACGCCCGGCCTTGAGATGTCCTTTCATGGCAGTGGAAATTTCGCGCAAGAGTCTGACACGACATCAGTAACCGGCAGGAGCTACTAGTATATGAGCTTGGGCGTACTCCTCGAACTTCTGCATCTCTTGGAGTATCTCGGGCGACACCGGCCCCGCGCCCCCGCCGACGGCGTTATAGATGGCGTCGAGGATCCCGACCGCACGTCGCGCGAGCCCCTGTGCATTTTCGTCGGATGCGGATATGCGCTGTACATGTCAGGCACGGTCAATCAGGCCGACCACACATTAGATGCTGGGAATACTGACCTCTGCGAGATCCCAGACAGCGAGGACGCCGCCTACGGCAGACTTGAGCGGCGGAAAGGCGTCGGTGGAGTCCTTGAGAAGACTGAGGGATTCCCGGATGGCGTCTGAGGCCAGGGCGGCGAACGGCGGTCCACTAGAGGGAGCGGCCACTGGGGCCACGCGCCCCTTCTGCCGCCCGCGAGGCCTCAGGTTCATTCACGAACGGCTGAGTCGCACGAGTTGGGAGGTGGAAGGTATGTAGTTTACCGCCGGACAGATGCCTTGTGACCCTTATATGTTTTCTCAGTGCTGTTGAGCGCTTCTTTGGGCTGTGCGACTCGGAACTAAATTTGAGTGGCATATATGGTTGCCGTACAGATCCCGCTTGTAATAGCGCCCCGCTACTAGTACTAGTAGAGGAGGCGGGAAGCTGTTGAATGCTGATCGTAAAATCTTCAGAGAATTTGTCGTATTTAGGGCAGGAAGTTTAACCCTTGCGGACGAGTCGCAACAACAAGGAATCAGAGCAGCCCCTCCCAGCGGGACAACATCGATTAAGGTGGCAAGATAGCAGAAGAACCCAGGCGAATTCGGAGACCATGTCATGGTGGCAGGAAAGTACAAGTAAGGTGATGGCATCAGGATGATGATCAAACGTCGCATCATTTCCCGGATCTCCCGAGTCCCGCCTTCCACCTGTACACCGGCATTGGGCCGACACGTAGCCACCAGCTGTGCATGGTATGTGGGCTACATGTCAGCAGAGACTGGCCGCCAGGTGCTGCTTACCTGGAGGCCAGGTTTAATCTCCATCAGACTTTTGACATTCAGCTTGTGAGCTTGTACAAGGTCAAACAAGGTCAGACAAGGTCCCAAGCCCCACCAAAATGCACGCAAGCTCACAAGCTCACAAACCTATGTCTCGATTATCACAAGGTCACTCGTTCGACCCCGTGTAGTGGTATAAATTTGGAATGAATTGTTCCAATCACCATGACCAGGTATGGTATGACCATAAGAATTTGTAAGAAGCATCCTCCGATATTTCACAAGGTTTTCCCACTCTATGCTGAAATTTTCGAGAGGTTTTTTCTTCCGATTTGACCTCGTTTGACCTTGTGAGCTTGTCACAAGGTCACAAGGCCAAACAAGCTCCCAGCTGATTGTTAAATGGCTGATGTCCAATGGGACCAGCATGGGGCCAGCTCAAGCCGGCTACCAGCTGGCGGATGAACCTGGCGACACCTACACTTCCCAGGGCAATCAATTGAACAATATCAATTTCTTCGCCGGCTGTCGCACATTGAAGGGGAAATAAAATAGATTGAACAGTGGATACAACATAATACAGCCACTACTATAATGTATTTGTATAGCAAGATGTATCTGGAGGCACAGATCAACTATGAATCGAAGACAAACAATTGCGCTACTCACCAGGAGTGGTATGTAATATAACTCCCCGGGAAGGGAAGAGATCCATGCAATTGAGGCACAGAAGATAAAGGACGAAGGACGTGTAGTAGCGAGTACTTGATTTGCGGCTTGCCTTAAACAGTAGACACTTGAGGAATGCGAACAGGAATCTTGGCGACGGTATCTGAGGATTTGAGAGCAATACTTGATGGACAGAGAACAAGTTGATGGATACTTGACAGCGTCCAAAGAGCGAGCGAACACAAGTGATGATTTTTGATGGCAAGCGAGCGAACAACACAGACAGAGAAACACATGTAGAATAGGGATCTTGAACGGGCAAGACACACTTCGCCCTCCTCTCGGGTTCCTTTCATGAGCAAATGGGCTTGAGGTGTTGACAGCAGATGAGACGGGCAGCAAAAAATGGAAGCTGAGTAGGAAGAGAGGGGAAGCATCAAGACGAGGCGAAAGCCAGAGATGCCGGCGGGTCCTCGATGCACATATGGATGCATGACGAGCTGCCCCCATGGAGATGAAAACGTCAGGTATGCCACCCACCGCTCGCACACAGGCGTGGACGAGGCCACGTACTCCCGCACGGAGTCCTCACACTGAGGAGCTCGATGAAAGCCAGTAACGCCGTAGGTATTTCTTCGCTCTGGCCCACGTACTAGTAGCTCACCGCTCGCCCCAATCTCTCCCCAAAACGAAACCAAAAAGCCTTTGAAAAGAATGCAATGCATGTCCCGCGGCCAGTGGTGCGAGGGGTCAGACAGACTGACAGAATACCTCGGGGGTGGGCCGCGTAGGCGTCGCGGGCATGTACTGGGGATGTCAGCGACAATGCCCACTAACTTTAGGTAGTGGGTCCTGAAGCGCCCTAATGTTGCAGAGCCTCCGCCAAATTTTCACTTTGCACGTGAGATTGTCCATTTTAGGACGTTTTCTGCGCGTGTGTTCGACTCTGGCTACGGGATTTTGCTTTTATTACGTGTATGTGCTGACTCAATATCTCGCGACTGGTTGGGTTGAAAATGCACCTTGAAAATGTTGAAAGACTGGAGATTTCGACTCAGAAATGTACAGTTGACTTGCTCATAATGCATAATGTCGGTGGACCCCTCCTCAGGGCTAAATCTTATGCAGTATGAGCATTTATGCATTATGAGGACCACTCTACAGTGAGAAAGGGTGGTTTGGTGGATCCAAAATCCTCACCAGGTCTATGCATTATGAGCCATTATGCATTATGAGCTTATGCATTATGACAAACCTGACTGTAGGTGAAGCTTCTAAGAGCCCATTATGTGCATCTGTTCCCAATCCACTTCATCCTTAACTTAATGTGGTTGACAATAGGTTGAGATTATTGACTGTCCAGTGTCTTAGGGTTTGTCTCAATCTTAAAAATATGAGTTTCCTTTGACCATCTGCAGTAAATGGCGAAATATATTACACCTCTGAATATTAATCAGCTTGCACTGGCCAGGTTCAGTTCCAAATGCCAGCTGCCTTTAGGTACAGGTTCTTATAGGGCATCCTATCAGCTCATGTATTGGCAGACCATCACATTTTTGTCATCTCTTTTCTCCTGAGCACATATTCTCCATGCCAAAATTCTCTGGCTTGTCATCGGCCGAGCAGCTGGCCGATGATTACCGCAGGTAGGCTCCGTAAGCATGCTGAGTCCGGTTTCTCAACACGGGAAATGCGGGGAAAAAACTTGAATGAGCCCATGGCATGGGCTATGTGAGAAATTCAACCTTGTGAAAGCCAAGAAAATAAACACTTACTGGAGTCCACAAGCTAACTTAACTTCCTGTGGTCCAATGTGAGCTCTCTACATCTGCCAGGCATGCAATTTTATCTGAAACCAACTTTTCAACCAACACCCAATGGCAATCTAATCACATCACAACCTAAGCTGACCTCGACAGAAAATAATGAGCAACTGGTAGCGGGCTGTGCCTCTTGTCGGCCCTACCCACTTTCTAAGCATGTGACAACCCAGACTGAGCTGAATAGGGCCGTTCGAAACATGGTGGCAGTTTGCAGGAGGATCATTTGGTTGAATTTGTGGTCACAATGTCACATGCACCAATACACGTGGGAGTTCCATTCGCAGGGCCATCTTTGTAGGTCCATCAATAGGTCCCACGGACCGGTCAATGGACCTTGCTCCCTATGGATCAGACTCAACCCGTTGGTTTCAGTCCCGGTCCAGTCTGAAGGCTGTTTCACCCCAATAGATTGGTACAGTAAAAATTCATTGATGAGCCCCTAGTAATCATTCTAGCCTAGTATAATCAGCTGAGATGCCGGCAGGATGCTAAACAGTTATCTTGAGCACTTTTCAAAGCAGCGGAGTGGGTATGGATTATACTCAGATTTTTTTTTCTTTGCATTCTCGTTCAAGTTGACCATTGACAAGAGAGAATTGGGAAAATTTGTCTGTCGATAGAACACAACCGGTGCTAACTGCCATGACTGAGCTTAAACTTCCAGCTCCAGACTCTTTTTGATCACAAATAGAGTTTTCCTTTTCACCAGGACTGGCACATGTTAAGTTTGCCCGTTCAGCTCAAAAGAAAATGAATTTGTAATTGAAGTTCACTGAATTTCGTGAACTATAGTTAATCCTTTGTCTATATATGATGAACATCAACATGATTTAAATTATGGCGCAGGCGAGATGCTAGGAAGATTTCAGGGTTGCCAACTGGCACAGTATGCTCAACAGTTTCCTTCACCACAGATCATCTGTATTGAACATGGGGGAAAGAAAATCAGCAAATAATCCTGTGCCAAGGTGACCCACCAAGGAGACAGGGATTTTTGTGGCCTCAAAACATAGACTTTCCAGCTCGAATATGTACCAGTGAGATTACAGCCCTGAACTGTCACAACATGGGGCACCATGCTTTGCAGCATTAACCATTCTTTAATGAGAGTGTTGTGGTCCTTTCTCCATCCTCTCCGACATTTCCGCTTCCTTCTCCTACTGCGTCATGCACCATTTCTGACAAATCCTTACCCATCGGCATAACTACGGACCAGCAGAAGTTCTTCGCAACTGACCACAAGACCGCGCAGCAAATTTCAACCAAAACAGACAGCTTCAATCAATTTGTGTTGAATTATTACGCATCTTGACCCCTTCTGCTCCAGTCTCCCCTTCCACATTCGGACTCCGCATCGAGTGCAGAGACCCGTGAACTAACAGTATCTGTTGAGATCGACCACTCCTGAAAGGTAAGTAACCTTCTCATTGTAACATAGAACCATGGGATTACCGTAGTTCCTTGCAGTAATGATGCCGCCCACTTTATTATCCAGCTGCGGCCAAGGATTGTCTGTAGATAGATAAAGGCCTGGATTCCTCTCGACACAGAAACCTTTCCAGGTGCAATAAAGGCCTAGATTCCTTTTGAGACAGCACTCTTCTTGGTGCAATTCACTGGCTAAATTATTCAACACTGGGCTTCTTGGTTGGTTTGATAGGCAGCAGGCTGGTGACACTGCTCTCGAATATTGTCTGGCCCGTTTGCTGGCATAAATTTTGCTTCATTTGAATCCTCGTGGGAAATGCCTCTGATATAATTTGAATCCCATGGAATGTACCTAATGTGCAGCTTAAATTTTGTTCCTCATGCACCATTGGCAGTTCACCTCGGATTTCAAGAAACTAGTACAACCCGCCAGAGCGAGCAAAGGCATATATTGCTTAGACTTTCTCTAGATAGGTATCCCATAGACTCGTGATTAACCAGTCCGCCTACAAGGGGCAAACATGCGGCAAGCATTTTACTATTCGGACCAAACAAAAGGCACGGGCGGAAATTTTGATGCTATCTACCCTGCACTCAATTTAACACTATTACATACACAAGATATAAAGGGATGGAAGGTGCCAATTCTGAGCCACATAAACTCTGTATCCTTCAGTAGGATGTGAGCCGAAATTAATAACAAGGCTCAGCCACTGTGATGCCGTGATTGGCACCACCTAGAAAATTCAAACTCAGGCCCATCTCAATTCACGGCTCCCAATAGTACTAGTCTCACATGTTGTTTTTCAACACTCAGTTGTTCGCAGTTAGTGGGCTCTGCCGCAAAGCGCGCTATAATTGTTATACGGCACAGTGGTGGAGGGAGTGGGAGAGAAGCGGCGGTGATCGCGTCAACAACACGTGATGATAGATGCCGCACCAAACAAACGCACGGACCCTTTTCGGATCCGCGCGCTTGGGCTACACCGTTGAAACATATCGATCAAGGGTCAACCATTTTCTCCACCTACTATTATAGACCCCCCTTTGACATTGCACCCTGATGTGGTAAAAAAGCTGATGTCGTCCGTACCTCTGGGTCAATTCCTTAGCGAAAAAAGGAGCCACTGCCCTACTACATCATGCATAGTGTCCCTGACCTATACATTATTTGAGGCAAAACTGAGCCTGTTAGAAAATCGAAATACTCGTAAATCTGTCGAATTTGATCAAATTTGATCAAATCGCCTACCACTTCTGCTATATCTTTCTACCCAAGTGTCTGTTCCCTCAAAAAAAAAGTCCTCGAGGCAGAATATATGTGTTTCAAATGTATCCCTCGGTTTAGATTTGCTGTAGAATAAGAAATGGAAGCGAAAAGGAATCGGTGACATTTTTGTCAGTACCGGGGTCAAACGTGACGGTGCCCGCCGGCATCTCTCTAACTCTCGCAAAAGTTCTCCTAAAGATATGAAACTTTGACAAACTACATAATACATGTCGCAGAGTTGCTGTATGAAATATCTAAGCTAACGGTGGCGCGTAGCAGTGACCCGGCCTGCCATCAAAAAACGTTGTCAGAGGGGGCCTATAATAGTATTCCAATTCCCGCCGAGTCCGCTCAATTTCCAGCTCAAGTCAAGTCATCCGGTCTGCTCGAACTGAACTGGACTCTTGCGTCCAACTGTGAAGGATTGGGCACTGTAAGTAGGATAATTTAGGGACTTTGCAATTTAATCCAGATTTTGTAGGTAATGTATTTTAAAGGAATTCTAAATTTCCGTAGGCCAAAGACTGGGTGTTGCCTGGTTGCAAAATGTAGTGTTTACATGGGTACGCAGCGAGTGGAAGGCTGGGATCTCAGCTGAAGTGACCGGCTGGCCTCTACCTAGCGGCTACCTGTCCCCAGGTTTTGAAATTGCTGGTCTCCATCTGACAGTGCCAGGTGGTGGGAATGTGGCGGCACTTTGGTGGTGTAAGCTTCCTCGTCGCTCTTTGTGCTCGTTCCGGGTCATGCGAGTCGTCGCCGGGCGCGTGCTCGCGCCGCGTGGGTTCGTCAGCTCGCGCCCTTCGCTCATTAACAAACTTGCGCTCGCGGGGCTCCCGGAAACCGACACGCTGCCGTCCTCACGCTTGTTCAGTCGCTGCTGGTCGTGAAGTCGCTATCACTGTCGTACCCGTCGCATCCTCATGCTCTCCGTGCTTCTTCCTCTGTCCATTCGTTAACGCGCGCTCGGCCGCGTCGAAGTCGTCGCCAAGCTGCGGACGGGCGATTGGCTATAGCCCGCAATCCGGATGCTGCCCGTGGGGGAGACGTACGGCGGGTGGCCATTGAGCAGTGCGCGTTCTTTCCTTTTTGTTATTCCCTCTTTGTTCTTTTGGCGGAGTAGGGCCACGCGCGCGCGGTGGCGAGCTGGCTACGCTGTTGCGCCGGGCTCGATAGACCGTGCTCGGTACTCGCTGCATTGCGCTTCCTCCGCTGCGCTACATCCGCACTCGCTCCCATCCGGCGTCCTTCGCTACCTGCTCGTTACTTCGTCGCCCACTACCCCGCTTGGTTCACCCTCCTTCATTCCTTTCTCCATCCGCACCGCACGTACTGGCGCGCCCCACAGGCGAAATCGAACATCATGGAGGCGCGCGGGAACGGGCCGAAGCAGTGCGTCTGGCTTCTTCCCTCTTTCGCTCTACGCAAACGCCAACGCACCTCTCAGGGCGTGAAATACGTGCGTTCGTCGTTCAACTGGCCGCGACGTTCTTCAACGCCGTCGGGAAGACGAAGACGTAGGGGTGGAAGATGGAGCGAAGGAGCCGGTACGACGACGCGTTCCATACGTATGCACTGGAGTGTTTTGTTAGCTTCGCTTCGGGCCGCGCCTTCCCTTTTGCCGCCTCGCCCGGTTCCAACACACTTGCCCATCCACTGGACGTACCCCGCTTCCTCGAAGCACCCCGCCCTCACCCTGCCCGTATCCGTCCTCCGTCCTCCGCCGCACCCCCCACCGTCCTCCACCCTCCGTCTCCACCCGTCCTTCCAATCCACCCTCCCCATCCACCCTTACGCAAGCGCTAGCCGCCCCCATATTGCTTTTGGTTTTCCCGCTTTCTATTGCTCGTATTGTATCGTCCTCCGCGCACTAGCTTCCATCCTTTCTCGGCTTCTGCTTCGCTCGTTTGTCTTGCTTTTGGATTTGCCCCGCTAATACTTTTCTTTCCCGCCCTATTATGTACTTTCCTTTCCTCTTTCGCTTGGGTTGTCCTTGCGTCTTTGACCCCACACCACACCACGCCTCACTGACATGTCCCACACACCACCTTTCCTTCTTGCTACGCACACATGGAGGGACGGAGGCGCATATTGTCTGGAGGCGGGGACGAGAAGGAGAAGGAGATGATGGCGATGGCCGTAGGTAGGTATAATGAATGATAACGCGTAGCGCGATGAAGCTGGGTCACGGTGCGGGGAGGGGGGTCGGGATTCGGGAAAATGATGCGACTTGACTCTCGGCTACGCCATCACGACTTGTTTCCTGCCGCCATGGTCTCCAACTCGGCGCTGTTCTTCCTGGGTTCTTCTGGCCTCAACACGCTCATATCTGTTGCATGATCGGCGGGAGCTGGCGAAGGAGGCCCCAAAGACAATAACGGTGGTCTTCTGTCATTAATAACCCTTTACTCGGCAGGTCCGTATAGTGTTCGTCCGCCAAATTCCATGTTGAATAATGCAAACCAAGGCTCAACCCATATGACCGCATCAAGAAATGCGGCACCTCCGATCTCTGTTACAATGAGATTGTGTGCGCACGCTCCGCGATCGCTTGAATCGCGTTGACGTCTTTCCAGGGAGATCAAAAAGCACCTCAACCATAAGGACGTGCAGGCCCTGCTCGGCGTGGATGTCTCCTCTACGTACACCTCATGCTCGGACAAAGTTGGAATCGACTTCAGCATAAATCTCGACATGACGAAGGGCGCGACAGAGCACGTCGGGGCGCTGCTCGAGCGTGGCGTGCGCGTGCTAATCTATGTTGGCACGTACGACTGGGTGGGCAATTGGGTCGGTAACGAGGCGTGAACGCTCGCGCTGGAGTGGAGCGGCAACGCGGAGTTCAGTGCGCTGCCACTGAGGGAGTGGACCGCCGACGGCAAACGAGCAGGGAAAACGTGCGCAGCCGGGGCGTTGACCTTTACCACTGTGGACGCTGCAGGGCACCCGGTGCGTGTCCAAAAGCAACTCTTATCCCGCTGGCGATATTTTCAGGTTCCGTATGACAAGCCGCAGCAGTCATTGGAGATGGTGAAACGTTGGATTGCAGGGCAGCCGTTGTAGAATTCAGTGGTGTCCAGGATTCAGATACCAGAAATACCTGATGGATTTTAATGAACCCTTCAGAGCAGGGTTGATACCTCCTTCCTCAGGCTCGCGCCAAGTTCTGGTATTTGTATAAATAACTAACAAAGGCATTTATGAGTACAGGCGTATGGTTGAAAACGTTGAAGGCTAAGCGGGATTTACAAGTAAGTGCACTTTACCGCCCCCCCCTCAGCCGCCAAAAGCGGGACGCGACCCACGCGCACGTGGTTAAGCCCCCCAAATTGAAATAAGTAGTAGAGAGAGAAAGAGAGAAAGAGAGAGAAGGAAAAAAGGATTATCTAGTCATTGGGTCATCTTGCCCCCACCCGGCCCCTGCCAGGATCACATATCTGTGGTTCATACTGAAAGAGGATGCGCTAAAGTGCACACGCACATCCGCCCTCTGAGAACCCACGAGATACTGGGGGAACACCAAATAAAAAGACGGTTTGGGTCTGGCGCAGGACCTTCACCTCGCCGCGGAGGCGGATCTACCAGCAGCTCAGCATTCAACGCGGGTCCGCAGGATGCGTGCACGGCGTACATTGGACTGTTCGAGCGCAATCGCCAGCATCACCGTGGAGGATACATCTGCTTGTATTTTCTCCAGCGCCAGTTCGACGCGGGTGGACGTGGACTCGATGCGGGCGGAAGTGGACGCGATGCGGGTGGACGTAGACTCGATGCGGGTGGACGCCAACTCTGTGCGGGTGGAGGATCCGATCTAAGGCATAGCGTCAGACTTGTTCAATAGACAATTTAATCAACCGCACCTTGAACGCCTCGGCGGCGGCATCCAGGCGCGCGGTGAACTGCGCAAGCCGGCTCTCCTGCCTCCGCAGATGCAGCACGCGCCGCAGACGCCCGGCTTTGAGGTGCTCTTCCATCGCAGCGGAAACTTCGCGCAGGAGTCTGACACGACATCAGTAACCGGCAGAAGCTATATGCGCTGGGCGTACTGCTCGAACTTCAGCATCTCTTGGAGCATCTCGGGCGACACCGGCCCCGCACCCCCGCCGACGGCGTTGTAGATGACATCGAGGATCCCGACCGCACGTCGCGCGAGCACCTGTGCATTTTCGTCGGACGCGGATACGCGCTGTCGGAGTACGGTCAATTAGGCGCACCCTACATTGGATGCTGAAGATACTGACCTCTGCGAGATCCCAGACAGCGAGGACGCCGCCCACGGCGGACTTGAGCGGCGGAAAGGCGTCGGCGGAGTCCTTGAGGAGACTGAGGGATTCCCGGATGGCGTCTGAGGTCAGGGCGGCGAACGGCGGTCCACTAGAGTGAGCGGCCGCTGGGGCCACGCGCCCCTTCTGCCGCCCGCGAGGCCTCAGGTTCATTCACGAACGGCTGAGGCTCACGAATTGGGGGATGGAAGGAGGAGGGTGGTGAGTTTGTCACCGGACAGACCTTATATGTTTTTCCAGTGCTGTTGAGCGCTTCTTTGGGCTGTGCGAATTAAATTTGAGTGGCATACATCGACTGTATGGGTGCTGTACGGATCCCGCTTGTACTAATACCGAGGCGGGAGGCTCTTGAACGCTGTTCGTAGAGTCTTCATGATTAGGGCAGTGCGAAATTTCAAATTTAAAGAGATTTAAAGGCGTCGAGACTCGAGATCTCAGAATTGACCGCGGTCCCTTGTCGACGAGTCGCAACAACAGCACGTAGCAGCTCCTCGAAGCGGGACGACATCGATTAAGGTCACAAGATAGCAGAAGAACCCAGGAGACCATGTCATAGCGGCAAGAAAATACAAGCAGGTGATGGTGGTGTCGCATCATGATGATGATCAAACGTCGCATCATTTCCCCCGAGTCCCGCCTTCCACCTAGCTTCATCGTCGCTCTTCCTCCGCCCAGGCTGAGGCTGAGGCTCGTGCTCGTGCTCGTTCCGGGTCGTCGCTGGGCGCGTGCTCGCGCCGCGTGGGCTTGTGGGCTCGTGCCCCTCGCTTATTAACAAACTTGCGCTCGCGGGGCTCCCGGAAAACGACGGCATTGGGACGCTGCCGTCCTCACGCTTGTTCAAACTTCAGTCGCTGTTGGTCGTGAAGTGTCTATTACTGTCGTACCCGTCGCAGCCTCATGCTCTCCCTCCTCTGTCCATTCGTTAACGCGCGCTCGGCCGCGTCGGAGTCGTCGCCAGGCTCCCGACCGGCCACCAGCCGTGGCCCGCGATCTGGATGCTGCCCGCGGAGAAGACGTACGGCGGGTGGCCGTTGAGCGGTGTCTGTTCTTCCCTTTTTGTTATTCCCTCTTTGTTCTTTTGGCGGAGTAGGGCCACGCGCGCACGGTGGCGAGCTGGCTACGCTGTTGCGCCGGGCTACACCGTGCTCGGTACTCGCTGCATTGCGCTTCCTCCGCTGCGCTACATCCGCACTCGCTCCCATCCGCCGTCCTTCGCTACCTACCTGCTCGCTACTTCGTCGCCCACCAGTGACCACCCCCGCTCGGTCCACCCTCCTTCATTCTTTTCTCCACCCGTACCCGCACGTACTGACGCGCCCCACAGGCGAAATCGAACATCATGGAGGCGCGCGGGAACGGGCTGAAGCAGTGCGTCTGGCTTCTTCCCTCTTTCGCTCTACGTAAACGCCAACGCACCTCCCAGGGCGTGAAATACGTGCGCTCGTCGTTCAACCGGCCGCGACGTTCTTCAACGCGGTCGGGAAGACGAAGACGTAGGGGTGGAAGACGGAGCGAAGGGGCCGGTACGACGACACGTTCCATACATATGCGCTGGAGTATTTTATTAGCTTCCCTTCGGGCCGCGCCTTCCCTTTTGCCGCCTCGCCCGGTTCCATGACACACTTGCCCATCCACTGGCTTCGTCGAAGCACCCTGCCCTCAGCCCGCCCATATCCGTC
The DNA here is from genome assembly GCA_029378255.1 of Mycena rosella. Lineage (NCBI taxonomy): Eukaryota > Fungi > Basidiomycota > Agaricomycetes > Agaricales > Mycenaceae > Mycena > Mycena rosella. The sequence goes on from JARKIE010000070.1 coordinate 296,270, forward strand.
CTCCGTCCTCCGCCGCACCCCCACCCGTCCTTCCAATCCACCCTCCCATCCACCCTTACACAAACGCTAACCGCCCCCATATTGCTTTTGGTTTTCCCGCTTTCTATTGCTCGTATTGTATCGTCCTCCGCGCACTAGCTTCCATCCTTTCTCGGCTTCTGCTTCGCTCGTTTGTCTTGCTTTTGGATTTGCCCCGCTAATACTTTTATTTCCCGCCCTATTGTGTGCTTTCCTTTCCTCCTTCGCTTGGGTTGTCCTTACGTCTTTGGAGCTCACACCGCACCACGCCTCACTGACATCCCACACACCACCTTTCCTTCTTGCTACGCACATATGGAGGAGGGACGGAGGCGCATATTGTCTGGAGGCGGGGACAAGAAGGAGAAGGAGATGATGGCATATAGACGATGACCGCAGGTAGATATGTAGTGTATAATGAATGATAACGCGTAGAGCGATGAAACTGGGTCACGGTGCGGGGAGGGTGGTCGAGATTCGGGATTCGGGAAAATGATGCGACTTGACTCTCGGCTACGCCATCACGACTTGTTTCCTGCCGCCATGGTCTCCCACTGGGCGCTGCTCTTCCTGAGTTCTTCTGGCCTCAACACGCTCATACCTGCTACATGATCGGCGGGAGCTGGCGACGGAGGCCCCAAAGAAAATAACGGTGGTCTTCCGTCACTATCTGGGCCTGATCACCAACGCGAAGCCGCAAGGCGCTGCCTCGCCTGCTCGTCAGTCAGCATCCACTGTAACGCAACCGAGACAGCCGACCCAGGCCTCGGGGCTCTCAGAGCCAACTTTGTGGCTGCGATGCAACATCCGGAACCCCGGATTTGTTCTGTCTCGCAGTGGAATGCGACCAACATCCTCAAATTAATTATCTTCCGGAGGGACAAGCGGCCAAGTTTGCTTACCAAGTGTTTCGGATTCTTGACGCGACGCCCAGAGACCGGAGTTTTCATAATCCCGTCAGTAATATTTTTGCTGCCTCACAGGTGCCCGAGATCTACTACAGGCTACAGCCCTGCCGAGAGCGGTCAGCTCGGGTAAATGTGTTGTGGCATAGAACGGTACCATTCTATGCGGCCGATGTGCTCCCCGGGCCTTGGCACGTTTCAAAACGGACCACGCCGGTTTAATATTATCTTGACATCTTGTTAGTAGGTGCTAGCGCTGTTGTTGCGGGCCTTCAAGTTGCGGCTCGTCGGCAAGGGATTGGCCAAGGACTGCCGTCAAATCTCGAAGCCTTTCGCACTGCCCTAATGCAGGCTCTATGAACAACATTCAACAGCCTCCCACCTCCTTCATTAGCGAGGCGCTGTACAAGCGGGATCCGTAGCTGGGATCCGTACGGCAACCATACGGTCGATGTATGTCACTCAAATTTAATTCGCACAGCCCAAAGAAGCGTTTTTTACAGCACTGAATATATATATAAGGGCCACAAGGCATCTGTCCGGCGACAAACACACCACCCACCCTTCCACCCCCCCAGCTCGTGCACCTCAGCCGTTCGTGAATGAACCTGGGGCCTCGCGGGCGGCAGAAGGGGCGGGTGGCCCCGGTGGCCGCTCACTCTAGTGGACTGCCGTTCGCCGCCCTGTCGTCCGACGCCCTCCGGGAATCCCTCACTCTGCTTAAGGACTCCACCGACGTCTTTCCGCCACTTAAGTCCGCCGTGGGCGGCGTCCTCGCTGTCTGGGACCTGGCAGAGGTCGGTATTTCCAGCATCTAATGTGTGTTCGGCCCGATTGACTGTGGCACGACAGCGCGTATCCGCGTCCGACGAAAATGCTCAGGCGCTCGCGCGACGCGCGGTCGGGATCCTCGACGTCATCTACAAAGCCGTCGGCGGTGCGGGCCCGGTGTCGCCCGAGCTGCTCCAAGAGATGGTAAAGTTTGAGGAGTACGCCCAAGCCCATATAGCTTCTGCCGGTTGCTGATGTCGTGTCAGACTCCTGCGCGAAATTTCCGCCGCAATGGAAGAGTACCTGAAGGCAGGCCGTGTCCGGCGCGTGCTCTATCTGCGGAAGCAGGAGAGCCGCCTTACGCAGTTCACCGCGCGCCTGGATGTCGCCGCAGAGGCGTTCAAGGTGCGGTTGATTACATTGTCAGTTCAACAAGTCTGACGCTATTGCCTTAGATCGGTTCCTCTACTCGCACCGAACTGGCGTCTACTCGCATCGAGTCTACGTCCACCCGTATCGAATCCACGTCCATCCGCATCGAGTCCACGTCCAGCCGCGTCGAGCTGGCGTTGGAGAATCTGCAAGCAGATATGGTGACGCTGGCGGTTGGACTCGAACAGTCTAACGTAAGTACTTCATCCTACCTCACACCCAACTCGCACCCTTCGCTACGCTCGGGGCTGACCACTTGCTCTACAGATCCGCCTTCGCGGCGAAGTGAAATTCCTGAGCCAGACCATCGTTTTATTTGGCTTTCCCCCAGTATCTCGTGGGTTCTTAGAGGGTGGATGTGTGTGTGCACTTTAGCACATCCTCTTCTCGCATGAACCACAGATGTGATCCTGGCAGGGGCCGGGTGGGGGCAAGATGACCCAAATATACATGGTTTAACTTTTTCTCTGTTTCTCTCTCTCTTTCTCTAGCTCTTCTCTCTCTCTCTTTCTCTAGCTCTTCTCTCTCTCTCTCTTTCTCTAGCTTTTCTCTCAGGCTCTTTCTCTAGTCTCTTATAAACAGACACTACAACACCATTCACTCGTACCTCGCGTGTTGTACTCTTTCTCTAGCTTCTCTCTCTCTCTCTTTCTCTGGCTTTTCTCTCTCTCGCTCTCTTTGTTTCATCAACGGACTCTGTTTCGGGGTTCGGTGTGTGTAAAGTGCACTTGCACTAGCTTAATCCTGTATCTAGTAGTTTCCCGTGGAACTAGAGCGTCTCACTATCGATCGCCCGCATCTGGAAAGTTTTTCTGATGGTAATTTCCTGGCTTCAGTAGAGGCCCGGTTGCCGTCGGTTTGTGCGGGAAGCATTTCCAGCATAGTAGAATGAGTATTACTCAGTCATTGAATCATTGAGGCTAAATTGAAAGCACAGTAGAGTTGCCGAAGTGCAGCTCATGTTTACGAGTACTTATAGTAATCGTTATTTAATCAATCAACATGTCATTTTTCAGGTCTCGGTGAAAAGTGTCCCAGCTCAAGATTGCAATGTAAAATAGGGGCTGTGCTATTGTGTTTAGTTGGCTGTGTTGAATGCATAATAGTGGCTGTTCTTGAAATTCGCTTCAAATTCTGTGAAAATATAGTGGCAGTGTTCATGCTTTGTAATTAGGTCGCAATCATGGGCCGCGTTCGAGTCTCGCCAGGTGTTTTTCTTTTTACAATTTATTAACTTTGCCTCTCTTGGGTATTCGAGCAGTTCTTTTTGAGCACATAATTTTAGTAATGTTTTATTCTAGCTTCCAAACAATTTTCAGCATCTAAATTGACGTGTAGCTTCTGGGTTGCATTGAAGTCTATGTGGCTGTGTCCATCTATTTGGTCTCGGCAGATTTCCCCTCGGCCCTCGGCCCTTCCAGAATCTCTATGTCAACTTAGTTCAGGTGGGTTGTGATTTTGTATATCCCATCTAGATGCCTACCCAAAACTGGCCATTGTCCCACTGTTTACCTCGCGTTCTGTTTAACAGCCGCCAAAATCTGTTGTGGACATGTGCAACTTACTCAAGGTGGTTATGCTTGGCTGGTTCAATTTTTTTGTGTAGTCACAGGTTCCTTCATTCGACCATTATATCATTTATTTTTTGTCTGCCCACCTCTTGTCCTCTGCCTGAAAAAACAAAGAATTTAGTTGGGCAGCGCGAGGTCGCGGGTTCGGACCGCGCCGTCGACATCATTTTTACCATCAAAACATAACCAAATAACACGTGTTTTCGATCGCGCTCGTCCTGTGTGGTATATCTGACCCATCTTGGAGAGAATTTATGGGTTAGTAATGTTTCTGGAGGTTACTCAATGGGTTTAAACATTTTTGGGAGCCAAATTAAGGACACTATCATGTAATTCCTGTATGCATGTTGAGCTGTTGACTTCCTGAGTTCTCAAATGCCCTAGGATATCACTGAGGCTCTTAATTAATTTACCAGATGCTGAGTGCATCCCCATACAATTATGGCCCTCTTATTATGTCTCCAACCGCAACAGAAGCAATTCGGCATAATTTTGTCTCAGTACATAACTGAAATATTATAGGATAGATCCTGGTGCAGAGATATTTGGAATACACTTGAAAATATATGTCTGGTACGATAGGTGTGACCCAGGGTACTCCCCTACGAAACAGACCTGAATTTATGCATTCTTAGCTCCAGCATTCGGGGATCGGTAGGTAGGTAGGTAGGTAGAATTACATGGCACGGTCCCGCTGAGGAACGCTGGGGCCCAGGAATTATCGAAATTTACAGGCACTATGTAAATTTTTGTCCCTGGACTTCTCCATATCCCTGTAGCCGAGCTCACGGACACAATCTCACGACTCGCCGCGGTAGAACTAAAGGAAACATGGAAAAGTGGTTAGTGGAAAATGAGAACCTCGAAACAAACTCGAAACTGGAACAGCTCAGATCTTTCAGGTTGGAGAACATCATACATGCATTGATACCCAGTGCTCTTTTAGGCTGGCCTTCAAACCTCTGTATCGGTCAGTTGCGCCATAAAATTTGCAGGTGTTGGGGCATAGTGGAATATTCGTCCAGTTAAAAGACTTAAGCCGTCCAGATGTAAGAAGAGCTTGTCATTCAAGTCGAATTAACTCCTTCAACACCATTCCCTAATGCCCACCGATCTGCTGTCGTTTTTCTTGACATCCTGGTAAAGGTAATGTCTGTTGAAACTAGCATGGGGCAGCGAAATGGGAGTCTTGACACAGCTGTATAAATGAGCTGTTTCAAGAGAGTGAAGAGGTCTCGAACCCGAAGAGGAATTCTCCCAATTTCCGGGGTGGCGGATGATTCATGGAGTGAGAATGGGGATTCAGATTGTGGCAAATATATGGAACATGAAATGGGTATGTTGCTGGTCGTGCATTCCATACAGTGTTGCATTTCATATAAATATCCACCTATCATGTCTCTGATCACCAATGTTCTCCAGGATTACAAGCCGCCTGTGCCCGCACATTTGGAGTCAATTATTGGAGAATTTAGCAATGTTATCTCTCTCTTCTGCATTAATCCCAACCTAGCAGCAGCACAACTCTTCCAAAGACCACAAAATTCAGGATAAAGTGAGGATCATTGGTCCAGCACTGGTACCATTTGGGTACCGTGAGAGGTGAAGAGCAGCCAGAAAAGTGTTGTCCATGTCGGGCATCATTTTTAGATCAGCCAGAAACAAGTTCCAGAGGATCGGCGAGGCCGGATCTCCTGTGAGGAGTCCAGTGAGGGCCTTTTCCTTGGATTCCATGTTTCCATATCGCACATACTATGGCATTCGGGTCTAGTATAGCATGGGAAAAATCGTGCTGATGATGACATGACAAAATGACTAATACAGATATTACGGCACCGACCGACCGAGCTCATCGAGGCCAGCGACGACACGACCAAGGACTTTGGGGCTTTGTCTGGGATGGTATGCACGAAGTGGGTCCCCAGGAAGCTCCGGGAGTTCGATGGAGCCTAGGGAGTCCGACCATAAATGAGCTGGATGCACGTCCTCTAATGTGGGTGATCTTTTCAGTTTTTTTTTTTTTTTTTTCTTTCTTTGCCCCCGATCCCATTCCAAGGTACTGCTATTGTTCTCGATGCAACTCTCATGCTTCCTCCGCCACTCATAGGCTCGCGGAGGGGGAGCGCAGTCGGAATCGGGCTTTTGCCTTTTTTGTCGGAAATTCATTACTTTGAGTGAATCAACTCAAAACGAACACATCCCCAAGCTATTTAAAACACTTATTTGCTATGGAAAATGATTTTAGAACATATTTGCCGCAGTTGAGTCTAAGGAAAGGGCAAGCAAACGACGACGCGACTGAAAACACGCGTTATTTGGTCGTGATTTGATGGCGAAAATGATGTCGGCGGCGCGGTCCGAACCCGCGATCTTCTACTGAAAGCTTTTTCTTTTCTTATCTGGGGCAGACATATGCATCGTGTTTGCAATTCTAGAGGAAAAAAGAAAAACCCCGTAAGTGCGAGTTTGCCGGGCCGTGCCGCGGCCTTCACCCCCAAGTTTGATCGAGAAATGACATGCAAAGTGATCAAATGGGACTGCTACTCAAATCCTTCCCATACATTACTCTGCGAAGAAAAAATAGTCTACCTATGGATGGATCCTCAACACATCTCCCATTTTTATTTCAAGTGAATTGAGCTCAGTAAATATACAGCACATGTGCATCTGTAGGTAATCGATAGTAGAGTGTATACTATCTATCGCCATAACTGTTGTCCCACTGTTATCCTATTATGCACACCTTACACCGAAGATTGCCAAATTCAGGAAGTCGGAGTCAAAAAAGTCCTGAAAAAGTGTTTAAGTTTATCACGCACTTTTTCGGCAAAGAATTTCTGTAAACTCCTAAACATTTTCACCAATTCTTCACCAAAAAACTCGAAATGTTTCAACCAGTGTGAAGTGCCGAAAATCAAGATCTGTCTCTGGCATGATGAGACGGTGTTCACGGTGCAATCTCCTATACAGCAGTTTTTCTCCCACCATCTCTCTAAAAAAACATTTCTTCATAGTCTGACGGGAGACTAAGGAATCTATGCAAAATCTATGTACTAAAAGAACTTTTCGACCCGATATCCGTTTTTCGAAACCCGACACCCTGTTCGAGCGTTCAGCGCCCTCGATGAATGCGCTTGGAATAACCAATGCTTCCACTGAATCCTAACGTTCCTATTCTCACGAGGGCATGGATAGTGTCCCTTGTTTCTCCCTTTCCACTTTCGCACCAAGTTGAAGTGCCGGAGGTCCGTCTTATAGGCAGGGGGATGCATTTTGCCGGGAGGATTTATACAGTGTAGTAAGGAAAACCAGTGAGTGCGGGCAAAGTGCGGGTACGAGAAATCCCATAGGGCGCGGAATACGCCATCAGTAGTACAGTGTAATGTGAGTCCGATATATGCAGTGGTTGTTGAAAATGAGGATGTTTGAGAGAATAAAAATTCAATATTGTACTACGACAGGATACTGAGTGTTTATACTGCAGAGAATATGTTCTAGTAAATTGTGCCCGAAGGGCTGAATGAAAGGATGAGTAAGAACTATGGAGCGGAATGTTCGAGTACATTCGGGTGTTTCGGCGCATCAGAGTCGGGCTTAGTCAGCCTTGATGATGGCTCGGCGTTCGTTATTGGTCGCTAACTTCAGCAGTGTTGAGTGTGGCATGTTGGAGCCAGGGACGCAAGTGCACTTTACGTCCCGCAGGGGATATGCGGATAATCAAGAGAGAGGAATAAAGGGGAGAAAAGTGATAATCACTTGTAATTTGGGTCATGTCGCCCCCACCCGGCCCCTGCCAGGATAATACCTCCGTTCATACGGAAAGAGGATGCGCTAAAGTGCACGCACATCCTCCCTCTGTGAAACCATGAGATACTAGGGGAAGGCCAAATAAAAAGACGGTTTGGGTCTGGCGCAGGACCTTCACCTCGCCGCGGAGGCGGATCTACCAGCAGCTCAGCATTCAACACGGGTCCGCAGGATGTGTGGACGACGTACATTGGACTGCTCGAGCGAAATTGCCAGCGTCACCGTGGAGGATACATTTGCTTGTATTTTCTCCAGCGCCAGCTCGACGCGGGTGGACGTAGACTCGATGCGGGCGGACGCCAACTCGGTGCGAGCAGAGGAACCGATCTAAGGCATAGCGTCAGACTTGTTCAACAGACAATGCAGCCAACCGCACCTTGAACGCCTCGGCGGCGGCATCCAGGCGCGCGGTGAACTGCGCAAGCCGGCTCTCTTGCCTCCGCAGATGTAGCACGCGCCGCAGACGCCCGGCCTTGAGGTGCCCTTTCATGGCAGCGGAAATTTCGTCCAAGAGTCTGATTAGACGGCGCATTGGCAGGAGCAGGCGGAAGCTAGGCTGCGAACTCGCACGTACGCGTTGAATTTATCGATCTCTCGTTGCATCTCGGGCGACACTGAGCCCGTCTTCCCGACGGATTTTGAGATGGTGTCCAATATCCCAGTAACGCGGTGCGCCAGCGCCTGTGCATTCTCGTCGGACGCGGATACGCGCTGTCGTGCCACAGTCAATCAGACCGACCACATATTAGATGCTGGAAATACTGACCTCTGCCAGATCCCAGACAGCGAGGACGCCGCCCACGGCGGACTTGAGCGGCGGAAAGGCGTCGGCGGAGTCCTTGAGGAGACTGAGGGATTCCCGGATGGCGTCGGACGATAGTGCCCCGAGCGTTGGTGCCGTGGATCTACTAGAGTGAGCGGCAGCCGGGGCCACAGGCCCCTTCTGCCGCCCGCGAGGCCTCAGGTTCATTTACGAACGGCTGAGGCGCACGATTTGGGGGTGGAAGGGTGGGTTCGCCGGACAGATGGCTTGTCACCCTTATATGTTTTTTCAGTGCTGTTGAGCGCTTCTTTGGGCTGTGCGGCTTGGTCTCTCTAGAAAGGCGCTATAACGTAAACACGCTCCTTCCTCGCTGGTTATGCGACTCGGAACTAAATTTGAGTGGCATACGATATTCATTATTGTTGACACAGCAACTGCTGAAGCTCAGGAATGTACCGCCCACCAGCGCCCAATGTCTCTCTTCATTAGTGACCCTGGCGCCCGAATCTAGAAGTTTCGGATTCATTTCCGGGCAACTTCAAACCAGCCCATTTCCGCTGTGCGTATGGGTGCTGTACGGATCCCGCTTGCTTGCACGCTTGTACTAGCGCCGCCCTACTAATGGAGGTGGGAGGCTGTTGGAAAGCTGTCTTTATTAAAACCTGAGTGCAAAAGGCGTCGACATTTAACCGCAGTCCCTTGCCGACGAGTCGCACCAACAGCACGTAGAAGCTCAGCGTGACGAAAACAGTTAAAGCCAAGCAAGACAGCAAAAAAAACCAGGAAGAACAGCGCCTTCGAGTCGGAGACCATGGCGGCAGGAAACAAGTCGTGATGGCGGTATAATCGCATCATTCGCATCATCACGATCATGATCATGAACGCCGCATCATTTTCCGTCCCGAATCCCGCCACCGATCCCCCGCATCCAGCTTCATCGCTCTACGCGTTATCTATAATTCATTATACACTACGTATCTACCTACGGCCATTATCTATATGCCATGCCACGCCATGCCAGTGAAACCCAATTGGGCGGGCCGCGGATTACTGCTACATATTGGTATACTCGTAACCAGTCTGCCTATGAGTGGCAAAAATGTGACAAGTACTTTTTTGCTGTAGGCAGATTGGTACTACTCGGAATTGAGTTGAGACTTTAGTGGAAGCAAAATGGAGCCACCTGGTGCAGGAAGAAATGCCGCGCGGGCTCAAGAAATATATGGAGGTCGAGCTGTTCCCTCGGATTCAATTGAAGGCGGGCAGGAAAGGCATTTCTCTCACCACCGCACGCCGCTGGCTTCATAAGGAAGGGTTCAAATATATTAGCCACAAGAAAGGACTTTATTTTGACGGTCATGACCGTCCGGACGTCGTCGAATATCGACAGAAGGTCTTCCTCCCCAAGATGGCCGAGCACTCACGCCGCCTTGTTCGTTACGTGGTTGGCGATGTCGATAAGGAGCTCGTCTCTGCCCCGGATAATTATGTGGAGCGCCGGTTGGTGCTTTGTGCACACGACGAGATGACTGCACAAGCGAACAATATGGTGGGGAAGAGTTGGGTCTTCGAAGATCAACATGCGCTTCGGAAGAAAGGGGTTGGTCGGGGCCTTCATCGAAGCGACATCATCTGTTCAATCATTGGACATATTCCCGAGGCGGGGCAAATGATTGAATACGGCAAAAATTGCGATGGGTACTGGACAGGCGAGCTGTTCGTCAATCAGGTCGTCAACAAGATTATCCCAGCCTTCGAAGCACGTCACGGAGCAGGGTACCAGGACCTCATTATGGTTGATAATTCCCCACTGCGGAAAGTAAAAGCACTACATATGAGTGCCCAAGCACTATTTATGCAAAAAAGCACTCAGCCTGAGGCCATCAATTGGTAGTGTTTTTGAGGGCACTATTTCTGAGTGCTCCAGAGGCACTAACTGTCAAAGCACTTCACCTGAGTTCACGTCGCCAAAACACCCGGGAGTGCTTGTTTGGGTATTTCAGTGCCATATGAGGTCCCCAATGGGTATATGGCAACCTGAATATGGACAGTAAAGTTCCGTTTGTGTGTCGGACAGTAAAAGCGGTTTGGCTACTGTTTGTGGCCAGCATTGGGAGCTGCTGCACCATATTGATCCCACATCAAGGTTTACCATAGCTATGATAGTAGATAGGTTATGTTGCTGGCTTGGCTTTTATTGGAAATGCTAGGAGGCCGCCGGTTCGATCCCCCGCATCCGCATTTACTCTAAACGACGTTGTGTTCCTTCAGTATGTTAACCTAGGATTGGACCTAAGTGAACCTTCTACCCTGGCACCGAAGCCCATGTTTTTTTCGAGTCACTGAACCACGGAAAAAGCACTGCCATGTAGTGCTCGGGCACTTCCCCTGAGTACTCATAAGCACTCGCAAGTAGTGCTCTAATGCACTCAGTAGTAGTGCCCAGGGCACTCCATATAAGATGGTTTTTGACAAATTGGCACTACTATGGAGTGCTTTTAGGCACTTCATGTCAGTGTTTCCCAAGGGAAAAGCACTACATGTGAGTGCTTTTTGGTGCTCATATGAACTGCTTTTAGCTCCCACAGTGTCCCAGGGCCATTCAGCGTACTCCGAAAATGCACTGCTTGCGACTCGCATGAACACGAAACCTGGAGGCAAACAAGCGCGTATGCACAGTGGCTGGTATCTCAAAGACGGCCGCAAGGTTGTCCAGCCCATGATTTTCCCCCCAAATCATCTGACGTATCCGAATCAACCAAAGGGCCTGAAATATGTCCTTACTGAGCGTGGATTCGATGTTGCAAAACTCCGGGGCAAATGCAAGAGCAAATGCAGTTCCAGTGCTGACGAGATCTGCTGCTGCAAGCACCTCATGGGGCTTCAGCTTGATTTCCTGGAACAGAAGTCGCTGGTCCAGGAGGTCATCGAAGCCGCGGGCCATCTTTGCATTTTTCTGCCGAAATTTCACTGCGAACTGAATTTCATCGAATTCTTTTGGGGGATGGTCAAGAAATATCTTCGTGATAATTGTGATTACATGTTTGATACCATCAAAGAAAATATGCCGAAGGCCCTCGCATCTGTCAAGCTGGCAATTCGGTGTTGGGAGCACCGGATGGTTTGGTGGATGGATGTGTATCGCATTGGGATGGAGACCTCAGATGCTCAGCTCCATGTCCGCAGGTACTCCTCCACGACATACAAGTCGCACAGGCGCGTTGCGGAACGCGTTGCACGCCACTTTGACCAGTAATAATCCCATACTGCCAAATTGGGCCGCCGAAAAAATTATAAGTCACTCAATTATTTAGTTATGGAAAATCTGTCTAGCCAAGTTGTTCTACTCATGAAAAGGAGTCGTTTTGCAAGAGGGAAAAAAAAACGGAAAAAAACTGAGGGTGTAGTTACAGTTGTTCCAAACAAGCGGTGACTAAGCGGAGTGCACCATAGGTGATATCATATTTTCTTATCTTTGGATCCCCTTGGCTCTATGCGTTATCTATCATTCATTATACACTACGTATCTACCTACGGCCATCGTCTATATGCCATGCCACGCTGTTGGAGTTATTGCCGAAAGAGGCAACCCGGCATCATGGCCGAGGTTCGAGTCATGACGAGAGTCAGCCAGAGTCAAGTAGAACACAAGAGAACACAGGAGATTATTATGGAACATTCTAGTAACATTGAACAGTTTAGTATATAAGTAGTTCAGTTTCCTATGTATTGCTCAAGCGTTTGCAGAGCTCAGCCAACCGCTAATCTATTATTGGATTCTCACACTAAACTCCGTCTGATTCCTGAAATAAACCCAACACACGCCATGCCAGTGAAACCCAATTGCAATCTCCTTCTCCCTCTTTCTCCTGCCTCGCGTGTCATCCACTCGCTCTCCAGACAGTATGCGCCTCCGTCCCGCTTCTATATGCGTAGCAAGAAAGAAAGAAAGGTGGTGTGGGTTATGATATGATGATGATATGCCAGTTATGTATGTGGTGTGGGCCCAAAAGACGTGACACGCGTGAAGGATGGATAGCGAACGGAGGGAAGGGGAAATGGAGGAAATAAAGTACGAGGAACAGAAAGTATTAGCGTCGCAAAACCAAAATCAAGATAAACGAGTGCAGTAGAAGCCAAGAAAGAACGGAAGATAGTGCGAGGAGTATGATACAATACGATACGATAAGTAGGAAGCAAGACCAAAAGCAAAGGAACATGTCCAAGAAGGATATTGGTAGGTAGGGCAGGAAGGCAAGGTGATTTTGGGTACACATGGCCGGGCGTCTCGTGTTGTTCGCACGTCGCATATGACAGCACCCCGCACTAACACTTCTCCCCCACATCTTCACCGAGTCGCTGCATCGCCCATCAGCACCAGCAACAAAAGGGGAAGCGAAGGGAAAGCACGCACATCACCATCGCGCGGCTGTCGGGGTCCTGCAGCCACGTCGAGTACCACTGGTCCTGTGCCTGCAAAAAGTCGCACGGGAGGAGGAGCAGGGCACTCACTCGCCAACCCATCGAGCCATGGCTTCTCGGGCCCGTTGGGGAACCACCCCACCGCGAAGTTCATGATCAGGTAGAACGCTGCAATCACACACCATCAACTACCTGGTCATCAGGGCGCTACAGAGTACGTCGGAGCGCTGCTCGAGCATGGTGTGCGCGTGCTAATCTATGTTGGCACATACGACTGGGTGGGCAATTAAGTCGGTAATGATGCGTAGATGCTCGCGCTGGAGCGGAGCGGCCACGTGGAGTTCAATACGCTGCCGCTCAGGGAGTGGACCGTCGATGGCAAGCGGGCGGGAAAGACGCGCGTGGCAAAGGGGCTAACCTTTGCCACTGTAGACGCGGCGGGGCATCTGGTGCGTATTCAACTGCAGCTTATGTCCTGCTGACAATATTTTCAGGTCCTGTATGACAAACCAAAAAAATCTTTGGAAATGGTGAATCGCTGGATCGCGCGGCATGCATTGTAGGAGCCGACAGAGTGATTTAAGAGGGTGAGTTGCCGTCGCGGCGCATGGGGCACCAGAAATTCCGGATGAATTTACAAGGACTTTCTCGTGCATTCTGGAGGGTGGGTGGATGCTTATTTTCCTCCTAGGGATCCCAACCGTACCATATAATTACGGTTACGGGTACGGTTATGGGCCTAACCGTACTGTACCGTAAGGCCCTTCGTCCGGCTTTTTACAGTTACAGAAGTACCCGTAAAGGGTACCGTAAGACCCGTAATTATACGGCTGTATACGGACCGTAAATAACCCAAGGTGGGCTAATTTCGATAATTTCGGCACGCTGATGCGCAATGACGCGTCGCGCACTCGGCTAAAGTCCCTGTGATTTCCACCATCAGTACAGTTTCCTGCAGCCAGTGTACCTGCAGCCAGCGTATGCTTAGTCTGTTGGTTACCACGCCCTGTTACCCGGTAGCCTGCGTTATTATATAAGCGTCCATTTTGGGAAGCCACGTGCAACCTCATATGGACGCGACTTGACGCGTCGGACGCGACATAGTGTTCTGAGGGTACAGTATTTGGGCTGGGACCAATACTCACATCCCAAGAAGTGGCCCCCAAATTTCAAACCCCCCAGTTTCACTCAAAAAGCCGTAGATTGAGGAAATCACCATGTTCTCTGCCAAATTAGCCGAGGAACTCTTGGGAGACACAGTTCTATTATGATGCCGGATTTAAAGGTACTTCGGTGCTTCCTTATGTTTAATATCTCGAAAAAACACGCAAAATGGCCGAGGATGAGGTGAAGACGCGTGAAATAAGGGTTTGTTTGGTTGTGAATCTCCATCATTACATAATAACGCAGGCTACCGGGTAACAGGGCGCGGTAACCAACAGACTTTATCAAGCGAGGTACGAGCTAGAATTGATAAAGCATCTGTCAAGAGAGACTAGCGTATGCTTCGAAGTCCAGAGTAAAAACCTCACAGTTTATGTTCAAGTCCTGGGCTGGTATACTCTGAAGGTCCACATACCTTGCTTGCTTAGCCTGTAAAACTGTTCGACACTGGGTCAGCGTGAAATCTGTTATCCTATCCCGCAATTTCACGCACTGCTGGCCAAGTGTTCACTCATCGGCGCCGACACCGAAATACTGCTAGAATATTCGATGCCGAGCTGGTATAAGTCGGGCACCCGCTGCGTCAGATGAATCCACCACATCACCCTTTGATGTCTGCTGCACGCGAGCGTGTCAAAAAAGGCACAATGCTTTTTTTTCAGAGAGACTGGGGAAATTGACTCCTTTGCCAGCTCACAAGGTTCGTGAGACCTGGTGTGTTTTGAAGGAATCTACTGCACACACAGTTGCCACTTCAACATGTTCAATTGCCAGTTTCTTCCTCATTTCATTCATATTCCTGCTCCCCCTCCTTTCCTCTCTGCGCACCCTCGTGAGGGCTTGTTATCACCTATCACTCCCCTCCTTATCGATCCTCCGTGTCATATTGCACATCTGGTCTGCTGCTCAAACCGTCGGCTTTGCCTGCTCGATTTATTTGTACTAGGCTCTCCTCTGCATCTATTTCTGTGAGTTCATCAATTCATTTTACATTTCCGAAGGCAGGGACATAATTCTTCCGTTCATAAGTGCGTCATAGACACCCGCATACATAAATACCAAACATTCTGTACTCCGTGGAGGTACTGCCGGGACCATGTCTCTCATATGCGGCATGGCTGTTTCTGGCGTGCCTGCGGGTCACAATCAGGTTCCTACGCTGCTGCCAAAAAAAGGCGAATATTCCCTTGTCCTCAGATCTATTTCTTACCGTTATTCAAAAGATCCCGTGCCCAATGTTTTTTTTTTTTTACCGTTTTCATTGACACAGTTCGGATCACAATCAGTCGCTTATTTTCACGGAGAGGTTGTTGCACCGCAAAAACAGGTGAGTATCCCTTCGTTTTCGAATCGATTACTCATCGTGATTCACAAGATCCCGAGCCAAACCTTTTTACGGTTTTCGTCGAAACAGGTTGGATCGCAATCAGTAAGCTTTCCCTTTATTTTTGCGGATTTCGGGTGAATAACACTTTTCAAGCGGTGACCCCCACCACCACCGTTCTAGATATCCGGGAGGCTATCTGTCACGAAGGGCATGTGCCTTGTTGTGAACAGGGTCCCATGTATCTTTTGGGGCTCTGGCGGCCACTGCACACTCACAAGAGTATGATTGATCTCGGGGTCGCAGGTCCGTGCCATTTTACACTGCCCGCCTGTCTCTTGGGCGGCGCAAAAGGTATCTTCGTTAGCTCTCTTTGCTCAATGTCAACATACCAATGAATATTACACAGATTCGGGTGTGTTTGTGGCTAAGAATGGCTGGCAACAGGCTGCGCTGAACCCGGACGGCACCTCCAAAGATGCGGCAGACATCGATTTCGGACCGGATCCAGGATCTGTTTATTTCATTTTTTTGTTGCCCGTATACGGCCGTAATAGCCGTAATACACCGTAAACTACCCGTTCCGTACCGTAAGAGGCCCTGAAAAGGCACTTACGGTTACGGTTACGGCCGGTTTGACGCCGTTGTGATATGGACTGCGGTTTCGTAAACTGCCGAGCAAGGTGGTAACCCGGACTAGTTTAGAATTGTACGTCCTCTAGGGGGAATATTTCTGTCGCTGTGAACAGTGCACCTCATTGCTAGGTTTATTTAATTCGGAGTGTGGTTTTATGTAGGAGGTGTGTGTTTCTTCAGTAATCAAGGTGTAATTTACAACTGGTTACTGTGTTTTAATGCAAATAGAACAGTCTTCTCAGCGTGCGCCGCTGGACCGAGCTCTACAGCTTGTTGAGAAGGGACGATCAAGCGCGATGCTGGCTCTGAATCGAGGACGCCAAGGTGATATATGTGTTTTTAGCGGGCCTCCTCGGTCGTATAGTCCGACTCCGAAGGTGTTTGGTGTGTAGGTTGTTTTGGCTGGGGCGGAGGTCGTTTTAACAAGCTCGGTTCCTCGGCCGAGTGTTCCCTTCTTTCAACCTCTCCGTGATAAAGTCCCAACCAATTGTATCCTTCTCTTCTTCCCCTATCTGCTTGCCGAGGGCAAAATAATCCGATCTAGGCTAGCGGCTACATGCCGAACTTGGCTGCGTCGCTTTGTGTGAGGGTTTTTCAACTACCCTCTTTTTGATGAGGAAGAGAGTTGGATTGGATAGGGAAGTGTAGAGCTGGGTTTCAATAATAACCTGACTTTGCTGACAGACGGCTCGGTGTAGGAAGGAAAGTGTCTCCGAGGAGCAAGAGAGTATTTTCCGGTGATAACAGTTTGTTTGGGTGAGACCGAGTGGTACTTTAGAGCTTTTTACAGCTTTAGAGGATGTGGGTCCAAAACCGAGATGATTTTCCTTTCACAAACAGAGATAAGCACAAATCGAGCATCAACGATTTACGAAACCCGGATGTTATTCACAAAACGGTATAGTACGGGGGAGGGTGCTGAGCGGGTATCCGGCAAGTTGTTGCGGAATATAGTACAGTGGAGGATGCGTGGGTGCAAGTGCACTTTACGACCCACCGAACTCCCAGGCATGCAAGAATTTTATAGTGGGGAAACAGACATACAGAGAGGGAGGGAGTGCGAGCAAGAGAGAGAGAGAGAGAAAGAAAAGCCAGAGAAGGAAAAGTTAAGGAAAATTTGGGCTAGTACGAAATACATTGTTGTAGATCACTTCGCGCGCACCACCATCGATAAGCGGTGCAATTTTGACATCTTCAATCCTCCTGCGCTGCGCGAACCTATTAAGCCTCTGATCAAGCTACGCGACCGCATGAAGAAGACTAAGGCCGACCACAAGCTGTTGGCCGCCAAACTCAACGTCGTCTGCGAGAAGCGGCGACGCATGATGACCGACGCCAACCTGTTCGAACAGGTGAAGGAGGTGGACGTCATCGCTGCCGTTCGTGAGCGTGTCGAAGTGCTCGCTGAATGGGAACGCTATCAGCAACTGGGCGAGGATTTGAAGAGCCGCTACCGCGCTATCTTTGAACCCATCCCCCACATTGATGCGCTCCCCGACGACGTGCTCTGCGAGATTAAGATCAAGGACGCGTACAAGTGCCTTTCTAAGAGAAGCTACCAGAGTCCACGCAAGTATAAAGACGCGTGGCAGACATTAATACAGAAACATCTTGACGCCGGGCGCATACGCCCGTCAAATTCTCCTCATGCTTCCCCCGCCTTCCTCATCCCCAAAGCGGACAAGATTGTGCTTCCATGCTGGGTTAACGACTTCCGTGAACTCAATGCGAACACTATCCATGACGTCTTCCCCCTGCCGCGTGTCGATGATATCCTTGCGGATTGTGTGAAGGGTCGTATCTGGTCAACAATCGATTTCACTGACAGCTTCTTCCAGACTAAGCTACACCCCGATTCGATCCCCTACACGGCGGTCAGCACCCCGCTGGGGCTTTACGAATGGCTTGTCATGCCCCAAGGTCTACAAAACGCTCCGTCCATCCAACAGCGGCGCGTCACTGCTGCTCTCCGAGAACACATCGGCAAACTTTGTCATGTCTACCTCGACGATATCGTCATCTGGTCTGATTCTGTGGACGAGCACGCCAAGCATGTCCAGATTATTTTCGAGGCTCTCAAGAACAACGGCCTATACTGCAACGAAAATAAAACAAACCTTTTTTGCCTGGAAATAAAATTCTTGGGTCACCGAGTCTCTCAGCGCAGCATCGAGGCCGATGAGAGCAAGATTTGAACGAATTGTCCACTGGCCTCAACCGAAATCTGCTGCCAGGATCACATATCTGTGGTTCATACTAAAAGAGGATGCGCTAAAGTGCACACATGCAGCCGCTCTCTGAGAACCCACGAGATACTGGGGGGAAGCCAAATAAAAAGACGGTTTGGGTCTGGCGCAGGACCTTCACCTCGCCGCGGAGGCGGATCTACAAGCAGTTCAACATTCGAGGCAGGTCCGCAGGATGCGGGCAGGACGTACATTGGCCTTTTCGAGCGCAATCGCCAGTGTCACCGTGGAGGATACATCTGCTTGTATTTTCTCCAGTGCCCGTTCGACGCGGGTGGACGTAGACTCGATGCCAGTAGACGTAGACTCGATGCGGGTGGACATCAACTCCGTGCGAGTAGAGGAACCGATCTAAGGCATAGCGTCAGACTTGTTCAACAGACAATGTAGTCAACCGCACCCTAAACGCCTCGGCGGCGGCATCCAGGCTCGCGGTGAACTGCGCAAGCCGGCTCTCCTGTCGCCGCAGATGTAGCACGCGCTACAGACGCCCGGCCTTGAGGTGCTCTTCCATTGCGGTAGAAATTTCGCGCAGGAGTCTGACATGACATCAGTAACCGGCAGAAGCTATATGAACTTGGGCATACTCCTTGAACTTCAGCATCTCTTGGAGCATCTCTTGCGATACCGGGCCCGCACCCCCGCCGACGGCTTTGTAGATGACATCGAAGATCCCGACCGCGCGGCGCGCGAGCGCCTGTGCATTTTCGTCGGACGCGGATACGCGCTGTCGGAGCACGGTAAATCGGGCGCACCTATTGGATGATGAAAATACTGACCTCTGCAAGATCCCAGACAGCGAGGACACCGCCCACGGCGGGCTTGAGCAACGGAAAGGCGTCGGCAGAGTCCTTGAGGAGACTGAGGGATTCCCGGATGGCGTCGGACGACAGGGCAGCGAGCGATGGTGCCGTGGATCCACTAGAGTGAGCGGCCACCGGGGCCACAGGCCCCTTCCGCCGTCCGCGAGGCCTCAGGTTCATTCACGAACGGCTGAGGCGCACGAGTTGGGGGTTGGAAGGTGGGTTGTGTGTTTGTAGCGACAAAGATGCCTTGTCACCACCCTTATATGTTTTCTCAGTGCTGTTGAGCGCTTCTTCTGTTGAGCGCTTCTTTGGGCTAAATTTGAGTGGCCTACATTGACCGTATCGCTTGTACTAGCGCCTCGCTACTAATGGAGGCGGGAGGCTGTTGAACGTTGTTCGTAGAGTCTTCATTAGGGCCTAAGTGCGACAAGCGTCGACATTTGATGTCACCACCCTTATATGTTTTCTCAGTGCTGTTGAGCGCTTCTTTGGGCTAAATTTGAGTGGCACACATCGACCGTATGGTTGCCGTACGGATCCCGCTTGTACTAGCGCCTCGCCACTAATAGAGGAGGCGAGAAGCTGTTGAACGCTGTTCATAGAGTCTTCATTAGGGCAGCGCGACAAGCGTCAATATTTGACCGCAGTCCCTTGCCGACCAGTCGCAACGACAGCAGGCTGGCAGCAGTTCCTCGCAGCGGGACGAAAACAGTTAGAACCAGCAAGACGGCAGAAGAGCCCAGGAAGAGCAGCGCCTTCGAGTCGGAGACCATGGCGGCAGGAAACAAATCGTGATGGCGGTAGGGTCGCATGATCATGATCATGATACGATCAACGTCACATCATTTTCCATCCCGAATCCCGAGTCCCCGCACCCACTGGCGGCTTCATCGCTCTACGCGTTATCTATCATTCATTATACACTACGTATCTACCTACGGCCATCGTCTATACACCATGCCGGTGAAACCCAATTGCAATCTCCTTCTCCCTCCTTCTCCTTCTGCCTCTTGTCCCTGGCCGCTCGCTCCCCAGATAATATGCGCCTCCATCCCGCCTCCATATGCGTAGCAAGAAAGAAAGAAAGGTGTGGGATATGATATGATATGCCAGTTATGTGTGGTGTGGGCCCAGAAGACGTGACACGCGTGAAGGAAGGAGGAGGAAATAAAGTACGAGGAACGGAAAGTATTAGCGCCGCAAAACCAAAAACCAAGACAAACGAGTGAAGTAGAAGCCAAGAAACGAGGCGAGGAGTATGATACGATACGATACGATATGATAAGTAGAAAGCAAGACCAGAAGCAAAGGAACGTGTCCAAGAAGGATATCGGGGAGGAAGGCAAGACAATTTTGGGTACACACTGCTGGCCGGGCGTCTCGTGTCGTTTGCGCGTCGTATATGACAGCACCCCGCACTAACACTTCTTCCATATCTTCACCGAGTCGCTGCATCGCCCATCAGCACCATCCCTCAATGATTACAGAAGAAAGGGGAAGGGACGCACACAGTGACCATCGCGCGGCTCGCGGGGTCCTGCGGCCACGTCGAGTACCACTGGTCCTGCGCCTGCAAAAAGTCGCGCGGGGCCGCTGGGGGGCGCGTCAGCATTCGTCCGTTACAAGTAGAAGATAGGAGGAGCAGGGCACTCACTCGCCGACCCATTGAGCCACGGCTTCTCCGGCCCGTCGGGGAACCACCCGTTTGTGCCCCCCACCGCGACGTTCATGATCAGGTAGAACGCTGCGTGCAAATTTCGTCAACAAAAAAGGGAGAAAGAAGAGGGAAGAGGCACGCACACTGATCAAACGGCGCCGCCTTCGTCCCGTTCACCCAGGGGTTCTGCAGCACGATGCTCTCGGTCCCGTTCTGCATAGTGATGCCCATGGCCTGGCCTCAGGCCTTCAAGCCCTCCAAGCCAAGCCCGCTCAGGCCAAGCCAAGCCAGGCCCGACGTCGGGCCTGAGCGGGTCCAGGGCTTTGGCCTGAAGATTTTCAAGCCCGAGCCAGGCCTGCAAGCCCGGGCCTGGGTAGATATGCATCAGTTCAGTATGGTGGGTCATATTTCCCCTGCGAAATTCAACTCTGATTGGGCTTACTAAATTCCGATTTCTTCTTGAGGTATTCATGTCGGTTTTGAACCATTTTCGGACTCATGCGAAGAATTTAAATCTCGCGCGGAATCCTCCAAACCGACCAGAAACGGTCGAAGATGTGTCTGAATGGTAAGGGTAAACACAATATTAACACTGCTCCCACTCATCTATCTTTCATGGAGCTATACATGGCTCAGTCTGTTAAAGTCCCCTTGCCTACTCAAGCCCGGGCTCGGGCCAAAGCCAGGCCAGGCCAAGCCCTGGGGGTTGGCTTGGGCTTTGGCCTGAGGAATCCCAAGCTCAGGCCCGCTCAAGCCAGGCCAAAGCCCTGGCTTTCAGGCCAAGACAGGCCAAGGGCATCACTAGTTCTGCACGACGGGCGGGAAGTCGCCGCGCGTCCAGAAGGGCTCGTTGAGCTTGAGCTCGAGCATGTGCGTCAGATCGCGCGTCCTGCGCGTTTCCACTACCTCTGACCACACACCAAGCTCCCGTCTGGCGAGGATAGCTAGCCCATATGCTCATCTGGGCCCAGACATCTTCTATTCCGCCCCTACTCCCGACACGTCCACACGTGCCTGACTGATCAATCTGGCGGTGGACTGCCGACTACGCGATTCAATCACGATCAATGACCAAACCTTCCATGCAACGGAGACAAGGCTGATTTGAAGGGGGTTGGGTGGGATTAATATTCACGCCCGCACGGACCTTATTGGATCCATATACGCGTCGACAACTGTAAAAAACGCGTCTTGGGAAGCTTTGTACATCGTTAATTAGCTCGACTGTTTCTGTAAAAGAGGCACGGGACTTTCCAAACGGATATATTACATAATAAGGAGACCTAACAATAACAATAGCAACGTATGAGTCACGGGTGCAAGTGCACTTTACGACCCGTACGGGGAACCAAGGAGAGAGATATACAGAGATAGAGAGAGGGAGAGAGAGAAAGCTGAACAAGAAAAAAATAGGGTCATCTTACCCCCACCCGGCCCCTGCCAGGATCACATATCTGTAGTTCATACCGAAAGAGGATGCGCTAAAGTGCACACGCACAGCCGCTGTCTGAGAACCCACGAGATACTGGGGGAAAGCTAAATAAAACGATAGTCTGGCGCAGGAATTTCACCTCGCCGCGAAGGCGGGTCTACAAGCAGCTCAGCATTCAAGGCGGGTCCGCAGGATGCATGCACAACGTACATTGAACTGTTCGAGCGTAATCGCCAGCGTCACCGTGGAGGATACATCTGCTTGCAGTTTCTCCAGCGCCAGCTCGACGCGGCTGGACGTGGACTCGATGCGGGCGGACGTGGACGCGATGCGGGTGGACGTAGACTCGATGCGGGTAGACGTAGACTCGATGCGGGTGGACATCAACTCTGTGCGAGCAGAGGATCCGATCTAAGGTAAAGCGTCAAACTTGTTCAACAGACAATATAATCAACCGCACCTTGAACGCCTCGGCGGCGGCATCCAGGCGCGCGGTAAATCGTGCAAGCCGACTCTCCTGTCGGCGCAGATGAAGCACACGCCGGAGACGGCCTGTCTTGAGGTGCCCTTCCATCGCAGCGGAAATTTCGGCCAAGAGTCTGATTAGACAGCGCATCAGGAGCAGCCGGGAGCTAGGCTACGAACTCGCACGTACACGTTGAAGTTATCGATCTCTCGTCGCATCTCGGAGGACACCGAGCCCGTCCTCCCGACAGATTTTGAGATGGTGTCCAATATCCCGGTAGCACGGTGCGCCAGCGCCTGTGCATTTTCGTCGGACGCGGATACGCGCTGTCGGGGCCCGGGCACGGTCAATTGGGTGCACCTATTGGATGATGAAAATACTGACCTCTACGAGATCCCAGATAGCGAGGACGCCGCCCACGGCGGACTTGAGCGGCGGAAAGGCGTCGGCAGAGTCCTTGAGGAGACTGAGGGATTCCCGGATGGCGTCTGAGGACAGAGCGGTGAACGGTGGTCCACTAGAGTGAGCAGCCAGCGGGGCCACGGGCCCCTTCCGCCGTCCGCGAGGCCTCAGATTCATTCACGAATGGCTGAGGCGCGAGAGTTGGGGGCGGAAGGTGGGTGGTGTGTTTGTCGCCTGACAGATGTGTGACCCTTATATGTTTTCTCAGTGCTGTTGAGCGCTTCTTTGGCCCGTACGAACTAAATTTGACTTGATATGGGTGCCGTGGATCCCGCTTGTTCTAGACTAATAGATGGGGCGGGAAGCTGTTAAATGCTGTTCGTAAAATCTTCAGAGAATTTGTCGTATCTAGAGCAGTGCGAAAGGCGTCAAGATTGGACAGTCCCTCGCCGACGAGTCACACCAACAGCACGTAGCAGCTCAGCGGGACGAACACAGTTAGAGCCAAGCAAGACAGCAGCAGAGCCCAGGAAGAACAGCGCCTTCGAGTCGGAGACCATGGCGGCAGGAAACAACTCTGAGTCGCTGGCGAGTCGCATCATTTCCCGACCTTCCCCTTAGCTTCCCCCTCATGGAATACCGCTTGTACATCACCGCGAGCGGCTGCCAACCATTAGAGCTCGTGCGTACGCCCAGCTAACATTATTCGATACACGATCTGGTCGCCTGCAGGCGGGCCGCGGATTGCTGCTATTGGTATACAGTCGGGTTGCTCATAATGCATAAGGTCGGTTCCCTGCCAAAATCACCCAAACCCTATGCATTATGAGAATTATGCATTATGAACCCCCTTTTACAGTGAGAATAGGCATTTTGGTGGATTCCAAACCCTATGCATTATGAGCATTATGCATTACGAGCTCATGCATTATGAGCAACCCGACTGTACTCGTAATCAGTCTGCCTACGAGTGGCAAAAATGTGACAAGTACTTTTGTGCCGTGGGCAGATTGGTACTACTCGGAATTGAGTTGAGACTTTAGTGGAAGCAAAATGAATTGAGTTTACTTACGAAGATAAAGTTCAAAGCAAAATTCAAAAGCTTCTTTGCACACCGGATAAAGAAAACTTTCTACTTAGGCCGAAAGGCTAGCAGAAAGGCACCGAGATTTTTCCCATTGGCCCGGCCTTTCCTGCCTAAGAAGAACATTTTCTTTATCCGGTGTGTTGGGCTGTGCGAAGTGCGAACTAAATTTGAGTGGCATACATCGACCGTATGGTTGCCGTACGGATCCCGCTTGTACTAGCGCCGCGCTACTAATAGAGGTGGGAGGCTGTTGGAAGCTGTCTTTATTAAAACCTGAGTGCAAAAGGCGTCGACATTTGACCGCAGTCCTCGCCCACGAGTCGCACCAACAGCACGTAGAAGCTCAGCGGGACGAAAAAGGTTAGAGCCAAGCAAGATAGCAAAAAAAGCCAGGAAGGACAGCGCGTTCGAGTCGGAGACCATGGCGGCAGGAAACAAATCGTGATGGCGGTAGGATCGCATCATTCGCATCATCACGATCATGATCATAATCACCGCATCATTTTCCATCCCGCCACCGAGTCCCCGCACCGAGCTTCATCGCTCTACGCGTTATCTATCATTCATTATACACTACGTATCTACCTACGGCCATCGTCTATATGCCATGCCACGCCATGCCAGTGAAAGCCAATCTCCTTCTCCCTTCTGCCTCGCGTGTCGTCCGCTCGCTCTCCAGACAGTATGCGCCTCCGTCCCACTGTCCCGCCTCCATATGTGTAGCAAGAAAGAAAGAAAGAATGGTGTGGGATATGATATGATGATGATATGCCAGTTATGTGCGGTGTGGTGCATGTGTGGTGCGGGCCCAAAAGAAAGACGTGACACGCTTGAAGGAAGGAGGGAAGGCGGAGGGAAAGGGAAGGGAGGTATAATGTACGAGGAACGGAAAATATTAGCGTCGCAAAACCAAGACAAACGAGTGAAGTAGAAGCCAAGAAACGAGGCGAGGAGTACGATACGATACGATACGATACGATACGATAAGTAGAAAGCAAGACCAAAAGCAAAAGAACGTGTCCAAGAAGGATATTGGTAGGTACGGCAGGAAGGCAGGCAAGGCGATTTTGGGTACACATGGCCGGGCGTTCGTTTCGTGTCGTTCGCGCGTCGTATACGACAGCACCCCCGCACCTAACACTTCTCCCACATCTTCACCGAGTCGCTGCATCGCCCGTCAGCACCATCCTCCAATGATTACAGAAGAAAGGGGAAGGGAAGGGACGCACATGACCATCGCGCGGCTCGCGGGGTCCTGCGGCCACGTCGAGTACCACTGATCCTGCGCCTGCAAAAAGTCGCGCGGGGCCGCTGCGGGCGCGTCAGCGTTCGGACTTTATAAGATAAGAGGAGCAGGGCACTCACTCGCCGACCCATCGAGCCACGGCTTCTCCGGCCCGTCGGGGAACCACCCGTTCGTGCCCCCCACCGCGACATTCATGATCAGGTAGAACGCTGCAATCCCACATCGTCGTCAGCAAATGAACATAAAAAGACAGTAACGGAGGAAGAGGGAAGGGGGACGCACGCTGATCGAACGGCGCGGCCTGCGTCCCGTTCACCCAGGGATTCTGCAGCACGACGCTCTCGGTCCCGTTCTGCACGACCGGCGGGAAGTCGCCGCGCGTCCAGAAGGGCTCGTTGAGCTTGAGCTCGAGCATGTGCGTCAGCCGCGAGTCGACGTACATCCGGCTGTGGGGGTGGGTGGGTTAGCGGTCGTGTCGGATAAGGGCGGAGGGGGGGGGAGGGGGAGGGGTGTGATGGACGACGGAGGACGGGTATGGGCGGGGTACGCCCAGTGGAAGGGCAAGTGTACCATGGAAGAGCAGGACGAGGCGAGCAGGACGGAAGACATCAAAACAACGCACATAAACTCCTCGCTCCACTCGAGCGCATAAGTATGGAAATCGTCGTCGTACCGGCCCCGCCGCTCCGTCTTCCACCCGTACGTCTTCGCGACCGCGTTGAGGAACGTCGCCGGCCCCCAGTTGAGCGACGAGCGCACGTAGTTGACGCCCCTGGGTGCGTGCGTTAGCGCTCGGTAAAGATAAAGGTAGAGGAAGGGGAGACGCACTGCTTCGGATAGCTCGGCCCGTTCCCGCGCGCCTCCATGATGTCGATCTCGCCTGCAGGGCGCGTCAGTACGTGCGGTGCGAAACGGCTCGCGGCAGCCTGGTGCAGCTCGAGTATAAGACAAGAGAGGGAAAGACGCACCGCTCAACGGCCACCCGCCGTACGTCTCGTCCACGGGCAGCATCCAGATCGCGGGCCACAGCCAGTCGCCCGTCGGCAGCTTCGCGACGACCTCGACGCGGCCGAATCTGCGCGGGCGTCAGCGTGCGTTACAGCGTGCGTTATTAGAGGGGGAGGTGACGCATGGACGGAGGGGGGAGGGGGGAAGAAGGGGGGGAAGAAGAAGAAGAAACGCACTTCACACTCGCGCTCCGCCGCGTGCTAATCCGGGCGCTCATCACGGGCGGGAGGATGTGGCCCTGCGTCGCGTTGGAGACGGCGGAGCAGGCGGCGAGGTACGCGGCGAGGTCGAGCGGCGCGTCGGGGGCTGCGAGCATCGGCGCGTTAGTACGGAGATAACAGATACCACGCAAGGCAAGGCACGACAAAAGCGGAAAAACGCACCGATCCCCGCGCCGTCCGCGCCCGCGCCCTCCGTGGTGTTCACGCCCGCGCTCCCGTGCCCACTCGTCGTGTACCCGCTCGCGTGCGTGATGTTGTACGTGCAGCCGGTGAGGTTGTAGACCGCGCCGTCTGCGGGGGGCGTCAGTATCAGTGTACGGACGAGACAGGAAGCAGGACGCGAGAAACGCACCCATGATCTCGGCCAGGGGGATGACGTCGCTCGTGAGCGTCGGGAGGAGGTAGAGCCGGCCGTCGCGCACGAACGCGTTCGCCTCGGACGCGGTCGTCATTTCGAATTCGCCGTTCCTGCGGGGGGCGTTAGTGCGCGGAAGTCGAAAGAGTGCAGGGATGGAAAGCGGATGGGAGGAGGGCAGAGACGCGACGCCTCCACATGACGGAGGGAAGGAACCGCCAAGCAAGAAAAACGCAGAAAAGGAAGGACGACGCACCCAAAGCCACTTGCGTCCACTTCGCGGAAGAACACGCCGCCGGGACCGTCGCCGAAGAGCGTCGCTGTGTCCGTGTTGCTAAAGTCTTCCAAAAGGACGGGGCACAGGTTGCCCTGCAAGATGAGGACGGACGCCCAGCCAAAGTAGATGCGCGCGGCGCCTGCCGCGATGCCTGCGTTAAACCAATCAGCATGGATCTCGTGCAAAAGGGAGGAGGGGAAACGCACCGAGCAAAACCGTCCCATACGTGATCCAATACGCGAGCCTTGCATGCGGGTCGCGCTGGCCGACCCACGGCTTCTCGAGCGTGCCCTTGAGCGTCGGGCGCGCGCTCTTGCGCTCGCCGACGGGCAGCGGCGGCGCCGGGACGAGCAGCGCGGTGCTCTTGGGGCGCTCGCGGCGGTGGAGCCCCGGGGAGCCGGGGGCCGCGGCGTAGATGGTCATCGGGCGCGCGGGCGGGGACGCGAAGGCCTCGCGCCTGCCGCCGGGGGTGCCGGGGGTCGACGCGGGGAAGGCCGGGGCGGAGGGCGAGGAGGGCGGCTGGAGGGAGCCGGCGGTGGCGGGGCGCGAGGCGGCGCCGCCGAGGGAGTAGGAGGAGAAGGCGCGCGGGACGTCGACGATCGAGTTGGCGCGGGTGCTGTCGGGCGAGGGGAACGGGTAGCCGGCGGCGCCGCCGAAGGCCATGCCGGGCGAGTCGGCGCCGCCGGAGGAGAAGGAGCGCACGCTGGGCGGCGGCGAGAACGGGTTCACGCCGTTTGGGGCGGGGTGGGCGGCGCCGGGGGTCGGCGTAAGGAACGACAAGCTGCGGGGCGAGACGGGCTGCGACGCGGGCTGCGTCGGGCTGGGCGGCTCAGAGTCGGGGTTGCCGTTGTTGGAGGCGAAGGGCGCGAGCGGCGGGAGGGGCCCGAACGACAGCGGCGCGGGGCGGGAGGACGACATCTGATAATTTAGAGGCACTTGTTTCTTGCCTTTTTAACTTGAGCGAGTCAGCGTTTCTTGCTCGCGCACGTCCAAGTCCAAGTCCAAGTCCAAAGTCCAACCGCCTGTGCCTATCTATAAGAGCAGATCGTACGAGAGCCGATCGAGATCCAGGGAAGGCGGCGCACGGCCTGCCATCTATCCTTCCGTCCTTCCAATCCGCCTGTCCGCCTCACCCTCGCCCCTACTCGGCCTCCGCGCGACAGACAGCCCGTGCCTATCAAGGCCCCACGCCATGCCTGCCATCTGGTTTTGCGCTGTTGCAATCGGCGAATCTGCCTTACGGCTGAATGCAGCACCGGTTTCGTGTAGGATGAAAGACAAGAGGATGGCACTTTCTGATTTGATGCAGATTCGCGATACGATAGACGGGAGATCGGCGGAGATCTCAGCCGCACTCAGCGCGAGGGAATCCCGGGATTCTGTGATTCGCGACGCTGATTGCGGAGCACCGGAGTAAAGAGTTACGAGTTCTTTAAAATTGATTTACGACTTTAGCCGAGCCATAACGCCGTCTGGCCCCATCTCCATCGGGACACGACGCTGATGTGCGTCTTCATGTCGAGGCGGTGCGTCGGAAAAAGGGGGAAATACACCCTCGAAGGACCCAGCCCGGAGTCGAACCGGGGACTCCTGCTATTGCGGCAAGATATTGTTAAAGTAAGAGAAGAGGTGTGATCCATCCACCACTGGGTCTTCTTCCGACCTCTTGGCACCTCGTTATAGCCTCAATGTCTGGTGAGCAAAAGAGATAAAAAGAACGTTAATGATCATGACCCAGCCCGGAATCGAACCGGGGGCTCCTGCCATTGTACGCAATAGTCACTGGTAAAGGAAAGCAGGTATGATCCATCCACCACTGGGTCTTGTTTGTGGTGTTCTGTCCCTCAATATATCCTGCATATACATATTCGGCAGGGGTATTCAAAAGGTTGAGGCAACGAACCGCACAATGGGGAAACAAACTTAGTAGACTGGGTCTTATTCCTCCTGTTTCGAAGCTGTATTTACCAGAGATATATTTGGCAGAGCGACAATAAAAAATGCGATGAGGACACATCCATGACCCAGCCCGGAATCGAACCGGGAGCTCCTAGCTTACATGCACAAGGGAGAGCAGGTATGATCCATTCACCATGGAGTCTTATTCCCTCCTCCTTTAACCACTTTATACCCTTACATATTTGCAAAGCAATGGGAAAAAAGGACTTGATAGAATAAGCATGACCTAGCCCGGACTTGAGCTTGAACCAGGGAACTCCTGCCTTGCCGTCTCTCTTGCTACCTTACGAAGAACAGGTATGCTCCATTCACCACTGGGTCTTATTCCCTCCTCCTTTAACCACTTTATACCCTTACATATTTGCAGAGCAATGGGGAAAAAGGGCGAAAAGATGGTGCATGACCCAGCCCGGATTTGAACCAAGGAATCCTGCCTTACTTTACCATGACGTAAAGATGAGCAACGATGATCCATTCACCACCGGGTCTTATTCTCTCCTCCTTGAACCCGCTTATACCACCGTGTTTGCAGAGCAAAGAGGGCAAAAAGAAAAGGAGAGAGTACTTACAACCCAGCCCGGAATCGAACCGGGGACACCTGCTTTACTGTGCCGAAGCTGCTAAGAGGAGCAGGCATGATCCATCCACCACCAGTCTTATTCTCTCCTTCTTTAGCCTCCTTATACCCTGCATATATCTGCAGAGCGAAAATAAAAGAGGACGATACACATTCATGACCCAGCCCAGAGTCGAACCGGGGTCTCCTGCTTTCAAGCCCAGGGCAACCAGTCAAGAATAGCAAGTATGATCTATTCACCACCAGGTCTTATTCTCTCCTCCTTCAACCCGCTTATACCGCCGTATTTGCAGAGCAAAGAGGGCAAAAAGAAAAGGAGAGAATCCTTACGACCCAACCCGGAATCGAACCGGGGACACCTGCTTTACTGTGGCGAACCCGTGAAGAGGGGCAGGCATGATCTATCCACCACTGGGTCTTATTCCCTCCTCCTTTAACAACTTTATACCCTTACATATTTGCAGAGCAATGGGGAAAAAAGGGCGAAAAGGTGGTGCATGACCCAGCTCGGAATTGAACCGGGGACTCCTGCCTTATATGAGGAAGAGGTGGTATGATCCATTCACCACCGGGTCTCATCCCTTCTCCTTCAACCTGCTTATACCCCGGGGCCCGCATATATTCTGCAGAGGGACAATAAAAAGCGATGTAGCAAATATCCGTGACCCAGCCCAGAGTTGAACTGGGGTCTCCTGCTTTCAAGCCCAGGGCAACCAGTCAAGAATAGCAAGTATGATCCATTCACCACCAGGTCTTATTCTCTCCTCCTTCAACCTACTTATACCCCATATTTGCAGAGCAATTGGGGGAAAAAGATTGAGGAAATAAGTGAAAGCGAATATCCCAGCCCAGAATCGAACCGGGGACTCCTGCCATTGTATGCAATAATCACCCACCAAAGAGAGCAGGTATGATCCATTCACCACTGGGTCTTATTCCTCCTGTGTTGAACCTGAATTCATGTGAATAGCTTCCATACACTGCATACATACTGTTGGCAGAGAAAAAAACACAATCAAGGATCCCATGACCCAGCCCAGAGTCGAACCGGGGTCTGCTGCTTTCAAGCCCAGGGCAACCGGTAAAGAATAGCAAGTATGATCCATTCACCACTGGGTCTTATTCTCTCCCCTTCAACCCGCTTATACCACCGTATTTGCAGAGCAATGGGAAAAAAAGAGTTGACAGATGCTAGGACCCAGCCCGGAGTTGAACCGGGTACACCTGCTTTACTGTGCCGAAGCTGCTAAGAGGAGCAGACATGATCCATCCACCACTGGGTCTCATTCCTCCAGTTTAAAAGCTGAATTTATATGAGGATGTTGACTGAATTCATGCAGAGAACTGGGTAAGAAAATGTGATTTTCGTGGACAACGACCCAACCCGGATTTGAACCGAGGACTCCTGCCTTACTTTACCATGATGTAAAGATGAGCAAGTATGATCCATTCGCCACCGGGCCTCATTCTCTGCTCCCTCGATCTGCTTATACCCCATAGTTGCAGAGTAATTGGGGAAAAAAGGTTGAGCAAACGAATCCTATGACCCAGCCCGGAATCGAACCGGGGACTCCTGCCTTACTGTTTGAACAATGACATAAGGACAGCAGGTATGATCCATGCACCACTGGGTCTTATTCCTCCTTCCCTCACTCTCCTTATAACCCATATTGCGGAGCAATTGAAAAAGATTTCAGAGGAAGGCTCCAACGACCCAGCCCGGACTTGAACCAGGACTCCTGCTTTACAATGTGCGACGACTGCAAACTACATGGAGCAGGTATGATCCATTCACCACCGGGTCTTATTCTCTCCTCCTTATGCTCTTATACATCCATATATTCTGCAGAGAAATTGAAAAAGTTTTGGCAATGAAGCACACAATGGGAAAACAAAATTAGCAGACATCCTGATTCGAAGCTGTATTTACCAGGGATATATTCTGCAGAGCACGAATAAAAACGACTTCGAGATAATAAAACATGACCCAGCCCAGAGTCGAACCGGGGACTGCTGCTTTACTCCTCCTTGTCTCTCATCTTGCACCTCTTATACCCCTCATATTTGCAGAGCAATGGGGGGGGAAAAGGATTCTCACTCCCCATAGGACCCAGCCCGGAATTGAACTGGGGACTCCTGCTTTACTTCTCCTTCAGAGCAGGCATGATCCATTCACCATTGGGTCTTATCCCTCCCTCTTTCAATGTCCTTACACCCTGCTATATTCGGCAGATGAATCGAAAAAGAGTAGGAGATGAGTGACGAGTCTTAATGACCGATCCCCAGCCCGGTCAGACTGGGGACTCCTATCTTACTCCAACTCAATAGATGAAGAAGCAGGTAGGATCCATTCACCATGAAATCTTATTTCTCCAGTTCAAACTTACAGCCACTTGCGGAACTTAGGTGCGGCTGATTTTACTTCTGTTTGAGCTGTTTTTGATTATTTTGACCAAATCCATTGCCCTGGGCTCAATTCTTTGTGTATCCACATACATTATATATGGGCGGATTTGCGCTGAAATTTCGCAGGAGGTGTGTGCTCCGATCTTGTATATTATCATTTTTAAAAAATGCAATATATGATTTCGTAGTTTTTGATCAGATCCACTCTCGTATGGGGAGACAACCTTCAAATCAGCTATATTATCATTCAATAATACCTATGGGCTGTACGAAGGGACCTCATTGTCCGAATGTGATTCCTGGATCTTGACACATAAGCAATGCTGTTGAATCCGAACATTTCCAGTTTTGGGACTTGTTGCTCAGGACGGCTGCCCGCTGCTGCTCTTTGCCAAAGTGGGTGAAGGGCATGCACCTGTGCTCACTAAATCATACCCCGGAGGGTTCTTGCAGTTCACATTTGTTCTATGGACTCCGTTCAGCGAGGCGACGCGCCCCCCAATATGGCAGTTACGAGTGACCTCACATACACGTGACTGATCACCTATATTGGGGCATGTCGCGCCATCGGACGGAGGTGCACAGAAGAAATATGAGTTGTGAGAACCCTCTGGGTATTGACTAGTGAGCGCAGGTATGTGCATTTTATGCACTGTGGCAGAGAGTGGCAGCAGGCGGCAGTCCTGAGCAATAAGTTCCAAACAGTAAATGTTCAGATTCAACTGCATTGCTTATGCGACCGAAGTCCAGGAATCACATTCGACAATGAGGTCCTCTTCGTACAGTTCATCGTATCATTGAATGAGCATATAAGTGATTTGAAACTCGTCTCCCCATACAAGAGTGGATCTGAGCAAAGCTATGAAATCATATACTGCATTTTTAAAATGATAATATACAAATCGGAGCACCACAGGCCCTGCAGAATTTCAGCGCAAATCCGCCCATATATAATTTATGTGGATACACAAGATTGAGCCCAGGGCGATGGATTTGGTCAAAATATCAAAAACAGCTCAAAACAGAAGTAAAATCAGCTGCGCCCTAAGTTCCGCAGTGGCTGTAAAGCTGGATTTATGCGAGAGCTTTTCTAATTTTTTCGTTGCAGTGAGTGACCCATGAAGGCTGCGAGAATGGCATGGAAAGTATTTCTGAAAATGTTGCCCCCTGATCCACTGATTAACCAGCGCCACAGTGCCGAAGGTCAGCGTCCCTGCGGCGTGTGTTTTCCCTACTCGCTTGCCACCGACTGCACGGTGTTAATCCCTGCACTGTTACAGCCAGTTGCGGAACTTAGTGCGGCCAATTTTCTTCCATTTTAAGCTGTTTTTGATGTTTTGACCAAATCCATCGCCTGAGCTCAATCCTTTATGTATCTACATAAATCTATACGGGCAGATTTGCGCTTCAATTCCGCAGGGGGTGTGGCGCTCCGATTTCCGTTATTATTATTTTTAAGAATGCAGTATGTGATTTCGTGGTTTTTGCTCAGATCCACTCCTGCATGAGGAGAACACCCTGAAGCAAGCTATATAGTGTTTTTAGAGGACTCCCAACTATACGAAGGGGACATCGTGGCGGAATCTGTTTATCGCACCTCATCCGCGTGGATGATGTGATTCAAACTAGAATTTTGCAAATTTATTGTGTCTTGCTTGAGACCACTGCCCGCTGTTGCTCTCTGCCCCAGTGTGTGAAGCGCACGTGTCAACACCCACTAATCTATATCCCTAAGACATTCTATGACTCACATTTGCTCTATCGGCATCCATTCGGCGACGCGACGCGCCCCCAATATGAACGATCAGTCACATGCATGTGGAGTCACCCGTAACACTGTCATATTGGGGGCACGTCGCGTCACCGAATGGATGCCGATAGAACAAATGTGAACCATAGAAAATTCGGGGGTATATGTAATGAGGTCAGATGTGTACCTTCCGCGTCCTGATCAGAGAGCAGCAGCAGGCAGCGGTCCCAAGCAGGATGTACTAAATTTGCGAAATTCTACTTTGAATCATATCATCCGCACATATGAGGTGCGATAAACAAATTTTGCCGACGAGGTCCTCTTTGTATAGTTGGGAAGTCCTCTCAAAACACTATATAGCTTGCTTCAGGGTGTTCTCCTCATGCAGGAGTAGATCTGAGCAAAACACGAAATCACATACTGCATTCTTAAAAATATAATAAAGGAATCGGAGCGCCACACCCCCTGCGGAATTGAAGCGCGAATCTGCCGTATAGAATTTATGTAGATATATAAAGGATTGAGCTCAGGGCGATGGTTTTGGTCAAAACCATCAAAAACAGCTTAAAATGGAAGAAAATTTGGCCGCGCCCTAAGTTCCGCAACTGGCTGTAAACAGGCTGAAACAAAGATGCGATGAGCAAAATGAAGGATACAACACAGGCCACAGTAAGAGACATTGTTGAGAGTCACATCCATACGGACCGGATCCCCCAGACTTTTAACCCTGAGCATTTGTTCAGTGATTCGCGTCGCAGCAGATCACAGTGGGTCGCCCCTGGGCCACGATCGCCGTCTTCGGCCGGTGTTTGCATTTGGGCGTACAGCCGAGGAGGCCTGAGTGCGACACGAGTCGTAGTCACATGAAGTGGATTCGTTCGTCCTCCCTAGTCCTCCCTGCGCCGAGCAAGCACCCAGTAGCACCTAATGGATATCGCAGCAAGACAGTTATTATATGCGCAGGTTTGTAGAATTCTAACTTGCGCTTGCAGCCGACTCCACCAAGGTTCTGAAGACACAAAACCACGATCCTTCAGAACCACGATCCTTGATCAAATAACCTGCTTATCAATCCCGATTTCGAAGGAGTTTGAAAGATTATTGAGACCTTAAAAATATACTGGAAATCCACTGAAGTGAAAAACATGTTCTTTTGTCAGCTTTTAGGCCGTTGCGCGACGAGGGATGAGTATAGCTAGTTTATTGCTTAAAGACAGAACACCTTTTTAAAAACAATTGTTTGAACGCGTCAGTCAAACGACACTCCATACTTTCCCCTCAGTTCATCCCAATCAGGATTATTGGTCGCGATGCCTCGTACTCCACCGGCGTACGTCCCGTTCGCAACCAGTTTGAAGCTCGGGATCCTCGTGTCGGCCGTGCCGTTCCCCAGTGCCCACAAACTGAGGACGACAGTGTTCTCGCCGTGATAATCCAGAACACCCTCATGTACCGGGAACGCGCTCTGCGGCCCGATATTCGCGATGCGCTTGCCCATTTGCCAGCCGTTCACGTAGAGTTGGCCTGTGCGAGCAAGTACGTTACAGGATCGAGCAAGCAGATACTCGAGGACGGGACGTACTGCGGTAGTGGCCGACCGCGGAATCGAAGACGAACGACAGCGGAATGTCATATCCCTGTGGGAGGTCCAACGTGAACGTGGTTCGGAAGAACCCGACCTAGAAACCAGTTATTAATGAGCCGCTAGTTCTGATTGATTAATGGACCTACCCCAGGCTGCCCGAGCCCTTCGAAGGGTGTTCTTTCCTCCCAGGCCGAATCATCGAATCCCGGCAAGTGCCAGCCTTTTCGCTGTCCAGTTTTCATCAGCTTCCCGTGATAAGGACGATAAAGGAATGGAAACCTCGCCGTAAAGACCACCTTCGTTGTAAATTTTCCTCACAGTGTCAGGGTGGCGCTCGCCCATGAAATTACCGGCCAACGTCCAACCAGTGAATTGTGCGCTGGCATCTCGGCCGACGAGATAATACCCCTGATCATTTATTAGCATTTAATATACAAGAGCACGCGGTCTATCATACCTGTAGTCCCCTCGGTTGTTGGAGGTCTCTCGCCCGCCCTCCAGGCGTGCAACATACATCCTGGCCTGAGAGGTCTCCGCCCATATGATCTTGCAGCACGACAACGTGATTCTCGCCTGTAAGCAAGAGATCCTCCGTCACGGGGAAAGAATTGTTATTCGTCCGGCCTCGTGTATCCGACGGGCCGAGGTAGTGCGTATTCAGCCACACCGATGCGGCAAAGTTCAGTGCCCCCGAGGCCGAGACGTTTACCGCGGTGGGCGCTGTGGTGTTGGAATCGTGCAGGAAGGTTCCTCGCCATACCAGGTTCCCGGCCTGCGCGGCTACCATTTAGCGATCCCGGTATTGTAAAGAGCAACTGGACGTACGTGGAACCCGTATTGGTCTGCATATAAGATCCATGGCGCGCCGTAGTACGGTGGGAAAACACTTGTAGTTGTCATTTGATTAGCTGGGATCATGGCAAACCCATCGAAGTCGGGCTGGATCTCAGGCAGGGAATCACGGAAACGCCATGTTGCGCTTCCAAGATCGGGTAAAGTAACCGCAGGCTGGGAGAACGATATCGTTGCTTGCCAGGTACCCTGCCTAGTTTGCGTGAGGTTTCCCAAAGGGACGTTATTCCACTCCACCGAGGAGAGAGCGCGCGGACCGAAGATATTGACAGTGGTGGTTTCCGCGACATCGCCCCAGAGTGCGAGTTGTTGTCCATTGAGACTCGCGTTTCGCACCAGGTAAGGGCCACTGATCAGGAGTGGGGTCGAGGCGCTCACGCCGATATAATTGGCGTAGTTTCCGTCGCCAGCGATAGTTGGCTGCCATAGTGTCGTCGCAGCGTCGTAGTCGGCGATGAGCACCGCAAGCTCTTTGCCGTCCGCGGCGGTGAGATGTACCAGTGTCCGACCCGGCGAAAGAGAGAAGTTAAGGGTGAAGGTGGGCTGATGTTTTGGAGGCCGTCAGCATAGCGGGGAAGACGTCTAAAAGGCTTACATCGGTAGCCGTGCCTTGTATCTGGGTAGGACCGATCGCACTCAGCGTTACCGGTCCGCTCAGCTCGAAGGCCATCTCATACGACTGTCCCGCGTAACCGTAGACGACCAACATGTCTGACCCGCTCAAGTCGAGCCAGGTCAATAAACTGGCTGTCGAATACCGCAATGTGCTCGATCCAAAGACAAAGTCCGTACTGGATGGCCTGAAATTTAAACCATATTCTTTTGGAAAGAAGGGGAACTCACGCAATGACGAAAGAATCTCTACCCAAGAGTAAGCGGGACCGTTATATTTGCCTGACCGACAGAATACTCGAAGTCCAGCGGGGTGCTTTTGTCAACAAGTCAGACAGTAGCAAAAGCGTGGTCGACGACTGAGAACACTGACTTTATGGTCGCATCGTTGTGTCTGAAGATATAGAACGACGAGCCTTGTACGGGATTTTGTAGGTGAGTTATGTAGAGACTTGGGACGGTCGTAGTGTCGACTTCTACTCCAGGACAAAAGGATCAGCTCAGACTCGCATAAGGGTTATAGTGACCCGCGTACCGATCAGATCAGTCATGTAGAAGTCGGAGAAAGACCGCAGGAAGAGCGACTGAAGTTTAAGTTCCGCGTGTTTGGCTGTGATCTGCCGCTGTTCGTTGACGGGGGCGCCATAATCATACGACGTATAGCCTTGGGAATACGGGAGCTGCGCCCACGTCGTCCCGCCATAGAACATATAAAAGTTTTCCGCTGTCACACCGCTCGCCCACAACTGGTGGAAGAAGACCCGCTGGAAATTCGTATTGACGAGCTCGCGGCAGGTCCCATAACCACCCGTGCTTCCCTGCGAGTCCAAAGAAAGGTTATGAGACGCACTAAACGAGGGACATTAGAAAAACTCACCCAATTATCTGCACTCCCTCCTTGAAACTCAGGGAAGAAATGTGGTTGTCCGGGTACAGTCGCGTCGAAATAGGATCGCCACGTCGTCGCGACATCCCGCCAAACGGTGGGATCGGCGTTGCCGCAATTGGACGCGCTGAACGGATAGGCGTCGAAACCATAGATGTCGGTGTCGTTCACCAGATTATTAAATTCGCCTGCGTCGTTGACAAACGTTGGAACGACGACACCAACTGGACGGCTCGCTCTCGGAGTTGATCAACGTACTCGTTCTGGCCTGGCCCGTTGTAGTATTCGTTCTCGATTTGCAAGAGGATGATGGGGCCGCCCTGCGTCACTTGATTCTTTGCAATGAGGCCGATCACCCCGGTCCACTAGAATTTAGAGGTTAGATGACGGTGTTCCAAAGGGAGCGAAAGGGACAAACTGACATAGTCTTGCCAGGCGTCGTGATAAAATGTGTCATTGCTCCTCAGCTCGCCGTTGTAAGATTCCAAGAGGGGTTGCCAGGAATCCAGGCCACATGGCCCGGTACTCCGCCGGTGGAGGTCTCAGAGCTAATGAAAAATGAGCTCGGTGGCAAGACACGAGCCAGACGCACTTGATATAGGGCCCGGGCCTCGCAATCACCCAGATGCCTTCCTCTTTAGCTGCGTCGAAGAAGGGCTGAAAGTCGTTAATGCCCGTCAGGTCGACCTCGCCGGAGTGCGGATTCGTCAGCCCCCAGTGGAAGTAGACGGAAATGGTGTTCAGTCCCGCGGACTTGGCTTTCTGTACAATGTCTCTCCAGAGGGACGGCACCGGGAGCCGCCACATGTGAAACTCTCCGGACTGGATGAAGGTGCGGTTTCCGAGGACGAAAAAACTGTATTCGTCCCACTCCACCGCTTGCGTTAGGCCGTTGTTTGAGCGGGAGGAAGCGAAGGAACGAGGAAATATAGGCGGGTTTTTGTCATGAAGCCTTGCGAGCTGCCCCCAACAAGGAGAGCAATGGTCAAGAGGACCGCCGAGATATGAAGTGGTACTAGCTGCATCTCGCACCGCTTGGAGAGGGGATCTGGCGGGTGGATCGTGCTCAGAGACTTCCTGGGTGTTAAGTACGCCGAGCGGAGGGCGCTGGTGCAATAGTATACGGGAGCACATGACTGCTATTAGTCTGCTAAGAAGCAGTGAAGAAGCAAGAGTCATTGGGCGGCCCGGGCCCAAGTCGCCCGAAGACAATCCGCCGGGGTATATCCGCCGGTTTTATGGAGAGTGGTGGTGGAGCTGCGCCGGATGGGGAGAGCAGGAGGGAAGGAAAACTCGGATGAAGAGAGACTGGTCCAGGTGATCATCAAAGATCTAGTTTGGCTATATTTGGCCACTACGCCGGCACGTGCATATCAGTCCAGATGCGGGAGGCATAAACCAGATCACTCGCAAAGTTACCCACGAAGTGCGGATCTCTGTCGGTGCTGAAATTCCAGCACAAGAACTCGTGATAGTCAAGGCATTCGCGCACCCGTTCGGATCTTAATTCCGGGTGGGGTCAGCAATCAGTGAGGATTATTGATCTCTGTTGGGTAGACGGAGTCGACATTGCAAGTAAAACGTAACGAATTGTGAATAATCTTGAGGCCCAAAACGAGTGGTACATGATGACCAGATGAAGTTCTAATGCGTGATTAAAAACACTATTCCCAACATATCTCGATGCAGTTAAACGGAAAAGCCGAACACCGTCAATCCAAACCCTTCCAAGAGAGCGAACAGCCTGCGGTCGCAGAAATAATGAGAGGAGGTTTGAATAATCGATGAGACAAAAGATGAGGAAGACACCGGATGATCAGGTACACACGGGAATTTACGAGGTGTTAGAAGCAGCCGAGGGACTGGGAGAAAAGTAATAACCGGGGAAAGAAAACGCCCAAGTAGGAGTAATCAAGCACAAGGTGCCGGGGTTCCAAAGGAAGCGATTAGCCAAAATATCAGCATCGGCCGTGGGAAGCAGCGACTGTTGCACCACAAGTAACCCATATTCTGCCCCGCGCTTCTGCCCTTGCCGCCCCAACTGCTACGAATCCCAGCAATTTCCATCATGGCACGCTCCATGAAATACAGATCGTTTTGCGCGTGTAGCTATGCATGATGCCGGTGGGCGTGCGCGCGATGCTGACGAGCGGGGACACCTCGCAGACAGCGACTTCAAGCGGCGCGTGCGGCGGACCTGGATCAGGCGAAGCCCAACCGGAGCCCCGCTCCCACTGGGCTTCTTAAAGGACGCGCGCGCATTAGATTGAGAAATGGTCCCTACCGTCTCCTGCTCAATATTCAATCGCCATACTGTCCTAGGTAAGTCCGGATGAATGTCATAATGAATGCGAACCGAGGACTCGCCTGTTGTACCTGCACTGCATTGTCGTGTGCTGGCTCGCGCCCTTCCAGCCTCTCCTGAGGCTGAGTCTCAGCCCAACGGCCACATTCTGCGCTGCAGCATGCACATCCAGATCACCGTACTAGTCCTCGATGCGCAGGATGGCAGCGGCGCTGGCGATCGTCTGGGCGGCATTTAAGAGCGCGCCGCTCATAGGAGGCGGAGTTCGTGCGAACACGCAGTAAGGGTACATGTCTAGAGTCCTCTGGAAGACTACTTGTCCCATGCCTTTGGCGATGTAGCCGAAGATCGCTAATAGCTCAGTGGTGGTAATAAAGTCCGAAGTTTGATTATTGCTGGGACATAAAAAGAAGCCTTGCGCAAACGCCCCTGCCGTCCCTTCTCGACTCTGTGTCGCCGGCTCTAAATATCAGACATGGCCCACGGGCATGGGAGAACCGAGCAAGGCGCTTTTGTAATTTAGGTTCACTCGATCAAGACAAAGATGAGGATAATCAGGTGCACACGGAAATCTACGCGGTATTACAAGCAGATGAGGAGACAATACAGTAGAAAAGGACTAAAAGAAAAAAATGCACGAGTTATCAAGCTCCACGTTCAGGTTCCAAAAAGAAACCATTCGCCCAAATATCCTCGTCGTCCGTGTGCAGCAGCGAGTGCTGCACGACAGTATCCTGCCCCTCCATCGCACACCGGCGCTTCGCGATGCGCCCCCCATCCGCGCCCTCCTCCACCGCCCGCTTCCGCTTGCACCGCCCCAACTGCTCCCACTCCCCGCACATCTCGCGGACAAACGGCTCGAACTGCAACATCACGTTGTTACCCTCGATTTTGTTGCCCCGATTCGTGTACGCCTCGCGCCCGGGAATACGGGGGTCGTCCGGCACAAACAGCACCGCCGTGTTTATCTTGTTCATCGACTGGCACACACCCGTGAGCGTGAACGGCACGCCCGGGCGCAGGGGCTGCCGCTCGTCCACCTTTGCGACCGCCTTCTTCACGAAATACAGCTCTTCCCTGCTCGGTTCGCATAACAGGCCGTCAATGTTCTCGGGCGTCCGCTCGATGCTGATGAGGGGGGCCACCTCGCGGACGGCGACCTCGAGCGGCGGGTGTGGGTGCGGCGGGTGCGGGGAGACGGCGAAGCGCTTTTCGAGGGCCATCATCGAGGGCAGGAGCTGCGCTTCGCGCGTGCCCTTGAGTGGGATGCGCGTACCCATGATGCTCTGCGATGTGGCGGTCTTGCGGGTCGAGTCGACGATCGCGCAGGGGAGGCTCGCGTCGGAGGGTATAAATACAGCTGCGAGCGAAAACCGGGTGGCATTGGCGGGTAGTGTCATCTGTAGCGAGAAGGCTTCGTCGTCCGCACGCGCCTGCTCAAATTTAGGCGTAGACCCGGACGGGAGGACATCTTGGTCGGCGGCACTATCTCTCGTACGCAGCCAGAAGACTTCGTCGTCCGCGGGCGCCTGCTCAAATTTCGGCGTAGACCCGGACGGGAGGACGTCTTGGTGGGGGGCACCACCGCTCGTGCCGTGAGTCGTGCGCTGGCGGTGCTGAGCGAGTGCGGCCTGGGGTTGCTGTGCGCGGGCGGCGATAGAGCCGGCGCGGAG
This sequence comes from Mycena rosella, assembly GCA_029378255.1. Taxonomy (NCBI): domain Eukaryota; kingdom Fungi; phylum Basidiomycota; class Agaricomycetes; order Agaricales; family Mycenaceae; genus Mycena; species Mycena rosella. Next base: position 337,891 of record JARKIE010000070.1, read on the forward strand.
GGTAGCAAGATGGATGGACTCCGAGTCCAAAGAAGGGTCGTGTTGCGGGGATCCTGAGGAAGAGATGGGCTCGGATTCATCCTCGCAGATTTCGTCCCACGTGGGAACCCCGTTTTGAAGTCGGTCCAGACTGGGAGTAACGGTGCCGTCTCGCGACACGAATACCTGCTGGCTAAGAGAGAGAGAAAAAATGAGCCGCCGAATGCACGATGTGAGGTGGATGCTGCTTACCTCATACCCCAGATCCATAAACCTCATCTCTTCGCTTCAATAGATCAGCTAATATCAGCTCTCTTGCCACCCAGATCTCCTCCGCGGTGCTCTCCGCTGTGATATTTGGTAGGTGCCGTATCACGTCGGAGCAGAGAGCCTCGATCTCGTGAAATTCGTCGGAGGGACCCAGACGCTGGCGCATGGACCAAAGGGCCACTTGGAAGATATGCGCTGGGTAGAGACGGTAGGGCTGGATGGCTCGGGCCACAAGTCGGAATAGGTCGTCTTCGGAGATTGGCGCCGCAACTTCGGGTGAAGAAGAGGATGCCTTGGGCGTAGAGAAAATGCTGGACAACCAGCTCATCTTCGGTAAGGAGTTCATTGGGGGATCGGACAGACAGGGGATTGATGAGAAGCCACAAGATGTTGCCTTAAGTACCCATATCGTTGCGCTTTGGCCACAGTTTCAGCCACCGCTTTGGCCGAGGCAAGAACAATGCAAGAACAATGAGATGGGTAGCTGACTGAGACATGATGACGCCGACCGCATGACCTTGCATGGTGTGTATAGGCATTTGCATGTAACAGGAACACCGGACCTCTCGTCTAGTACTCCCGCGCTCGAGAGTCGGCTGGCGTTGACAGTTGTCGCCATCGGAAGACGTCGGATTTGGTCGTTCCAAATGGGGTTCGTCACGATCACCTGTTTTGATGTAACGCGATGAGTCTCGCCCACGTTATTCCAGGTCGGTCGGGATCTCCGAGGTTGGGTGGAGATCTAAGTTGATTACACGGTGGAGACTCAAGAGGAAATGCTTTCAGCCAACCTGCCCATTTGTATAGATGCGCAGCCCGCGGAATCTGTTCATGACGAGAAACGGTCCCTGGAATGGCTCAAAGCTGCTGGGATGAGGGGGTGCACAAAATAGATTATTCATTCAATCGTGAACCCAATTTCAAACTAGACGTTTTTATAAGTTGTCGCACCTCTTGTTCACTCCGTAGCCAACGAAGCTAAGCCAGCAGTGATAAAGACCAGGGAGAAGCGCATTATTGTCGTATGTGTCGGTGAAAGTGAGGTTGTTTCAGGTAGGATGTTTCCTGCTGATTTGCGCGAGCTTATATATTGCGCAGAGCACCGTATGACGAGTTTGGGAGGTAGGCAGAGACTATCACACGGGCCGCCCGCTTCCGACAAGGTCGGCCGCATTGAATGAACAATTACCACAATCTCCAGGGGGACAGTGGAGCACAAACGGATTGCTGCGGCGATCTTAATCTCTCGTCCTGTTATCGGCGGCCCAGGCCGCATATATCAGGGGAATTGAATACATTATCATAATAATCTCTCCTCGAAATGTGGAGTACTGCGACTGTAACGGTACTAATCTTTCGTCTTGTGGCTAGGCGGATGGCCCGCAAACGGTCCAGTACTCGGAAATATAGCAGAACTTAGATTCACTTAGTATTTATTTGCTCTGAGATCTGGGAATTATAAGACACACTTGAAACTTCGTGGGGGAGGCATCTTCCGGAATCTAAACAGCCGCTATGTACATCCGAAGGTTGAAGTGGGCGGATATTCATTCGTTCCTCCATTCGGTGACTGTAGCAAATGCAAGGGAATAGACTTTAGACTCGTAACCAGTCTGCTTCCGGAATCCAACAAATGTCGCACTGGAAAGCACTGCTGCCTTAGTGCTCGCCGCATTTGTTGCGTTCCATAGGCAGACTGGTTAGTGAATGTTGATGTTGGGCGGTTCAATGTAAAATTTCAGTCGCTGGGAACACGCATCGTGCTGATTGGCACCTCTGTTTCAATTCAAACTGAAAGGGCGCCTGTCATCAGAAGCTGAAGATTGCCGCCCACGGCGCGCTGGACTGCGCTGGGTGAGGGGGGCTTGCTTCTGAAAATCCGTGACAGCATGCCAGGCGGGAACGTCGGGTATGGTTAGCTGATGTCCGCTGGAGTTCGAACTGTATGTTAGGCTATTGATACACCTACTCCGGGACTGAGAGCGGAGCTGAACAAAGAATGTACAACAACACCCCGAGTGCTCGGAATAGATGTGGTGTGCGAGGTGGGTCTAACATGTTCCAATGACAATCAGGTAGGTGAGGGGCTCCGGTAATGCGGGCAGCGGCGATGGAGGACTGATATGGAAGGTGTCGGGGACATGGGCAATACAGCTTCAGCACAAACAGTGTGCAACAGGGACTCGGTCTTCAGCGCTAACACAGCATGATGGGGCTTCAGCACTCAGTGTGCGCAACGGGGGACTTCAGCACTCGGTGTGCGCGGCGGACTTCAGCACTCGGCGTGCGACGGGGACTTCAACGCAAATGCGTGATGGACTTGGACAATGGAGGATGAAGGCAATATGCTTATAGCAATGTGCAGTGGAAAGGAGGAATGAGATCTATTGCCGGGGTGCAACAAAATGAAGTACATGGTAAACTACGAGAGCTTTATAGTAAATGGGTAGGCTCAAAAGGGGATATGTAACTGTGCAGAATGGGCTGAGTAAGGCCGAGTAGGGTGAATACCCGAGGCTTCGTAAGCTGGTCGAGTCAGCACTCGGTGCTTGGTGCTCGGTAGTGCTCGGTACTTACTCGGTGGTGTGAGCTCGGTGAACTGCAATCCGAAATGGGAATTGATGAACCGTGAGAACTCGGTACTTATCCGGGCTCGGTGTCGCGAACTCCGGGTGCAGAGGGAGCTGCTGCACATCACTATTGAAGTGGGAGAAGTGACGGTTCAATAGCAGCACAGACGTGAGCGTGGCGTTACATCTAGGTATTCTGGACCAGGAATGTTTGGGAAAGTCACCGTGCGAGGAAATGGAAAGTGCGTTTCCGGTGCTGCGAAGCTAGCACCTCAATTTCGTGCCATCGGTCGTGGTGTACTTGGCAGGCAACGCGGGCCGCGTCAGCCAGATTGGAGAAGGTTTTTGTCATCGGAATGCTTGCGGCGTCATTTGAGCATGATAGAGCTGGAATGTGCAGTAACCACTTAACCAGACTGGTTAAGTGCGCATTCCAACTAAAATGCAATCCTGTGACAGCACTCACGTAATGGACTGCTGCTGCTCTGGGTTCAAACCCCCAGGCCCGCGACATAGCTTCCGTTGGGACAGAACAGTGCACTCAGTACCACATTGGATCGGACCTAGTCAACCATTAACAGCTGATCAGCGGGCTTGCCAATGGTGAGCAGCGCAGATGTTTAGGTACCCGGACATTGTCCTGGGATTGAATTTTAGTTGGAATGTGCAGTAACCACTTAACCAGTCTGGTCAAGTGGCTACTGAGCATTCCAACTGATAGATTGCCAGAGGCTCGGTGTTTCCAGTCCGACGGCTCGCTAATGTAAACATGAAGCAAGGGTTCGGCACGGGGTGAGCAGGATGTTTCCGTAAGGTTAAACTTCCAGGTCAGACTTCAGTATGATCGCGGGTTTAGCTTACAACACATGAGGTCCGAGTGGGAATTGTTGTAGTGTTTATTTATAAGAGATTAGGTTGGAGAGGTCCTCCACAGAACAGCTCGATCGGAGGAGGAAATCGCGGACGGGTACAGCGGGCGCCGGGAGAAAGCACCGCTCTGCGATGCACAGATTGATGAGGGCTGAGAGGTTCAGCTTCTCCAGCAGTTGAGTGCATCCCGCGGGGCTCGAATTGCCGGTGAACTCCAACTTGTGCAGGTGAATTCGCGGCGGAATGGCGGGCATGTCCGTGATAATTTCATCGGGGCAAGCAGAACTGATTTCTGTGTTCAAGTTCTGGAGATTGACTGCCACACGTAGAATATCCAGAAGATCGGTGGAAATGGGGATGAATAGGAGGGAGGAGATAGAGGCGATTTGTGACCACAGAAGAAAGAGAAGTTTGGGTTGGAGGACAGTGAGCAATACTCGGGAGAAAGTGAATTCCACGTACACGACTTCCAAGTGGATGGTTCCCAGATGTGCTCTTAAACGAAGGCCAATAGATTCGCGAGGAGCTCAAGTTCGGTGGGTGAAAATAGTTTTGAATAAGAACTTTGCCATCAAGTGTGGATTCCTGGCGGCGTCTTCTGCATCAGGTACCCACCTATTAGGCCATTGATGAGCTCCTCGCGTTCGATCATGCAGTCAGTGGACAATTGTCAGAATACAGCCGTTTTTACGAGTACTTATGGTAATCGTTATTTTAATCAATCGACATGAGGTTTTTCAGGTGTGGTTTAAAATGTCCCAATTTAAGATTGCAATGCAAAATAGTGGGTGTGCTATGTAAAATAGTGGCTATGTTGAATGTAAAATAGTGGCTGTCCTTTAAATCTGCTTCATATTCTGTGAAGTATTAGTGGCTGTGTTTGTGATTTGTAATTGATTCAAATCGTCGGCTGTGTTCGAATCTCTCGAGGCGTCTTCTTTTTTCCGATGGGCATGAACTTGAGCCCAGGTTCAGACTTAAGTTCGGGTTAACCTCTGCATAGGGGTGTACAGAATATGGTTGGGTTACATTAACAGAACTTAAGATGTTACTACAACTTAAGCTCGAGATTACAGTTTTGGACATGTCAACGGGCTGCCCAAATGACATTGCCTCGCGGGTTCCGATTTGTCTCAAACAATTATTCTGAAGTAGCAGATCTCTTCAATTACATCTAAACAACAATCAGATAAAGTGGTTGAATATTCACGGCACAGTTGCGGTAGGGACGGTCAAGAAATCTGCAGACACTCAACGGGCTGTGACAATCGTCCCCATTCGGTCAGTCGGCAATCTTCAGCAATCTTCGGCATGCACCACGCGAGTCGAGTGCGCTCTTCACATCCCACGTCTACCGCGCTTACCTCCAGATGTCGATTGTAGGTACATACGAGAGGTGGACTTGGCTCGGTCTACCATTGAAAAACGCGTCGGCAGGAGGTGTGGAAGGTCAAAGAAAATTTGAGATGATCGACGGACTGTCCCCTTCGGGAATGATCCAGTCACATAACGGTTTGGCGGAGGAAGTCGTTAAAATGCACACTTGCATTTGTGTGTTTGGCTTATCAGGGTGTGCAAAAGCTAGAGATATCTGCAAGAATTCCCTCTATATTTCCCATGACTCAGATTTAAATTCTGTACAAAAGCAAGGACGCCATGAATTCGTTTAGATCATGGATTGATGCTGATTTCAGCATGTTTTGGAAAGATGATTTTACATAGCAGCGTACACTCGCACTACGGACCTGTACTTTTGATACAATTGATATAGGATGTCTATATATTTCCGATTTTTTTGGCTAAGTGGTTGGACTCCTAGGGATGGTATAAAAGTCCACTAGCCCATTGACCGTCTCAGCCCGTTGACATGTCCAAAATTGTAGGTCTAACCGCCCAGAACTTAAGATGAGCTAATAAAGTAGTTGTGTCTGCGCGCATCTATTGGGTAGGCCTCTGCATTAATTCAACCTGTACAATAGTGCAGTCCGTGACTCTTTTAAAACACACCAATACACCTGAATACACCAAATGTCCGAATTATACAAAATAAGTGACCAAGACGTAAAAAGCCCCGAAAAAAAAAAAAAAAAAGTTACTATAAGTGCGAGTTTGCCAGGCCGTGCCGCGGCCTTCACCCCCAAGTGAAAACAGTATACGGGTTTTGATGGAGTGTTGTTCATCGATTTCAGCTTACCTTTGTTTGACGGTGAGTCGTCATTACTCCACCTCAATGTCGCAAATCCGAACACAGACTCTATCACTGGCCATGTATTTTAGTTATTGTTGTTGCACCTCCTAACCACTGTGAACGGCTGCCTTGTCCTATGGAATGCCAAAAAAACCCGTCGCACTGTGGGGAAAAGACGCGGACTGAGTCATGTTGGTCGCACAGGTGTGTGGAGCAAATCACATAGCATGACGAGGAGTTGTGTAGCAAATAGGGCTGGGCCACCGTCCCGTCACGGGCACGGCCGTCGGTTCATCGAACCGTCCCGTCTCCGTCCCGTTATGGAGGTTTAGAAAATGTCTACGGAACGGGACGGGTGACGGGACGGCCGTCACGGGCCACCGGAAGGTGACGGCCTTCTTACAGGCGCAGTTTTCAGCCAGCGCTACGTTGGACACCGTTACAAACTTATTTCAGGTTACAGAGAATTTTGTAGAGATGGTTAAATAGAGGAATGCGAATAAATTTTGTACGATGATGGCAAATAAAAGCTATTTAATTTGTTCTAAGCATCTTTGAGGATCTTTAACGGCCATACAAAGGCACTGTTTAACCATCTATAGAACACCAGAGTGTGCTATGGCGGGGCGGCCCGTTTTCCAAGCCAGGCGCATCATTCGATCAGATCATCACCTCTCTGAAAATTCCCCATCCGGGGACACGCCTCTCTGCACACCCTTCATCAACCCTTCAAGTCTTCTTTAATGACTGTTTGGGTCAGGCGCCTATTTTGCCGTTGCTCCCGATCCCCATCATGTATTCCACGAATCCGCTGCCCGCGTGCGGGACCACAGCTGCTCTTCGGGTCTTTACTTTGCTAACTGCTTCCCACAGCTGTCTGCGCTCCAGGCATAACTCAACTCGCGCTAGGAGGAGAGCAGACCCGTCGACTCGCGCGAGTTTGCGCTCCCACCCGCACCTACGCTGCACGCACGGTTCTGCTCATATTCACAACGCAACCCAGAAGCGTGCCCCTGGCCTTTCCCTCCAGACTTCTGACCGAAAACCGCCCGTACTACACCCCGCACACACAGGGATGCCTGTGATTGCCGATGCTGGACGACTGTGGCTTTGTATCGCAAATTGACGGATAACGTGTTATAACTTCTGCCTGTAAATATATAGTCTTACCGGTGCTCTGGACCCCTGAACACGCACAACGCAGCTTTGAATTCAGTGGACTTAAATGTGGTTTGTAATTGTGATTGACTGGTAGTTCCGCTGTTTGGACCTGCACCCAACACACCCGCTACCGTTCGTTGGGCGAAGCATCAGTACACCCTTTCTATTTACCTCGTCATTCAGTCCACGCAAGTGAGCATTTCACGAGCGCTCTCAGAACATAGAGTGAACCACATTCGGCGAGAGGAAGGGAAAGATGAAAGGAGTGACCTCTACGATAATGATGTGGGAGCGACCCCAAATTGAACGACCACATGGATTGTGGCGGGAGTTCAGATCCATTGGGCGATGTGGATCGGCTGCATGAGTTGCGCCGAGCTGGGAACCACCCAAGACGTCCGCATGAGTTGCGACGGGAGTGCAGGTCCACTGGGCGATGGGGATCGGCTGCATGAATTGCGCCGATCTGGGAGCCACCCAAGACGTCCGCATGAGTTGCGATGGGAGTGCAGATCCACTGGGCTATGGTGATCGGCTGCATGAGTTGCGCCGATCTGGGAGCCACCCAAAACGACCGCATGAGTTGCGATGGGAGTGCAGGTCCACTGGGCGATGGGGATCGGCTGCATGAGTTGTGCCGATCTGGGAGCCACCCAAGACGACGGCATGCGTTGCAATGGGAGTGCAGATCCACTGAGCTATGGGGATCGGCGGCACGATCTGGGAGCCACCCAAGTGAAATGAGTAGCCGCATGTATTGTGAACGGGAGTGCAGACTGGGGTGGAGCAACCCGAATGAAGTTATTGTATAGGCCACCAATAGAGAAATCGTAACATAGCAGATATAGTGCTCAAAGCGAGCTGCCTCCCTCAAATTACAACGCCAGGCCGCTCCGAAGGACCCCAAATACTAGGGGTGGAGGAGAGAAATATTCCGAGGGATTCTGTTGTCGAAAGAAATGTGGAAATCAGATACATACTAGATCACATGAAAAAGGACACTTAATGGGTTTTCAAGCGCGTTTGGGCGACCAAAGTTCGGAGCTACCCAGGAGAAATTAATAGCGCGAGGATGAAAAGGTGCTTAGTTTCGACGCTTATGGCCTGCACCCACGAAAGCGCACAGTGCGCTGTGCGCTTGTGTGATTCGCGTGAGGTGACTGATTTGTGGAGATGTGCGCAGTGCGCTATGTGCTGTGGTGCGTGATTCGCATGAGGCATGTGCTGTGGTGGTAAACAAATCCCTGCTGTTAATAATTAGGCTGTAATCCTATGACTTGGAGCAGATTTGCGCCGGTAGAGGCCTTCTAGGCGCCGCCAGTTATTCGGAGCTAACAATCATGAGAATCGTGAGTAAGATCCAGTGAAGAGGAGTAGTGATGCAGCTAATTAAACGAGGCTCTTCTTTGTTTCAAGTTGTACCCTCAAGCGACAGTTCTGGCAGGAAATCCACTCGGTGGTTGAAAAAGGTTGCTAGTGCAAAATAGGGGCTTCAGATGTATGCAGTGGGACTGAGCAAGTGACCATGATTGGTATGCTGGCTGTATGTGAAAAAATGAAAAAGAATGGAAGGAAGCCGCGGGATGGCACAGCCGATGATGTCTGACGAGCGCGATGGTGGCGAGGACGAGGAAAGATTGAAGATAAAGTGGAAATTTTAAATTGCCTAAAGATTGGTTCGAACCCATCCTACAAAGAGGACAGATTACTCAATCAAAACACAGCCACTATTAAGCCACAAGTTTTGAAGAGAATTTAGAGCACAGCCACTATGTGTGTTTCATCACTGCCACTAAAATTCATAGCACAGCCACTAAATCTGTTACATGCTTAAACGGGGGACATTTTTCAACTAGCGTGCAAAAACCTCATGTCAATTGATCAAAAATGATTACATAAGTACTCGTAAACTCTCATAAAGAACTGTTGGAATTGGGTGGTTTGCGGACGACAGTGGGAGTCGGCTATCACTCATATTCTATATATATGCACATTCGTCGTTACCTAATCTTTGCTCTTGCGCCCCCCATCTGCGACCTTTCTGTGCCCTTCTGAGACTGCCGTAGCGGCCCCCATCTGAGACTTTCCCTCCGAAATCCCCACTCCCAGCGGCTATTTCTGACAAGAGCAGCTCGCAAGTCTAGCGGCGATTTATTTCTGTAGCTAGACTTAGAGAAATAAGGTTTTCGAACCAGGGTTCTGTGCGTGGCCCGCCCAAAGTACCCTGATCCTTAACACCCCTTGCGTGAAATGCATCGCAATTCAACATCGGTGAGTGACGCATAAACACTGCCTGCACCTGTTGAACTGTCATCAGTCCAGGATATTCACTCTTGAAATTGGGGACGCGGTCTGCGTCCAAGCGTCGTTGTTCAGACGCGATTGTTATGAACATTCTAAGGCAATAAAGGTGTACATCACGCTGGCAACTTCTGTTGTGGTCGAATCTGATTAATTACTTGTCTTGAATATATATTACATTACAGCACCAATAGCTGCTACCAACTCAAGCTCTGTAAACGGATTCTGACAAGTCCGTTTATGTTTGATCCGGACACTTCGGCAACTGATGCGATTTTGATGGAGAACGGGGTGTCAGATAAAAACTCATTGGTGTGCGCGCGCAGCTCTTCGTGAGGCAGTAAAAATAATTTCTATAACCAAATTCACAGTAAAAACAAAAAAAAACTTGTACATAAGTATAAGTTTGCCGGCCGGCGCCACGGCCATCACCCCCCAAGTTTCTACTGGAATATGAACCCGTGCAGAGAAAGAATGTACATAGTCGGGACTCGCCCAATTGTTGTTATATATGGCGGCTACTCGGCCTCGTCTGAAATCACCATCAACTGGGCTTCTGCTTCCGCCCAGTCTGCTTCAACATTTCCCTCTGCCAACCACGCAAACGAAAGCCCAACAGCATTTCCGAGCTGCTCAAGTTCAGCTCGAGATGGGCCCTCCGGATGGGACGGATCATCAAACAAGAAGTTTGGGTGGTTGAACTCGTACATTGTTCCATTGATGCGCGACTTCTCCCAAGCGTCCTGGGTCCGGGAGAGGCTAAGCCTCTTGTGTAGTTTGAGTATGGACGAAAGTTTTTCCCTCACGGTGCATGGATGAGCGAGGAGTCGGCCAAGAAGATGAGCATCCTTCAATGACTTCAATTAATTATCAGCGCACGGTGGGCAGAAGCTTACCTCAATGGCTTGCCCACCGCCGACCCCCTGATGGGGCGTCATCGCATGCGCCTTGGGCGTGCAATGAGATCGGCTACGCGTCCCAATCGACCCTAAAACTTACTGCATCCCCAATCAACACCACAAAACCAGATGCATAACATGGAAGAGGGTTAACAACGTGGATTGCCCATGCAGTGTACGACTCGGCGTTCTGCAAAGTGTATGAGATCAGAAAGCTCTGTCGGCGGCGTCGTGCCTACCCGAATCATGGCCAGTAAATCTGGTTCCCAGTTTTTGAACAAACGACACACGTCTTCGGTGGCCGCATCTGTGACCATAGACACTACGTACGGTTTTCCTTCCATCTCTGGGCGGGAGTGGAAACAGTTCAATCCGATGTTGGGTCCAATGGGATCGGAGACGACGTGCTAAGCTATGTGAGTAAAAGTCAACATGCCTTGGATTGACACTTGCCATGTTCTTTCCACACCACTGAACGCGTTTTAGCAATGAAGCAATGGTTCGGGTAAGTGAGAGCCTCACGAGTTTCGGGCCCTCCAGCCCGACGTGCTCTGGAAAAGCCTCCGCGAGTTTGCTCTTGGGCACCGTGCCACGATAAACAACTGTCCCACTGAACGTCGGTGTAATGTACTGTGCATAGCCGCGCCCGAGCGATTCAAACATGGATGCTCGGGTCGCCGAATGTACACCGTCTGCACCGACGACGACGTTTGCCGTCGCGGTGGAACCGTCAGAAAACAATAAAGTGACGATATTTCCCCCAGAGACGAAGTATCCACCAAGTCGCTTGGAGGTGTGGATTGTGCAGTCAGTCGACAACTTCGATTGGAAGATCTCGAGGAGAGTCGGTCGATGGAGTCCCAGTGGACCATCTTTGTATGGTTTTTTATCTCAGGCGTCTCGAAAGCAGCGAACACGTACATGGCATCATATGATTATGGAAGTCATAACCCTGTGTCGATTGGTCCGACTTCCGGAAAATGGGACCTCGAGCTTCGAAGGAGTAAGTATGTCATATAAACAGAGTGGAGTCTACTAGCTGCACATTCTCCGTCTTTGGGCACTGTGAACCCTTTCGCAATGATGTCTTCCTCGAAGCCGAGGTCCTGGAGGGCCTGCCAAGAGCGCTTCCAGATCCCCACCCCCGCACCAACAGCTGATACCTCTGGCTTAGCCTCGTAGATATCGACCGCAATTCGGCATTCGGGGTCGTCCTTTGCAAATCTGCTAATGAAGGCCGCCAATGAGAGGCCGGCGATCCCACAACCGCTGTCGGGGTATCATTCAGAGAGGTTTGAACGCGCTTCCATCGACGAACGTACACAATGGCCACGCGAAATTTGTAGTCTATCTGAGACATGGGGATGGGATGTTTGTGGATGTGAGAGAGGTTTAGCAAGGTCGTATTCCATGTACCCACATTCCCAAATAGTAGAAAACATCTGTGACCAACATAATGGCGGATCGATGGAAATCACTTACGAGAACCATGCTATGTTCCTGACAGCGCGGAGGGTTGCGTTCATGTACACGCAGCATTGAGACCACCCGAAAAGGCCGAGGCTTTTTGTGGATAAAGCTGTTAATATCTGGGTTCGATCTTCTCTCCGTTGATCGCGGGGGGGGTACGTCGAAGACAACAGTAGCGGCGCACACAACGTGTGGAGTACTATAAAGGCCGGTGTTAACTCCACGTGTTCTAGGAGGGTGAAGTTCAACGCACGTAGACGCACATATTATGCGACTCATCACAGCCTCAGCCAGGCTCAGAGTAGTATACCCCAAAATGCGAGTCACTTGTTAGTCTCTCGTAGACAGACGCTATAACAGAACAAGCTCGTACCTCGCATGTTGTAGTCACTTGTAGGCTTCCGCCTCTGCGGTCCTTGCGACCGTTCATCATTCCCGTCAATATTCGATGTCAGGGCGAGTTCCAAGGTCCTGGTCCGCAAAGCTCAAAGCGGAGTGAACGATTCCTGTTCGCCGCCTCCAGAAAGCCGTGCAGACTTCAGCAGGCCGATTAATCTGCCTCCCGGATCACCGGAATCATCAAGAAAGCTGAGTGATACGCCGTCACTGTACTAATGGACTAAGGCTAAGCATATGCGCTGCGCACGTTTAAAAGGGACCCACCACCTCTTCAATCAACGACGACAGAGGGATTAGTGTCACTGGAAATCGAAGATGACCCAAGAGGACCTCGGAGCCAAGATCGCGACAACGCCGGAAGTACAACATGACCGCGGTGACCTCTCGCCACCAGCATTCCCTGAAGGAGGGTTCCGTGCGTGGGCCACGGTTTTCGGAGCGTGCGTGAAATAATTGCTTCTCTTTTCCGAGCATTGATTTAGGTGACTGTTTAGATTCATTGTGCAATTCTGTGGATTTGGGCTCGTCGAATTGCTTTCATGGTCTGCTGATTTTTCACTTGGGGGTGAAGGCCACGGCACGGCCCGGCAAACTCGCACTTATGTTTGTTTGTTTTTTTCTCTCTCTAGAATTAAAGATGGCAACAGTTCAACAGAAGATGCTGAACGCCCCAGCAATAGTGACTGGACACAGACCTCGATAACCGTACCACTATGAATGAATCCATGGTCCCTCACCACGAACACCAGGCCTTGTGTTACTGCAGGTTGCAACCGGACAAGGTACTTGCACATCATCCTGAAACTCATAGTATGGAATGCTTCGCAGAAAGCCTCACTCGCTGCGATGTCGGATATTGGTACAGATGTGAAACAGCACTTGAACTGGGACAGTGTTGAGTTGAAGTAAGCTCCCATCTGCTCCGGATATTTAGCAGAACAATCAAAAATCTACAAAAATCTTTCCAAGTTCGAAGTCATGGATGAATCCCATGCCATTATGCCCATCCTAAGAACAGACTTAGAGGCCATTTGAGTCCAAGGAAGGTTGGTTAGCGGGATAACAAAGGCATGCGGGTGCTCTTTCGATGTATGGTTAAGGTGTCTGGAAGGCCATTTGATATATGACCCGAGATTTATTTGCTCCCCAGGACTGGGTGAAAATCCCAGTGCATGGAGACTATGAAGCATGAACACCATTGAGAGATTTTGACTGCTTTTATCCCTGATGAACTCATGGACTAAATGGGTCAGTCCAATGATTACAGTCACATTAAAGAAGATTTGGCTAAAATTATTAGAGACTAAGTCGAGAACTGCAGTTACAAAAAATCAAACCAGCCAAGTGTACTGTCAATCACCGGGTATGCGGCCACCTTGCCTTTTTGTTTTAATCTCGAAATGATTACCTATCGGATTGTGCTGCGGGGGGTTGGAAATGAAGGCCTGCATCCTAGGAATCAGTAGAACACATTTGGCAGAATTTATATGATACTTGGATGCTTCCTAGATTTTTATTCCTGGCAGCATCCCCAAATAGGCCAAAACCAGGTAGCCGGCCATCCGGCTAAACCCTTCATGCCAGGTCATTTTGGAGACCCTGGCATACCTAGGTGGAGCAAGAAATGCAAGGGGACCACTACATACAGTTATATTGGACATCCGAGGTATGGGGGCAAAATGAATGTTCATTTCCGCGCCACTTACATAGGCGGGATCAGGGTCGTGAACGAATAGTGCCGTACGTGGGAGGCAGAGGACACGGTGGGCCAAGGTAGGGTGGGATGGTCTTTGTGTGAAGGCTAAAGACATATTTGGATCGAAATGTCATTGCTTGAGTGCCGAGAACTCCTCCAAAAAATCTTCATTTACCGACGACAAAAATGAGCTGTTGAAGCACTGAATGATACTTACTAGGAGAGGAATAAAATACATATAATATCTACATACTGCTTAAACATTAGCATTAGCCATCCCCATCACCCCTGCCAAATTTCAGATGCGCAGGGTGTGCAGGCAGCAGGTCGTGTGGTGTGTGAGTGGCAAGATTTGCCTATTCAACCCTATTGGCATCTGATTGAAACTCTCGTCGGAGCCCTGGAGAGCCATTTTTCAAGGATATCAATGACTTAGATGGTTTCTCAGAAGGAGACAAACAGGACGACCCCCAAAAGTCGTGGATGGATACAGAATTGGTGGAGAAATGGGCGTGACGGCCACTCGGAGTTAACAAAATGTTGCCATCAACTCATCAGTCTGCCTCCAAATTTGGCACAGACCAGCATCGGAGGTTGTACTTCCTCCCCTCAGCCCAAATTCTTGAGTAGACAGTATATGAATGGCTGACTACCTAGGGTGGCCGGGTTCCTGGTCTCTGATAGTAACCACCGTGAGAAAGTTGCACGTGTCCACGACAGATTTTGGCGGGTATTGACCTGAACGCGCGATACATGGCCGGACACTGGCCAGTTTTGGGTAGGCATGTATATCTCATATACACAATCGCAGGCCGGCCTGATTTAAGTTGCCATTGTGAATCTGGAAGGGTGGAGGGCCGCGGGGAAATCTGCCGAGACCAAACATAGAGACACAGCCACATAGACTTCAATGCACACCAGAAGTAACAGGCCGATTTGCACACTGAAAATTGTATGGGAGCAACAAGGATGCATTCCGAAAATAATCTGCTCAAAAAGAACTGCTCAAGTGCGCGAGAGAGGCAAAGATGAAAAATTGTAAAAAAGAAAGACACCTGGCGGTATTCGAACGCAACCGATGATTGGCACCTAATTACAAAGCATGAACACAGCCACTATAATTTCACAGATTTTGAAGCGGATTTAAAGGACAGCCACTATTATGCATTCAACACAGCCACTAAATACAATAGCACAGCCCCTATTTTTCATTGCAATCTTGAGCTGGGACACTTTTCACCGAGACCTGAAAAACCTCATGTCAATTGATTAAATAACGATTACCATAAGTACTCGTAATTCTGGTTGACAGATACACGACCTCGTTTGGTGTCTATCAAGGTTCTTTCTGATTCTCTGTCAAATATGAAACTCGTACCCATCATATTTTAGACTTCTACACGCGGGATTACTTGACGCAATCCTCATCCTCAGCAATTTCGTCAGTAGCGCTGTATTTGCGCAGTACCTGTACCCAATTCCATCCTTCAGATGGATCGGAAGTGTCAATGCTTTTCTTCTCATATCCGGGGGATTAATCGCAGGACGTCTATACGACCGAGGACACTTGTGAGCCGTCCTGTCCATCCTGCGGAAGCGAGCTCAACTCACGGCACAAGTTATGTTTTGCTCTACGGGGGGAGCATATTCATGTGCTTCAGTCTTTTCATGCTGTCACTCTGCAAACCGGAACAGTTTTACCAGGTTTTCCCAAGTTACAACTTGCATTCACTCCTCCGCTGACATTATGTGCCTCAGGTTTTCCTAGCACAGGGCCTCGGCGTCGGGATCGGTGCAGGGGCAGTATATGTTCCCAGCATCGCAATAGTGTCGCACTATTTTCAAAAACGTCGCGCGCTTGCTATGTCGATCGTCACGGCAGGCTCCGCACTAGGTGCTGTCGTGCACCCCATAATGCTTAACAACACCCTTCGAAGCTCACTTGGGTTCGCCAACGCAGTCCGTACAAGCGCTGGACTTGTCAGTGGCTTACAGCTTATTGCATGCATCCTCATGCACCCCCGTCTCCCGCCCTCACAGACCCAGCCGCCATTTTGGAATTCACTGTGGCGCTTTGGTCGGGATGGCCCATATGTTCTAGCAACGATAGGGTTCACAAATTCTATATGACCTTTGTTTATCCATTGAAGGAGAGTCTTCTTCCACTAGGTTGTCAATATACACCGTGGGGTTCTACTTTCCCATCTTCTACTTACAGCTGGACGCTGTTACGCACGGAATCAGTCAGACCTTCTCCTTCTACTCGGTCAGTGGTTTCTCTTTACTCTCTCCTGCACTTATCTGGACTTCTCTCTACCCTCCAGCTCGTTATAATGAACGCCTCGAGTTTCGTAGGTCGACTGTCCCCCGGCTTCTTCGCTCGCAGGTTTGGGATCCTCAATATGGTATCCATTGCCTCAGGCTGCGGCTCTGTCCTTATCCTTTGCATGATTGCACTTAACACCGTGGCGAGCGTCGTGCTATTGGGTGTTCTCTATGGTTTCTGTGCCGGCGTCTGTCTGTGGTTCACTCAATTCATCTGACCAGTCGACTGAGACCTGCGTAGTTGTCACTCTGATGGGACCCCTCCTTGCAGTCCTGACCGAAGACATGGGCGAGCTTGGGTAAGTCATTGTCATATCATGAATTGACTTGCGCACAAATGTGGCCTTGCTAGGCTCCGAATGGGAGTTTCCTTTGCGATGGTCGGCATTGGTGGGCTCATTGGTACGACCTCCTCGAGAGTTCTATTTCTCCGTCTCGACACTTACATCCCGCCGACCACCCAGGACCGCCAATCAACGGCGCACTTCTCACAGGAGACTTCCTGTGGTGGCGTCCTGCACTTTTCAGCGGTGTATGTACCTCCCAGCTCCCCTGAATGGAAAGGAAAAGCACTGATTTTTTCTCGGGCCGCAGGTAATGGCGTTCACAGGATTCTTCGTTTTTTTGGCGACGCTGGTTGTAGTGCGACGTAAGAAGGCGATGAAAAAGGACACACCGAGTCCGGAACTGGAGAAGCTTGAGGGGGAGCGAGCCGCATAGCCGTGAAAATCAGGCCGCTGCGCGACCCGTACACAGTCTCCATACACAGTTTTGGTACCATACTTCTGTTCCCCACTTCTGATCATCCGAGTTATAGTTCTAGGTAGTAGGAAGACATATGTCTGCTCCTGGCGATGATGAGATCACATGTTGAAATTCACAGTAAAATCCATTTTTTTCAAGAACCATTTCCAGAACTACCGGTGAGAGAATACTCTGGATGTTCCTGCAATCTGGATGTCCGACGCGGCGGCGCTCGCCCGTGGACTTGATGTGGACTCGTGCAAATGTCATTTTGGACGCGCATATGCCGAATCTCTTACACACATGGACCCACAGTAGCACATGGTGACTGTCAGTTTTGACGTGAATACACCGATGTCGGGATGTCGCCATTCGCACAGCGTAAGATACCAATTATACCTACCAAATCCCAAGGGGAACAAATATCCGAACTTACGTCCACGGGCGCCGGCTACATGTTTGCTTTTTCGATCGATCCCTAGGTGACGGAAGACCCTGGGGAGTTATTTGAGTTGTTATGATTCAGCGGCTGGCCATGTTCCTCGTCCCGTGTCCGAACATTATTCTGACACGGAGAGCCGGAGTTGTATTTTCGTTCACGTTCGCGCCAGCTACCATCAGAAACACTGACAGTCTTGTAGACCGCCGCCGCGGCCATGTTCGAGAGTCTTCCCTCCATGTTCTGGGCTCGGCGCCAGAACAACAGAGCGGGTGCTGAGCTTGATGGCCGCTGAAAACCAGACATTCAGTTATTCCTGCCGCCTCGGAGCAAGAACCTATCACAGATCTGTCGAGTCCCTCCATTGAAACGCGCTCGTAGTTTCTATCAGTAAACACGCACCTTAGGGTTACATGGTTCATCTTGGTTCGTCTGACCAGTCCGAGTTAGATCGAGATTAAGCCTAACAACTCCGCCACGCCTACAAATATAAGGCCATTGTCCATTTTCTCGCTCGCGGCGACTCTTCCAAACGACCCTGACAATGGCCACCGCCAAATCCACCGGAATTGCGATTGATGGTGCTGAGTTGGCCGGCATTGTGGCTGAGGGCATCCTGTATGGTATGTGATGTCAGTTAAGATCGTCCAATCGGTCTACATTCATTTATTCGGCAGGAGCTTTCAGAATCTTTCTGGCGGTGACAGTTTATATTCTCATCTACCGTCGAAGAAGCCGGGAAAAGCTCAATCTCCCGATGTTGACTGCCTCCCTGCTTATGATGGCCCTAGCAACTGCTCAGATAATCGTCGACACCATAAACATATTCAAGACATTCATTAATGACAAGACTCGACTCGAACGTCAATTCTTCCTTCAAGATGCCACACAGCCCATTTTCGCTGCGAAACACGCAGTATATTTTACCATGATGTTGTTAGGCGATTCAATTGTGGTCAGTGCTTGTCCTCCCGGATTCCTCCGCACTCATCGGCTTCGAAAGGTCTACCGGTGCTTCATCGTCTGGTCAAAAAACTACTGGGTCATAGCAGTTCCAACGCTGTGCTCCCTGGGATCTGGAAGTCAGTCGCGGTTTATCCTCTTGGCTAATAATTGACCCGCGGTGACAGTATGCGCATACCAAACGATCTGGGCCGTCCGCCATATTGAATCCGTCACGATCGAGGACGAGACGAAATGGGGTATAGCCGTTCTCATGCTCAGCATGTCCACCAACATCATGGCTACTTGTGAGTCTTGATACTCCACACGTTCCAATGTCTCGGAGTCGGCTCAAATAACTGACAGCACTGTTTGTCGGAAAAATCCAAATCGTTTGACCAGCAGTGACTTGGCCTGATCAGGTCAAATCAGACCATCAGGGTTCCGAGGTGCTGATAAGCGTCAAAAACCGATTATAAGGCCTGACCAGCCTGACCGACCTGATCAGCCTGATGAAGGCTGATCTGCGCTGACCAGGAGATCTCAGTCGAATTCAAAAACTACTGGACCCTCCTCGGAGGGTCCTTGACCACCTGGTGCGCGCAGTTTCAACTGGAGGCAAGCTACTTACTGATATTCGTATTGTATCCTTACTCTGAGTGCAACGACATGGTACTTGAGACTAAACAAGAAATCCAACATACCATGTGCACAGTTGAAGGACACCAACAGAGTTATGTACCGTGTTCCGGCCACCGGGTCCTGCCAGTATTTTAGTGAATTGGACTCATTCAGTGACCTGGAACTCGTTCTTTGAACAGAATCTCGTGATGTAGGCCATTCTATTCATGTTCTATCCTATTCCTCCGATTTTTTTCATCCTCGGGACGGGGGGACCTGACGGCACCTGACCAGAACCTGACCAGACCTGATAAGCCTCATAGCCCAACTTGATCAGCCCTCATTGGGCCTCGTATGTCGGTCAGGTCTCGCCAGGACCTGATCAGGCAAATTCGATTTTTCCGACATTGGCCTATCGTATTTGGAAAAGCGAATAGGCCTTGAGTGATGCCCTTGGTCGAACTTCTGGCTATGCTACCTCGATATCCAGTCACCGACGTGTTTTGAAAATCGTCATGGAGAGTGGACTTGTTAACGCTGCGTACCTCATAGCGTACACAACAGTCCTGGTACTCAACAACCACGGCCTTCAATTTGTTTCGGCAATCGTAAGCAGTGTCAAGGTCGCAGCAGCGCACGGAGACTCACGTCAGCCATTTTCAGTCCACACCTTTAATAGGCATAATCTTCACAGTCGTGATCGTCCGGGCTGCGATAGGTTCTGAACATTATCCGACTACGATCCCAGGTTCTTCCTACCCTCTGCCGTTCACAGTGAGAAACAGACATGATGGTGGAGGAGACCTCTTGAAATCACCGTCAAGACGACTGTTGAGCATGAAGAATCAATGGGGATGAAGGGGAGAATGGGTGGATTTACTAGGTCCGATTAGTGGTATCCACTGTGTATGCATATATGCCGTGTTTTGTCGTCTCGGATTTATTTGCCGGGACGCACCTCAGTGCACTTCAGCCTCCGACGCCAGTCCCACACGCATTCCAATGAATGTGATCGCACGCTTTCGTTTCGAATCAACGGGGCCACACAGTCGTTGCATTCGCAGGGACGCCGTACCGGTCTCCGTAATCGAACGGCGATTCAAGAAAGCGATGAGGTAAGTACATGTACAGGCCAGAAATGTAGTGATACAACCGTCCAGTCAAAACAACTCGGTGGGTGGACCCAGGTTGGCTAAGAGGTGAACGTATCCGTATTCCGCCTGTAATCTGATTTTGATCTGCAGGCCGCCCACGGCAAGATCGCGGAATTGGGCCATTACAGGTTCTGGGAACGGGTCAGAGGATAAGAGCCCCTCTGGATCGCGGTGAGGTAGGAGGGTGAGACTGAAGGTTTCGAGAACCGCGTGGCCCGAATTTGGGTTCCGACGGGTGCGTAACACGCTCAACAAGGCCTCGTAGCCATCACGCATTCGGATGGTATCGATGGCCAGGTGTTCCAGCGACGGAAGGACATCCGCGGGCGACAGGGAACCGACGGTGTGACGTGGTTCAGCGAGCCCGCCGTGCGTTATCAGCTTCAGATCAGTCACGGTCGGGACCAGTCGAAAAATGGATAGCAGGTCATCGTATTTAGTCTTCTCGTATAGATCCAGGCCGACTGTCAGCTGCTGCAATTGGCAAGATGAGCGATCCAAAAGAGCCCGGAATGGCTCTAATGCGGTTCTGATTTTTCCCGCGCAGAGTGAGCTGCCGGAGACCAGGGAGCGTGAGATGGGTACGCGTGGACGTCAAGAGACTGGAGTGACCCAAGCGTCAATGGTGTGCCAAATGTAACGAGGGTATCGAGGTCCATTGGGTCATATCCACGAAGCGTGAGAGAGCTCAACACGGAGCATTGGCTCAATATAGGGAGATAATCCGTGAAGGGACCCCCATGTTTCGAGCGTGAGGCTCGTAAGTTGCGTCCAGGGAAATTGAATGAAGGCGCTGGGGCTGAGGCGCGGTGTCATCAAGTACCGATGGTCGCTTCGCTCAAAACAGGGGCGTCGGCAATGGCATATTTCGATCTCTTGCCATCGATGACAGTGGATCAGGCTCGCATCGATAAGGGACTGCGCCTGCATTATGTAGTCTGGACTTCCGTCTGAAAGACGGAAGATGAGAGAAAGTGGGAGGGAAGCCGAGCGCTCCAGCCACATTCCAAGCAGCTGTTCGCAGTGGTTATCCTCCTGCTCCTGGTCTATAGTCACGGATTGCCAAAGGCTCGGCGTCGCGAGGCAATGGCTCACCACTGGCGGCAGATGTGCGTAAGAAGTAGCGGAGCGGTATGCAGGGATGGTGCTGCATCCGTTCGACGGGAGTGGATGAAGATGTGGGTTGTGATCTCGGGGGAAAGGTCAGAACTGGATAGACGATCGAAGCCAATTCCCGCTTGCAGACGTTGTTTCTCAACGATAAGAGTGTCGATGAGCGCCGTGACTTCGTTCAGACGACGGCGAACCTAGCCCAGTCTTTCGGGGGCTCTCCTTGCGACGGGGACTCAGTCGTCGACATGGCAGTCGATGTCTGAAAATACGTAATGGAGGCGCTTACGGTTGCCAACAAGTCCATGCTTTGATTTGATTTGCCAAACTTTCAATCTTGAATTTTGGTGTGTTCATTTCAAGTCTTCAGTGCTACTACAATCCTCTAGAGACTCTGTATGATACGGGGTACGATAGTGAATATACTATGGAGCAGCGAAAGGACGAGGATGGAGTTTTGACGCGGTCTCGGACGCGTCGAACACATATTTGGACGCGTCGAGCTATCTATGCTCCATCCCCTCTGCGTCTTAGCCCCCCGCTACAATGGTACTTATCAGTGCACCTTCCGCGGCTGCCACCCGCGGCGCACGTTCAACGCCCTGCGCGACGCCCAATGCCGTCGGGGCGTCATACACCTGCAACTACACCGAGGAGGCGCGCGTGCTCGCGGTGAGACCCTGATCCTCAAGGACAGGGGGGTGGAACGGTTGTTAGGC
>JARKIE010000700.1:0-28569 GCA_029378255.1 Mycena rosella
TTAACGGTGCTTTAACGTGATTCCTCGTTCGTTTGGCGATATTTCTCATCTCCTTCCTGTTCCCTGTTCCCTGTTCTTCTCCTTTGTGATACTCTTCAATCCCCAGCTATTCATCAAGATGCAACCCCATTTGTACAATCAAATGACATGTACGCAGTACTGCCTACGAACAACCTTACTGCAGCACCACTCATGATATCTCCGATCGGTGTCATCCTTCACACTCTGCCCGGATTGTACGACTACGGCGGAGCTCTGGGCCGCGGAATTCAATTCCAATTCAGGACTTGCCGCTTATCAGGCGCATCCCGCGTGCGCACATTAGTTATTAGGTAGCTCCAATGTTTGTCCAATGTCCTCATATGTGCCCAACCGCTGCAACGTAGGCTTCATCCAAAATATAAAGAACTCCGGGAACGGGGCCCTCCTGTATGTGTTTATCCCTGTGCTGTCCCCGTCTCTTACTGTACATGAAACCAAATTTCCCATACACCATTCCTGTGGCTACAGGGAACCACACAGTAGGAGTAGGAATGCCCCTATGCTGCCAAGAAGGACCCCAAAAGCAGTACCAAAAAGGGAAACCAGATCCTCGGACGATCAGGAAAGAAGTATAAGTCAAGTGGTGCATATTTGTACCAGGTGTGCGCACATGACATGAATCGCGAGTCTGGTGTAAGTAAATGAGCGTTGACTATTTCTGCCGCAATTCAATTTTCACGTTCGACTCGGGGCTAGGCTATCCTAGAGTTGCCTATGTGCAGGATGTTTTTGTATCTCAACGCGGCTTAACTGCCGTATAAAGCAACCCTCGAATACATAGCAGGGAAATCCTGATAGTCCGCGCCCACACACTGTAAATACCTTACAGCGATGTCATCTGCGGGGATTCCTTGTTCAACTCAAGGTCAGGCTATGGCTATGGACTAGTGCTAGTGGAGTTGTGTTTTTTCCTTCATACCGAGCTTCTGCATATACTAAACGGCGATTGAGGAGGAAGGGAAGCCTGATGGTGGACGCTCCGCCCCCACACACTGTAAATCCACGGTATCCTTCTCTGCGGGAACTCCTCGTTCGATTGTAGATATGATTTTTACATGACAGACTGAGCCCTGGACACAGTTCACAGTCACAACTTGCCTGGTGAACTTGTTCTTTTGTCAGGAATATTTTCTGGGTATCACCACTGTGACGACACGAATTTACATAGTAATACCCGCTATATTCACTATCCTAGGAGGCCATCCGCTGCGGATTACACTGAAGTTCATCGTATCAAAAAGGTTCGTGATTCAAGACAGTATAACCATCTCTGCAGCTGTCCTATCCCAAAAATGCGTTGAGAGGTTGGTTGTTGAGTCAGGAAATAAGTGTATGCACCGCATTTAAAATCTGAGTCGTCCATCCGCTGCGCATTTCAAATGCGAATCAAATGGTCCAACTTCCATGGAAAACGGCCCCCATCCGGGCCCGGGGCAGCTGTTCTAGTCAGAAAGTACGCTGACAGTAGATATCCGGGTGCCAGAGATGGAGTATGCATGGTCTCGAGACAAATCCAGGGTGCCATCCGCTGCGAATTTCAAGCGCGGATCGAATGGTCCAACCTTCAGAGGAAACGGACATGATTTGAGGCCGGGGCGGGTGTTCTAGTCGAAAATGATCTAAACAGGCCCAAAATGGAAAAAAAAAAACTGCCCGCGCCCTATGTTCCGCAAACGGCTGTAAGTCCCTCCATACCATCTCAAGAACCACATTTCGGAGTGAATTGCCGACCCGCACGAATTCATTTCCAGTTATATATCGCGGAGGTCAACCATGGCCCCGAGCGCCCGTGGGCTGAAAGATCTTCCATAAATTTACCCTCGCCGGCGGCATAAAGAAAGCTTAATAGTGCGCTCTGCGCCCACATTTATTGCACTATACCAAACATCAAGAGGAGTGGTAGCGGACGGTCCGCGCCCACACGTATTGGCGTCGCAGCTGCGTCCTTAATCTGAGGAAATTCCTCGTTCGACTCCAGGCCAGGCCATGCCGTGTTACAAGGCTTTGTTTTTATTCCCCCCTGCTCTCGCTCTCCTACAGACTTGGTAGTAAATGCCGATCCGCACGGATGTCATTCCAGTAATATATTATTATTACAGTCGACTTGTTCATAATGTATAGCATTGGTGGACCCCTCCCCAGGGCCAAATCTTATGCATTATGAGCATTTATGTGTTATGAGGACCATTCTACAGTGAGAAAGGGTGGTTTGGTGGATCCCAAATCCACCCTAGGTCTATGCATTATGAGCTTATGCATTATGACAAACCCGACTGTATATACTTGGGGGTGATAGCCGCGGCATGGGCAAACTCGCACTTATGTACTTTTTTTTTCTTTGTGCAATCAACAAATTAGCTGGACCTAGTAGCCCTGGTTTATTTTGTCAGTCTGATGCTCTAACCTCAGCTCGAACCCTCAGCCTTGTGATTCAGTTTCGAGTACACCCTTCACCTCGCTGCCACCACCCCATGCAAAGTAAACTCTGCACCGCCGGCACTGCACAAGGTGTGGCTCCACAATATTTGATAAGCCTCTAGAGTCCCACAATTTATAATTTCAAGACATAGGTTGAGGGCTGGGGGAACCAATGAAGGACAGTCACTTTTCCGTGATCAACGAAACACATGCACCCACCAGACAGAAACTGAGTGGCTTGCTTCAAGCCAATGGTCAATAGTGCAGGTGAAATAGTCTAGTGTACCACCGATTCTTCGCTGTTGTACAGGTTTCCTAGGTCGCAAACTGATTGACCCTGCCAAGGAACTTTCACCGGCCGCTGTTATTTGCCCTGCTATTACTATATGATCTGCTTAATCTGCTTAATTTTATTTGTCCCTTAAATTGTATGTACTCAGTACTGTGGTCCTCTGAAGGTGGTGGTGTGGTGCATGTGTGAATCGGTGCACCGCGTCTACAGTATCAGAGTATCAAAAACTCCGGCTCGTTCAGATCCAGTGTCCGGGACTGTAGCACATGGTTAGTTGATCTGAGAAAAGCCGGTGCCCTGAATGGGGTCCCGCACACACCGCACATTAAAACCATATATTTTGGGCTTCGGGTGACCTATAGAAGCCTCACAAATATTTATGGAGCCAGAGGTGTGCTGGTGGCAGCAAGGCGCTGATTTAAATTTCTCGACAGCATGTGGTTGGTTGATCGCAGAAAAGCCGGTGCTCTGAATGTAAATTTTGGGCTACGGGTGATCTATATAACCCTCACAAATATTTATGGAGCCGCAGCTGCTCTGGTGGCAGCAAGGTGCTGACATGTTCTAAATTCTGGGAAATATAAAAATCTGCAGTAGCTCTGAAACACATTTTCGCTTGAATTTCTAGGATCAACAAAAGCCACAAGTCCCGCCGAAATACCCGCCCTTTACTTGACAGTGGAATGATCACCATCAATTTTAATTGGTAGCTGTTGCCGGGATCTGGAAGGGGTTGCCTGGGCACGCTTCCCGTTTTTCACTCCGGGGACATATTTAGGCCCTGGAATGTTATTTTAAGATACAGAGTTACTGTGGTCTAGCTCTAGCAGCACAACAAGAGATTTCGGGTAGATGCAAGGTGGCACAGTGGTGCTTAATTTTCAATTGCTGATCAGCATCATACAAATACCATGGCTACTCTTATTTGAATTTTATGTGTTTCATCCTAATTTCACGTGCACCCACCAGACAGAAACTGAGTGGCTTGCTGCAAGCCAATGTTCAATAGTGCAGGTGAAATAGTCAAGTGTACTGCTGTGAATGTCACTAGATGCTTGAATATTTTCAGGCTCAAAGGGATGGTGAGTAGGTACAATAATAAGTGACATCTGCAAGAATCGAACACATTCGAAGGTTGCTCACTGATTATGGAATACAAACACAGCCACTAAGTGCTCACAAAATATGAACAGGACTTAAGGGACAGCCACTAAATGTGTGTTAACACAGCCTCAAAATATACTAGCACAGCCCCTAAATTCGTTACAAACTTAAAACGGGACACGATTCACCGAGACCTTGAAAACCTCATTTCGGATTGATTAATAAAATGATTACATAAGTACTCATAATATCCCTGAAGCATTCTTCGCGCACAGTTGGTTCAAAATACTTCGTAAATTCACACATGACGGATTCTGGCATTGTTTTTATGTTCCGGTACACTGGATTTCAAGTTTCTATAGGATTTCCTTCCAGTAATATATATACGCCCAAAGTCACCTTCGTGCACAGTTGGTTTGAAGATCGTTCATAGATTCACACAGGACCGCGGAGAAAATCAAGCCTGGTGGCGGATGGTCCGCACTCATATCTAATACACTGTAAGTCAAAGGAATCACTCTGCGGGCGTCAAGTGTTCGACTCGGGGCCAGGGAATGTTTCTGAGCATGCATTGTTTTATTTCGATACAGGGTTGAGTGGCTTCTGCAAAATCAACCGCAATACCTTTCTATTGCTGCACTCTCCGAGTTTTCTGCGTTGAATTCCCTGCAACGAATGACTTTGGATTTAGCTTCCTTCAATTCGCTTGGATTCCCATTTCATGAGGAATACCTTCCCGCAAAAAAAGTCTGGACATGTCGATAATGTATTGACATTCGAAGGAGATACCGTGGCGTTGTTCGATTCGGGTCTGGCAGGCTAATAATCACTACGTTCCGGCATCGCCTAAACTCAGCAGGCTAGACTCTGTCTAGCTGAATCTAGGCCTCGTTGGATCAACTACACAGATCAATAGACACTTCTAAACAGACCTAGACTCGGCTAGACTCGGCTAGACTCGGCTAAACTGCTGAGTTTAGGCGATACCGGAACGTAGTGAATTGGTGCCAGAACTCGTTTTATATCTGCTCACACACAGCTTACTCAATTGTTACACCGAGGCATTTGGAAGCGTTCAACTTGGATGTGAACTCAGGCATGCCGGGGACCGCCGACCGGGCTATCCCGGGCATAATTGATTCGGCTTCGATGATTCGCATGTCGTGATGTCCTTCTTCAGCCGCAACCATCAGGAAAACCCGAAGTCCACAATTGCGAAGAATTAGCGATAATTCTCGCCAATCCGATGATTGTCGGTGATTGTGATGGATTCCGACATTGCGTAAGTCCCTTTCCGGTTTCACC
This sequence comes from Mycena rosella, assembly GCA_029378255.1. NCBI lineage: Eukaryota > Fungi > Basidiomycota > Agaricomycetes > Agaricales > Mycenaceae > Mycena > Mycena rosella. The sequence goes on from JARKIE010000700.1 coordinate 5,162, forward strand.
AATTCTGGCCAAATATTACGGATTTGGCGTCAATTCGCCACCATTATCGATGCTTGAGGATACTTATTCAGGCCTAGCCAGGACTTTACATGAAAAACTATTATTCATTATAATGCTGGGTATGTAGTAGACAGGTAGGATATGTGATTATGTAGAGTGGCACAACGGGAGACAGAACTATAGATACAAGACGAGACAAATGCAGAGATTAACTAGTCGGAAAAGTCGAGCATTGCCAGTGCTTCCTTTTGTAAGAGTGTGAGTGGGGCCTTCGGACCCTTGGCAAGATTTGAGCCACACCTAAGAATAATCGAAACCAGGGTCAGTCGTTGATAATCAAGAAAGGCACAAACTCACGACGCCACGGTGAATATATTTTCCATGGTTGCGCGATACTGCTGCAGGTGCTTGGCCTTCAGTTTCTCCAAAAGTATGATGTGGAGGTCGTGTATATCTTGCACCCGGTGTGATGTGGACCGCAGTGCTACGATGTGAAATAGATGGTATTTGCTTTGTAGCTCGTTCGGCCACTAGGGGGTTAATACGAGATGGACACCGGTGAAACACTGACTACTGAACCGCTGGTGAAATTAAGTGTGCCAGATGAACACTTAAGTGAACAACCAACAACACCAACAACAACCAACAAATCCAGCTATCAAACGTGCGAGGTTCGGGGTTCCTACCAGGTATTAGGCAGTGGCAATTTGGGTTTTACAGACAAATGCAGTAGCTTATACTAAAGATGACTTCGAGACGATCAAAACCGTTCTAGGTGCTTTACACGACTTTAGAAGGTAAGGAAAGTTGGGTTTTATGTACAAGACTTGGAACTAAGCCCAAGGGGTGATCCGTAGATCGAGAGTTTTTATGCCAACAATATATTTCCGACAACCAATGTATCAGCTAGAGTTTGGTAGATTGACTACTGCACAAAGCCGAGCGCCTTCAAATGTTTATGTGATTTTTAACGAAGCAAGTCCTGTCCTGTCCTGTCCTGTCCTGTCTGGTCTGGTCTGGTCTGGTCTGGTCTTGTCTTGTGTTATATCACTCCACAAATATCCAACACTTTATATATTGCAACAGAAACAAGAAAAGGAAACTTTATAAGCTTTCTGAGGGTGTTCCGAATAGATGCTAGACGTCCCCTGTGTGCTCAAGCTCACGCTCGTGCTCACTGAAGAGGAGGTTTTCTGTCCATTGTACTGGGTCCCCAAAAGGGGAAAAACGCGAAAAAGAAATCGAAAAGGGAAAGAATAGGGGAGATCCAGTTAAGTTTCAAGAGATACATCTATGGCTCGGAAGACCTTCAAAACATCCTTCTATCTGCCCACAATCATATCCAGTGCTTACAATATAGAACCCAGATGCGAGGAGTTGCCGGTTGAAAATACATAATATATTAATTTTGACGCGACAGACATGAGATTTGACGCCAATAGGGCATGAAAAACGCGGTTTTAGAGGGATTTTAGGCATTTCACCACCTGGATGCACGAATAGGACCCGACAAACCAGGTTTCAGCGAGGTTTCAGTATCAAAAGATGATATGTATGAATTGCAACCGAAAAACTAGGAGGATGCCCACTATAGATGTTTAATGAAGCTGGGAATTGGTTCACCTCATCTATATACACCTCCCAAGACATTTTCCCTCACATAATTCCGTTTTGTTCATGCTTTCGGCGGCAAATGCATGTTCTCTTGATTTTTTCTATCTACTTGTTCTTGTCAAGGGGAAAAATAATTAGAACCTGGGGTGAGCCCTCAGATGCTGGCAGTTAATATTGGATTTTTTCCTGAGGTCCCTAGATGCGAGGAAGGCCAACAGCAAGTCAGACGACGGAGGTGGCACATAACCGTTATGTATCAGTGATGTTACTCAATGTGATTGTCACTCGGCCGCATACTCACCGGCTACAGCTTAGAATACAAACAGTTTGACTTTTGGAAACAACTCCGATATGACCTCAGATTGCATATGAATATTATTGTGAATTACTGGGCAGGTGTGAGCAGGGTGTTATGGGCCGAGTTAAGTGCCATCAGTGGCTGTGGCACATAACGGTTATGTGCACCCAGCAACATGATCGGTTAACCGAAGAGGAAGGGTAGGATCTACTGGTGTTCCCTCTGTTTTCTACGGGTATTTATACAAACTGATGTTCTAAATAAGGAAATGATCCTGAAACCGACTTTTAGTACAAGCGGATAAACGGAACATGGATATATCAGGGTGATGAGCAGTATTAGCTCAAGAAATAACCCTGTTGGTAATTAGTTCCGATTAAAAGGTATATTTTGGTAGATAATCTGGGAGATTGGAAGGGGAATTGCGCCATAGCACGTATGTGCCCTGGGCCATCAATCCATGTGCCAGCTCCACCGAGCCCTGGTTCATCAACCCTTAAGTCGCCCAATTAGTCAACCCTTCAGCCCTGGTCAAAGCGAGTCCTGGCATCACGGGCCAAGGGCTCGGTACTATCTCCGACATCGGATCTCTGTTCCGTGCTCAGATCGGAGATCTCCGTGATCGGCATCATCGGATCTTCGGAATTGTTCGGATTATTGGGCCACGCACGGTTCTATTATCTAGAACCGTCCCGCAACCTTATTCGGTCCCTCGTACGTGCCCCTGGTAAGTCCCATAGTCTGAATGGAGCGCATTGGTATTTCCTTGATAGGATACATGCGGGCCGTTCCCAATCGCTTGGTTAAGGATGGTAAGAACACCTTTAGCTAATAGACTAGTACTTGACTTGACAAATCTGACCCATTGTGGTGGCCGTCATCCCCAAGTAAGTAATAGAACTACTTGCACATGTGTTCATCCTTAGCTAGCAACTCGGACCTCATCCTAGCTCATTGTGAGTGATATAGCCTTTATTCTATACGAAGCTCCTGTTTAGAACAGCAAAATCGAAAGATTTCACCGCTGGTCACAGGGCCGGCTTATCACCGGTGGCGTAGGTGGCTGTCGCGCAGACGCGGTGTGTTCCGTGGATGTGTGTGTGTGTGTGCGAGGCGTCTCGCAAGAGACGAGAAGATGGTCAAGAAACGGTGCGGTCAATGAATGTGGATACCTTGGTGACAGATAATGCGTCTAGGTGGTGTGTACCGCGGCGAGGGGTACGAGGAAGGACGAGAGCGAGCCTCGGACGGGAGGCTGAAGCAGGGAATGCTAGATGTGGTGGTGGTGGTGGTGGTGGTAAACCGAGTGTATTGGTGGGGAAGATACACGGGTCAACTACTAACTAAAGTTCCAAAAACCTTGCGCTTTTATACCTTTACTGCCTGTACAGCCTCCGGCGTCCGGTACCATGCGCTCCTTCCGCAAAGGGAAGCTAGGCCGCTGGAATCGGGGAAATCGTGCAATTCCGAGGTCCAAGAGGGTGATTTTGGGGCTCCAAGGTCGAAATATTGAGTGATTTTATAGAGGACTTGCTCCCTTGTTTCAGGCCAAGCCCAAATGGAGGCAGAACGTCCCGTGGTGCGTCGGCGGCCTCGGGCCTGGGGTCCGTAGGGAGGGGGACGGACGGGCAACGATGCCCGCAGTCCAAAACAGGTGTCCAATGCTAAGAAATCGAGTGATTTTACAGGCACGGTCTTCAGAGTCGCTTATTGTTTGGTGAAAATCAAGCGATTTCTGGGGACCAGGAGGCTTCTGGGTGCGGTGTCGCATGGGCAATGGACTAGGTAGGCTGCTGGTGCTGGGGTGTTTATTGTATTATTGCACATCGAAGGATTTTGGCCAGGTCGGGGAGTGGAGAGGAAATCGTGCGATTTTGGACCTGGAGTCAGGGCAAAAGGCTCGGTGGGGCTCGAATCAACGGTGTCTGTAGTGGATTATTGGTCGTAGTTTGTGTCCCGGTTGATGCCCTAGGTCGAGGAGTGTGTTTGTGAGAAGTCCGAATGCGGTTTCCAGGTGTGTCCCGATTTGGTGATATAGCCGTGCTGTGCTTCTTCATCCACGTTGTGCCAGCAATGCTACGCAAGGGCATATGCAGAGCATATACAGCCCTCACACCGACCGCCGTCAAAGTTGGTAGGCTTGTGTTCACCCGAAGAGTGGTCGTCAATGACACTGTGAAGCTGACAATAGAAAAGGTTAAATTTTGATGATGGCTGCAGTACGAGAGTGACCGCGCAAGAGATAGCAACCATCGGGAGTGTGGCCTCGAAGTTGCCAGCATCATTTTTGACAAACATTGCAGTGATCCGCTCCGCGATCAGGTTGTTCCCTTTAAAGCAGGTACTGGCGACGGCGGGAATACTCTCGTGTTCGTAGGGCTTCTTGGCATCCGGCTTTCAGGGCTGGACGGGTATTAATAAAGGGAATATGGAAGGGGCCGATGACTTACAATGATGGCATTGGTTCTGAGGTCGATTTTCTAGGAAATGAAGAACATTAGCTTGAGGATATGGGAGAAAGGGACAGCGTACATCGGGTTTATGGGGATAGATATATGATTGTTTGGCGAGAAGTCTCGCTCCAAGGTCGGTGCAATCCTGCTGGACTCCGTAGTGGCGAAAGATGATTGAGCCTGCAGTAGTTTTGAAAGCACCGCGAAAGGTACTAATACGACCCGAAAGCTGCAGAGCATGTTACCCGGGTATCACCTCTATAATGGGGCTTACCACTGTGACGAGTGCGTCCCGATAATTCTGGTCATTCAAAAGCCGAGCTCGGATGGCGGGGTAGGCAAGGTCACGAGCAGCGCGATCCAGGGCATCGGCCCCATATTCGGTCTTGTTTTGAAGGTCTGAATACGCACCTTTGATCAAGTGCAAGCCCAAGTAATATTCTATACCGAGTTGGGCAGTGCGTGTGACGGGCGGGCGTTCATCCTTTCAGCCCACGGCGTTCCGACTGTTGAAGCAAATTTCGATGCTGTTATCCTCTTCAGCTTTCCCGGAGTTGGTATTGTCTGCCTCGGTCTTGATGGAGTGCGAATGGCCGGGCTCCTGGGGCTTGCACTTGACTTTTGTGGAGGGTCTCCCCGAGTGGGAACGGCCACGAGACATAGAGGCCTCATTGTTCCACTCGGGCCGCTAGCGGAAGGATAAGTGACAGGCAGTATTCAAAGCAGTGGAACAAACCTCCTGAGGCTGTGATTCAGCCCTACGACGCCGATGGTATCCAGGCCGTTCAGTTTCGCGGTGAGGAGGTTCTCGCATCGCCGCAATTGTTCATGGCATGGGAGGAGGCCGCAGAGGCAACCATCCCCAGCATGCTGCCGGACAGCGACTCTACTATCCATTCCGAGGCTTCCAGCTTTGCCATCCTGGAAGCGGCGAGTTCGTTGTCGGACTTTGAGCTCGTCAGTGATGTTTCCAGCATTTCCGATGGCACGGCCGACGACTTGCCTGCGTTGGAGCCCGCCTTCACCAACACGGACAATCCTGATGTTAGCACCCTCGTGAACCCCGGGTTTGTGCTCGCCGGACGGGCGCTCGTCGCGTCTTGTCTCCCAGGGTTTCCTGCAGCCCGATCGCGACTTCGCAGTCCAGGCCGAGATTGCCTTGCATGATGCACAGCCGCTCCCTGGAGATGTGGAGGTCACCATCGCGCGCCGCTTCCTGGTCTATTCGACGTCTGCTACGGAACATGTTATTTTGGACAATCAGACGGGCGAGGATGTCTTCATACACACTGAATTGCTCGAAGATCCTGCATTCGACCTCGTGCAGTGGTACACCCATCGCCGCCTCGCTTCCCAAGGCTATCCCGAGGCTGTCCTCGCGTTTATAACCGAGGCCCCACAGCCGCGCCAGTACCTCGTCGTCGCCGACTCCGCAGCTACGGACCACTGCTTCTGGAAGCGTGAAGACTTCTCGGAGTACTACCCAGTGGAACGCGAGGGGAAGGCGGCCGAAGGTTCGAAATTTCGCATTTTAGCGACTGGTGTGGTGCGTAAGACGATCACATACCAGGGGCAGAAGAAGGATATCACCTTGAATGCCATTCATACCCCCGACATCACCGTCAACCTCATTTCCATCTCCAAGCTCGATGCTAGCGGATATTCCGTGGAGTTCGGGCGGGGCAAGGCCGTTTTCAAAAGGCCCGATGGGTCGCCGTTCATGGCAGGCTCCCTCGTCAACGGCATGCACCAGCTGGATTTTGATGAGGCCGATATGATTGCTGCCTGGATTGCTAGGTCGCGCGACCTCCCAGCTAGCAAAGAGATGTGGCACCGCCGTCTCGTTCATATCGGCAACTCGGGTTTGGACGCATTGATCTCAGGGAAGCACGTCAACAGCCTCCATGTTCTTGAAGGAGACGTGGATGGTTTATGTGAAGACTGCATCCATGGGAAGCATGCGTGTCGGCCATTCGACGGGGTTCATGAAGTGGAGGAGCAGGTCGGCGACTGCATCTATATGGACCTATGGGGACCGGCGCAGGTGACAGGCATTGGGGGCATGCATTGGCTTATGCATTGTGTCGACGGATGCTGCGCAGGACCATGGGTTTATTTTCTCAGTCACAAAACGGCAGAGCAGAGCTTACAAAATTTCAAGTTGTGCAAGGCCGAGATCGAGACGCAGACGGGGAAGCCAATTAAGAAGGTGCATGTCGATGGGGGCGGCGAGTGGATTAATCATCTCTGGCGGGATTTTTGCAGCGCCGCAGGGATAATTATCGAGGTGATGACCCTGCATTATTCCTCACAGAACGGTCCTGGCGAGCGTGGCATTCGGATGACGGTTGAGTTTGGACGCTGCTTGCTGGCAGACTCTGGTCTCCCGAAGAGCATGTGGCTCTTGGCGCTCGAGGAGGCGGCGTATGTCCAGTGGTTTCACCCAAAACGTCGCGCTGGCGGTAAGACACCGTGGGAAATTTACTACCGGAAGAAGCCAGATATCTCTCACCTTCGCGTTTTTGGTTCTATCGCCTACACCAAGATTGTACCCATTGAAGCTGCCGGAGGAAAACTCAACCTGCGTTCTGTGAAGGCCCGCTTGGTTGGATACAACAAGACTGCTGGCTACCATCTTTGGAACCCCGCAACACGTACCTTCTTCAATTCGCATGACGTGATATTCGAGGAGGGATGGGGACATCGTTCGCTTCCGCCAGCAGGGGGAGGTGTGGCTCATGCTGGAGGAGACGCTCCGCACGTTCCCGTTATTATCCCCACACTCGAAGCTGATGCTGGAGAATCTATTCCAGAGCCCGCGCCTGTCGCGCCTGTTCCCATGCCTATCCCCCTTCCTCCTCGTCGGTCTACACGCCAGCCAGCCCCTCAAAAGGCAATCCAAGCATCGCTCGAGTCCCAATCCATTGAAGCCGCTGCTAAGGCCGCTGGTGCGGATTGGGCTACTTCCCGCCCGACCCCGAATCCACGTACCTAGGTGCTTGTCGTCTCCACCATTCCTTCTGGAGTCCCTAAATCGTTTCGGGAGGCTATGCAGCACCCGGAATTGTGGATGGACCCCATGAAGAGGGATTACGGGATGTTGATGGATCGCGGGGTCTGGGACTTGGTGGATCTCCCTGCCGACGCCAATGTAATTGACATCAAGTGGGTGTATGCTGTCAAGTACGACGTTGCAAGGGCTATCATCAAGTGGAAAGCGCACCTGGTTGTGAAGGGTTTCCAGCAGATCCCAGGCGTCGACTTTTTCGAGACATATGCGGGTGTTGTGTGCTACGAGTTGTTGCGCATGCTGTGGGCGATCTGCGTTGACCAGCCGGGGTGGGTCATGTGGTCCATGGATTTTGTGAGCGCATACCTGAACAGCCCCATGGATGAGGTGCTTTATATGCGCCAGCCGGAGGGCTTCGTGGTGGAGGGCACGGAGGAGAAGGTGTGCTTGATGAAGTTGTCGCTGTACGGGATGATGCAGTCGGGGCGCAACTGGGCTGACCACCTTGAGAAGTCCTTTGCCAGCTTAGGCTGGACCCGTTCGTGCGCTGACCCTTCGATTCGCATCAGGTCGTCCCCCACTGGTACTTCAATTGCCGGTGTTTACACCGATGACATCGATGGGATTTCATCCTCCGTGGCAGCCGCGACCGAAGCGCAAGATGGCATTCGCGCTACTTACGCTGTCACTGACGTTCCCTGCACCGCGGCCTCACTCGGCATGACCATCGAATATGACGAGGTCACCGGCTCCATCTCCATCTCGTCCCGTCCCTACCTCGAACGTGTACTCGAGCGCTATGGGATGTCCGACTGCAACCCCAAAACAACCCCTCTCCCTGCTGGTATTGAGCTCTCATCATCTCAGAGTCCGACTACGCCCGCCGAGATCGCGTTCATGGCAGATAAGCCCTACCGCGAAGCCGTAGGATCCATCCAGCATGCCGCCAATACCACCTGCCCGGATATCGCCTTTAGCGCGAATCATGTCGCTGCTTTTGTCCAGAATCCCGGGCCAGCGCACTGGAGAGCTGTTCAGCATGTCCTCGCGTACCTCAAAGGCACACTCGGCTACAAAATCACGTACCGACGTGGTGGTGGCAGCGGCATCAAGCCAATTGGTTGGGTCAATGCGGACTATGCGGGGGATTTGGATACACGGTGGTCGACATCTGGGGAGGTCTTCATGATGTGGGGCGGTCCCGTGTCGTGGTCATCGAAGAAGCAGGCCACGGTGGCGCTGTCAACGACAGAGGCGGAGTACGTGGCGTTGACGCAGAGCGCGAAGCAGGCAATGTGGATGTACAGCTTTCTGGAGGAGCTGTGCATGCCGCAGGAGCGCCCGGCGGAGTTGCGTGGGGATAACATGGAAGCAGCATCGCTTGCGCGGGACGTGGAGGGTCATGCGCGAGTCAAGCACATTGACATACGGGAGCATTACATCCGGGAGCGCATCGCCGACGACGACATCGACTTCGTCCATGTCCCCTCCACCGACAACGTCGCCAATATTTTTACCAAATCCCTTCCCCGCGACACTCATCTCTCGCTTGTGCACACGCTTGGACTCATGAGTAAGGGGGCCCAGGAGCGGGCGGCTTTCCATGCGAGGGGGAGTTTCCTTTCCCCCATAATTGCTCATACCATGGTCAATTCTTTTGATTCTTACTATACTTTACTGATACTATGTCTTGCCTGCCAGGGGGAGTGTCGAAGTAGTGGCTCGGCAAGCCATAGAGCCGGTATTCGGGCCTTACGCCCGACTACGTAGACCAATCCCCCTTGATCCTATACTCCCCCGTTTCATATCTCGATCGCCTACATATATTACATACCGACCGAGATGTACCTCAGTTGTCCACTCCGACATGCCCAACTGAGGTATGTCTCTCTTCCTTTACTTATTCTTCTCTTACTTATTACTTGTAATTTACGGCCTTATCGTACAGCCCCTCATCTTTGATCCCCGATGATCACTGATGATTGCATCTGCCAGGACCGATTCATCGCTGATGATCGCATCAGTACAGCCACTCCTGTTCAGGGCTTTTGGTTCCGCGCCTCCTCTTGTTTTGGTCCCGCGCCTCTTGGCCGCACTGTGCTCTTAGAAATAGATAGAAATAGATACCACACACATATATCCCTGGCATTAGTTGAATCAGAGTTAGCTGGGAGCTATATTCTGATTTCATCCCAAATACACGTCTCATTTGCACCTCTTTTATGTGCACCATCTCGAGTGTTTTCAAATCCCCATATCTCTTCCAATTAAACATTTCATACAATATTTAGGCGAGAGACAGGATAAGGTAAATTAGAATGTAACTGTAGAGTTGAATAGTAAACAGCAAACTTGTAATCATAAAACTGGTCTAGGTGCGGGCAGCGGGACGAGTGCGGCCGGAATTTTTGCGAATCGCTGCTAGCAACAGTTTTATCTTGGTGTGCTCCGGATAATTTTGCATAAAAACAGTGTCGTAAACAGCAAACTTGTAATCATAAAACTGGTCTAGGTGCGGGCAGCGGGACGAGTGCGGCCGGAATTTCTGTGAATCGCTGCTAGCAACAGTGTTATCTTGGTGTGCTCCAGATAATTTTGCATAAAAACAGTGTCGTCGCTGCCCAATCTTCAAAACTTGTCAGATTTCTATCAATTGGTAAGTGCACTGGCTTACCGTTTAGATTCCGTAGCCAGGAGCTTTCTGTTAGAGTAGAGCGCACCCGTTACAAGTCGCATTTTTCCTGTATAGTATTCAGCTGGCCAATCCTTCAAAGGAATTAAACCGGTGGATGGGTCGCCATTTTCCCATTGATCGATAGCACGACGCCAGGACTTTGAATCCTTCCCGACACCAGGAATCGATACACCCGCCAGTGGAATGGAGGTACCGGGGACTCGGGCATCCTCGAAAATTGGTTCAGCATGTGACATGTGGGAAGAAGTTGCCGAGGGAATCAAAGATGTAGGCGCCGTCGCAATGGTAGTGGAATTTGAAGTGTTGGCACCAAAGACTGTCTGAATTGAGAGCGATGCCATGGCAGGAGTCGGAGCATGAGAGGAAGTGTTCGAGTGGCAGGAGGTGTGAACATGGGTGGAGAAATGGTCGAGTTTGGTTAGGATCTGTTCGCTAAGCGTCCGGAACTCGGCAACAGTTGGCGCCTTCAAAGCATCGTGATCACCCATGAAGCTTTTGTCTGGCTCAAGTCGATGTGGGTTCAGTGCGTCTCCGTGGCCGGACTCGTAGCTCTGCAATGAATCCAACAAGTAACGCATCAAAGTGTCGACCTGCAAGTGACGAATCAGGATCGGCGCGACAAGTCAAAAAAAAATATCAATACCTGCTCGCCTTCGGCCCATCCACCCCACCAACGAATAATGCTGAGGGACCATCGCTTCCCAATTGCAGCGAACATAAACCTATACTGAGATCCGCCCCTGCGAAGACAGTGTGTTGTGAAGATCTTGTTAATGCTCGCGCCGGCAGCAAACTCATTGATGTAGTCTTGGACTAGGTCATGGCTCATCGGCTTCTTGGGGTGAATAACACCGTTTGGTGCGATGTACGGAAAGATGTAGTCATCCGGCTCGAATTCCCGGTCCAAACGTTGGCGGTAAACCTTCCTCCATGCCATGACATGTGTGAACATGCAGATCTCAGGTGTGTCTTTCTGCTCGTAAATATCATAATGATTGCCTGAGAACATTTTAGAGGGTGCGCAAAAGCAAAGACAAAGGGTGCTTGCTTTTAAGTGGACCGTCATAGCCCTGCTTTTGCTGCCATCATTTTCGGTTGTCCAAGAAGACCTCAATATATGGAAGATAATATGGTGCGGGGCCTTTGCACCCGGGCGTCAAGTCACGCTCCTGCAATTGACAAAGCTTGAAGTTTCTAGAGTCGTAGCAGGTTCAGTGCTGACGCACAAGGATAATGGAAGCTTACCTCGTCCACAGGGAGTAACCCGAGGAGAGAAATGCTCGGATCATTCCATGCTTCAGAAGCAGAAGAAGCGCGTCAAGGTCCTTCGGTTTGCATTCCTTCAATGCTTCGGCCGAGCACTTACTCTCTGACCAGTCGATCATTTTCTTCATGTCCTCGATTGTAGTCGCCTCGGCATGACGTCTGGTGGCAGCCTCGCATTTGACGCGAGCCTTCGTCTTGATGCATTTTACAAAGGCTTGAATTTCAACCGCCCGCGCTGGGCATCCTGTCACCTTTCCCGTTTCTTCATTGTATGAATATGCCCCTGCGTATTTGCCCCCAGGCCTGGATCGCACACATTGAATATCGGCTCAAGATATACTGTCAAAATTACTCACAGCTCATCCCAATATTTCGCCCAGGCTCCATGAATTCCCTCGCCCGTACTCTTTCCCAGACCCTCAACAATACATTTCTGGGTGAGATACAACTCCAACGCCAGTGCCGAATGCTTGTTTGGTGATCCCACAAATGCTGTCTCCAAGACGTCGGTATCAATCCCTTCGGGACATGTCCAGCCAGGAACAGTCTTCTCCTTCAACCGCCGCTCCTTGACTATATCGGCGATGATAGCTCTTCCGCGGTCGATGTAGCCTTTGTAAGCTCGCTGTCTATACCATTAGATCTACTTTCAGTTGAGTACCATTACATCTGAATCATCCGAGCCCTCGTCGTCCAGTGCACCGTCCGACTCAGATGAGTCTCCAGTTAGATCGATGACGTCCTTAGAGTCCTTTGTCGACACATTGCTGCGACCAGAGCCGGACGCGATGGGAGCGATGGGAGCTACGCGCGAAGTGTTCGAAGTCTCCCCTTTGTCATTGGTCAGGTCAACAAGACCTAGCCAAGTTACTGCCTTCGGCAGTGGCACTTTGGGCGGATTGCCAGCCAAGTGCGTCAACAGCTAATCAATTTTTAGTTTGCTAGATTCCCGGTGTAGAGCTGGTACTTACGGGTTCCAAGGCAGGTGCATCATCGGGGACTTGTCCTGGCAACGACTTCTGAAAATGATTGACCATCCTCATGAAGAACCGTTCAATGAGCACGGCCGGGATCGCCATATTCTTGGTCGCCGATGCTGTAGTCGAATCGGAATTGTTAACCGAGTCGGAATCATCCAGGCGTGAGAGAATTAGCTGAGTGAGAAGACCAGTCGCAACTCGCACGGTGTAGGTCGGGAGGGTGAGGGGTGCCGGCCCAAGCTGTACTTTGAGGATACACAGAAATGCAGAAAGTAGTGATTCGTTGGCCCTGGTTTCAAGCCAGAAACCAAGCCAGCCAAGCCATGGCTTCGTCAAGCCAGGCCAGGCCAGATCGCTGACTTCACCTGGCTTTGGCTTCTGGCTTCAACTTTTCAGAGCCAAGCCAAGCCATGAAGCCACGGCTTGTAAGGAATTTTTGCCCGTGCTTTGGGTCAGGCGCAGGTCGTGTTGAAGCTGAATTGAAGCATTTCTGTAGTTTCGGCCCACAGTACAGCTGTCCAGGAATTTACATGTTGGACGTCCCGGCTCGTCGCGGGCTGAGAATTCAGGAGGTTTTTGAAGTTTACAGGTCAATCCAACCATCTATCAATTCTGAAAGCTCATCAGAATCCCACTCGTTGTCCTTGCCCCAACCCGCACAGGTGAAATGGAGCTTCCGAAATATTTTTAAATCAGAGTACATGGAAAGGAGTAGTGTTGCCGCTGCTCAGTTCTGAACCACTGCTGAACCTGAAACGAACCCGAACCTCACCCGAATTATCCACAGTTCAAAAATAGGTATCTCCAACTGCAGGGCACGACCACTACATGCTCCGCGCCATCCCCAAAAAATCAACAACAGTGCCCTTCGCCGATCCTTCACCTTCAAATCGGATGACTCAGCTTTAGGCGAGTCTTCACCAGACCACGCAGATCCCACGCAGCCCTGGTGCGATGAATTCCTGCTCTATTTGACTGTGCGCGAAGCTGCTCCGGATGGCATATCTTCGATTGCGTGGTGGGGTGTAAGTCAACTTCAATATAGCCGAGGCACTCCAGGTATTAAAATGCTTGATGCGTCATGATTTACTGTTCCGTAAAGATGTCTTGGCGGACGAGGAGGATACTGCGGCCGAAGAAAACTCGGAAGATGACGAGGATAGTTGGGATTGTGTCTTAGATGATAGTGCAGATGAATAATCACTTGTTTTTAACCTCCAACCGTCGAATAAAGGCTTTCCGGGGATTTCCGGTTACGAAGCCATGGCTTGAACCAAGCCAGGCTAGGCCAGGCCAAGATCCCTGGCTTCGGCTTTGGCTTGGGATTTTTGAAGCCTGAGCCAGGTGAAGCCAAGCCTGAGCCATGGTTTCCGGGCCAAGCCAAGCCAACGAATCACTAGCAGAAAGTGGCGGATGTTCTTCGTTAACTCGGCCGTGAATTACATGGGCCTTGAGTATCTCAATCTCACTGTAGGGCTACGAAATCTTTCAGATTCGTTGTGCATGAAGACGAGACACACTCACCATCAGAAGACGGCGGAAATAAATTCCGTCGAAAAGCAACTTTTTGAATTTCGAATTGATTTCGACTGACGTCCAGCCAAACTTTGTAGCACAATAGAGCGCCAGGCCCGGGAGTTCAGGAACCCGTCCGATCCACTTGGACGAGTCGGGAGCCGTGCCACCATTCGACCATGACGTGACTGGCTGGACATACAGAAACACAATATTTATATCGGGGAAGTCCGACGGTATTGAGCCCGCGAGTGCACGGTATTTGCCCGGAAGATAGCCACGGGAGTTAGTTGCCAACTCTGACCGAATCTCCTCACGCCATGTTGCAACAAAATCAGGAAGGGCCTCTCGACTCAATGTTTGAGCGGCTGCAAGAAGGGTGTCCCCGAATCCACATCTTATGAGGCCCAGCGCGATTTTGATACCGCACTTCTGGAGGCCCACCTGCGGCTGGATGTCAGATATTTTTCCGAAGATGGACAACAAATATACTCACGGTATCATAGTCCCCCCGCAAAGTAGCACAATCAAAAGAAACCCGCCCAACTTGATCCCAAGAGAAGGTTTGTCTTTGATCGCCTTCGAGGTATAAATCTTGATTTCGTCCGGAGCATCTTTATTCAAACTACACCAGAATCAGCAGGAGAAAAATGGGCCATAGAAAGCGAAGAACGAACCCTCGTATCATATGTGTAGCACCAAAGACAAAGACATCATTGTCGCTCGTGAGAATCAAGTCAATGAGGCGGAAGCGGTTGAGAGCAGCAAGCTCAGCCTCTGCTTCTCCTTCAGCCTGATCAAAAGAGCTTTAGTTTGGCGGCTTTTTATCTTGGAGGCGAGCTTACCGTATATGAATAAAACCCAAACAGCGCAATCATTTTCTGAAATTCGGCTGTAAGCCAATGCAGTTTCTTGATGACCTTGGTATTGCGTTTGACAGAGGGACGCTTTGCCCCATCAAAGACGAACACCGCTACTGCTCCAGATGCGCCAAGATGCGCCAACTTGTAGAATAAGGTTCTCAGCTCGGGGTTCTGGCCAGCTTGTGCATGTCGGGGATTCCAGAAGACAGCTTGGCACTGGACCATCCATACACTGCGTAAAGAGTCGTCTGAGCCCAAGCAAAACAAGTATATCCATGGGCACAACATACCTTGCATCAACACCAATAACAACCGCCCCGGTATTGCGGCGATTGGCTCGAAACCCTTCTTCAATGCAAAGCTGGCGGAAAGAACGGGTCTGGAAAGTAGGTTCCAAAATCTGCTGCAGGCTTAGTCCAACTGAGCGGTCTAAAAGAACAAGCTTACCTTCCAAAGGTCATCGATGCCCATGGTGGAGAAGGGCAAAGTATTTCTCCTATCCGGTCTCATTGCGATCACATTCTACTTAGGGAACTACGAACGACAATGTCCATATATGTCATATATGCATCACTACGAGCTTTCGCACATTTAACTCGTAAAAAGTCTGTAACAGGGACAAAAAAAGTAATGCAAGAGGAGGCGAGGTATGGTGTCGAATGAAATTATGAGGACAGGTGCTGGAGTGCAGCACCGACAGGTTCACTACAGTGTATGCATGCTCCCCACAGGATCGACGTCTTATGCGTAGCATGTACATCACATTGGGGGGGACCTGTCCTAGTGCACGAGTCGGGTGTTTGCAGCAGCGGCGGCTCTACCATGAGTCGCTGAGTTTGAACGGTCCCGACGAACAGATCATCGGTTTAGTCTACGTGAATCAGGCAAGAACTGAAGGGCTTACAATTGGGGAGCGCCATCAGCACCGGCGGCGGCGGTGGCGTGTTTCGACCCAGAGGTACGCAGACGCTGCGAGGCATCTTTGCGGGAGTCCTAAAGAAGTTGCGGGGGTCAGCTCAAGAGAATTGGACCAAGATTGAAAGACTTACAGTTGGTCTTGTCTGAGAGGTGCGTGACTGATTTCATAAGCGCTTAGGCGCAACGGCGGCGGCGTATTTCCAGTCGGAGGTGTGCGGACGCAGCGGGGCAGTGGAAGGGCTCCTAACGAAGAGGTTAGCGGTTTGGTTCGAGGGAATCTAGCAAATAACTGGAGTACTCACGGTAGATTTTGTCCGGAGGTACCTGGTCATTACATCAGCGCATCAGGCGGCGGCGGCGGCGGGTTTCGACCCCGAGGCGCACAGGGGCAGCGGGGCGCCGCTCCGGGTATCCTAATAAAGAGACTATTAGTTTGGATCAAAGAAATTGCGCCAAAATTGAAGCAGTGACCACTGGGCGAGGAAGACAAACATATATGCAAGGTGGTCCTCCGAACATTGATGTTGCTTGATAATTCAATTGCGAAGGTGAGCTGTTTATTTGATCCCAATTTGAAGCTGATAATTGTTTGTAGAACACATGCAAAGCCAGGACCGCCAAGGAAGCAATACATTTATCACCGTTAGACACACCAAAAATCCCGTGGCAAACAAACACTTTGATCGGCGAGCAGTGGCAATGAGGATTATTACGAGTACTTATAGTCATCATTATTTTAATCAATCGACATGAGGTTTTTCAGGTGTGGTTAAAAATGTCCCAATTTAAGATTGCAATGCAAAATAGTGGCTGTGCTGTATAAAATAGTGGCTATGTTGAATGTAAAATAGTGGCTGTCCTTTAAATCTGCTTCATATTCTGTGAAGTATTAGTGGCTGTGTTTGTGATTTGTAATTGGTTCAAATCGTCGGCTGTGTTTGAATCTCTCGAGGCGTCTTCTTTTGTTCGATGGTCATTTGCATATGTTAGGACTTTTAATATGCGTGTATAGAACACGTGTTTTTGTCGGATTGCTGTACACGCCACAATATGCCTGAATACACCAACTTGGTGGAGGTGGGCACGGGCGATTGGGTTGATGGCCCATCAAGGAAGTGCACAGCCACATCATATCGCGCCGAGCCTCGACTTTTGACTTTCTCATACTAATACCATACCACACTCCTCTCCTGCCAAAATCTTGGTCAATTAACATCTAATAGCTAGACTGATGTCCCTGATTGCCCAAAGATTACCCAGAAAGCTTTGGCACGTCGAGGAACGGCGGAGTCACTGGTAGGTCACGTGTTCGGTCACCGTGATGGTGGCCAGACTTGTAGCGCATTTTCCAACAGTTCCCGGCATCGCACCACTGATCGCCGGCGGCCGAATATTTTTATTTCTGCATCACTACACAATGTTGGTGGGGATTCCGGGGGGGGTGAAAATTTCGGGGAGCAAGACAGGTCATCTACAACCGAAAATCTGAATTACCAAATTTCCTACCAACATTGTGTAGCCCGGCATATAATATTACTTTCTGTCTACTCAGAATGGCAGCCGGATAGCAGCATCAGTCCCAAAACGTGTCGGCATGCGGAGGGCCGAATTTGGCGGTGGGTACTGTGAGCGTAACATCAATAAACAGATGACCACAACCACAGCCCGTGCCCACCTCCATCACCAAGCGTCCGGATTATACAAAATAAATGACCAAGATGTAAAAGCCCCGAGAAAAAAAAAAAAAAAAAGGGGGACTATAAGTGCAAGTTTGACTGGGGGCACGGCAGCCAGTGAGCTTCATTTGGATCACACGTGACGGAGCTTAACAGCTACCTGGCGCTGGATTCAAACAGGCACTTGGCTCTCACCCCAGGTTTCGCTGCACCGTGCTGGCACTGGACCTCCTCGTTGCTACTCATCTCCTCGGATATCTCGACTACAAATGTCGTGCTCGATGATAGGCTGGCCCTGTGACTAGGCATGAAATCTTTCAATTTTGCGTCTGTTATTACTCACAAGGGCCATATAAGCCAATAGATCATGCTCCAGAGAGCTAGTGTGAGGTCCGAACATCTAGCTAAGGATATACTATGTGTGCTATCCGTAGGTGCTCGGTTGTGATGATGGTACCACTATGGGCCAGATTCCCAAGCAGCTATACTACCTTTAGCAAAAGGTTGTCCATCCGTTCTGTGAAGAACTGGGACTTGCCTGCGTATTCCTACCAAGGATATAGTTACAGAACACCATCTAGACAATGAGCAATACACTGGGGACATGATTAGAATTTTCACGACGTTGCGGCAGACAAAGCAACCTCACGCGACGAGAAGTCCGACACTTCCCGATAAAGCCGATCAGGCTTTTGACAGGAAGTGTCAATGGTTTAACCGGACCGGTGATTGGGCCAGCAGAACGACAGATCTGTGCGGCTAAATAGAGATCATCCGGGTCTAGGCGCGTGCTTTATCTAAAGCCCAGAAACCATATGGAGCCGCCATTAAACACATGGGATCTACAGCGCAGCAGCTGCGGACTCGAGTCAGAATGGAGCGAGCCATGCGGTTTGTTCCTGGTGTGACTGAGAACAGAGGTCTCAGGCGCCATTAAAATAATAAATATACCATTTTCTCTTGAACTAACTTTCAACAGGACTAGTTTCGTAGCTAATTGAGCTCGGAGTGTTTATCCGACGAGTTCTAAATACCCGTTTGTATTATTTTGTGACCAGATATTGTGATTTCCTTATTTAGATCTCTCGTTTGTATAAATACCCATAGTTCTCTAGAGGGAAGCCAGTAGATTCTACCCTTTTCTACCCAGAAACCAAGGCTACCAGCTAGGTTCTGTGTGGGAACGTCTAGACTCCATTCGGCTCAACTCTAAGAACTTTTAAGTTCTCTCAGTTAGCTTACATTGTGGGAATAAATTTGATTTCAATTGATATTTGAACGCGAGACAAATTGAGAAGTTCGAAAGAACTAATCAAGTGCAAGTTACAAGTTACCAGTACACGCGAACAAATTGAACATCAGATTCCTGTGGAGCTGTGACCTTCGTCGTTACTTTGCCATAGTTATCAAGCCAGTTACCAGAATATAAGTGCCAGACAAAAATCCTATTGATCTTAAGATCACCTTGGAAGTAATTCCAAACTCCTGTTGTCCCAATCCTACTTTCCTTACCCTCTGAAGTCGTGTTAAGCGCCTAGAACGGTCAGGTTGTCCCAAAAGTCACCTTTAGCAAAAAACTGCTTTTGCATTGTAAAGTCCCAAATTGCCACTGCCTAATACCTGGTAGGAACCCCGAACTTGCGTGTTTGATAGTTTGAGCTGTTGTGTGTTGTTGGCGTGGTTGGTTGTTCACTTAGTGCTCAGCTTCCACGCTATATTTCACCTGTGGTTCAATAGTCAGTGTTTCATCGGGGCCCGGGGAAAATGCCGCGCATGCCACGGCAGTGAGGCAGCAGTGAGGCGGCATACTTTCGCATACTTTGCGGAAGTGTTATAGGAAGTCTATATGTATGGAAGATGCTTATATAGACTGCTGAGGACCATTGGTTGCTCTACAGGCATGAATCTATGTTGGTGATTTAGCCGAAGCTTTAAGCTTGACACTTGCGCTGTTAGGCGACTGGGTATAAACTCGTAAGGTGCTGATGCTAACTACTACAGCTTATATACCTATTACTATTGTATCTAGAATATTCTACTTAATTCTGAGTCCTTCAGTTGCTGACGGAGAAAGCTTGGGCTGGCTGATGTCGGCCGATCGGATCACTAATTGTGATGCGGCCATCAATCTCCAACAATCTAGCACTAAGGTCTCTCTTATCTCCAGCGAAATTTGAGCTAATGTGTGCGACCTATGCTTCAATAGGTCGCGCTCGGACTTCACCGCAGTGTCTCGCCTGACAAGAAACGGATCGTACCGCATCCTAGCGCGAATTCTGAATTGTGGCACTCTTCAGCATGGATTCTTTATTGCAATGCAGCTTTCTCGATGAGCTGTGAGCTCTGAGGGGCTGCTATTGTGCGTTGCTGACTCCATTTATCGGCCCGCGCGAGCTCCGGCAGCTTCTCCTCCTCGAGGGTTCAAAATCCCCATGTGCAGCATACGGTGCACGCCTCCCCAGCACACCACACTGCTGCCTCGCGCCAATGCGTACCTTGTGCACGGCTCATGCTGTGGACAGAATGAACTCTTGGGTTCGTGGCTGCATCAAGATCGCGCGTGAGCTCCGAGCTGTCTCATCCT
The DNA here is from genome assembly GCA_029378255.1 of Mycena rosella. Taxonomy (NCBI): domain Eukaryota; kingdom Fungi; phylum Basidiomycota; class Agaricomycetes; order Agaricales; family Mycenaceae; genus Mycena; species Mycena rosella. The sequence goes on from JARKIE010000700.1 coordinate 25,034, forward strand.
GCTGCTTCGAGGTGCGGATTGCGGGAACGTGAAGTGAAGTCGTCCCGCCTCGCGGATCGTGACTCTATCCTTTCTCACCTGCGAGGACGCCATCCGTTGCTCTCCCTCCTTGGTGTCCTCCCTGCAGATCCGCTGCAGCTGCGAGCTGCTTGCGAGCACGGATTTGGCCAAGCCCTCTCCCTTGTTATTCCTCGCTAAACTCAATGCGTGTCGTGCCCTCTGCTAACATGAACTCGAAGGGAGAGCCCAAGCACAAGCTAGAAAAGTGTTAGTGCCCTTGATTGGGGCTGGGTGAAAGTGCCGCGGCTGCCGCGCATTGACGCGGCAGTGCCGCACACCCCATAACTTTCTCCAGAAGAGTCTCCTGACTTAAAGTCGAGTTCTGAAAGCATATAGCACTCCTAATGTATTGTTTGGACATAAAAAGTCGACCCTTAGTCCTCGGTCATTCAATCTGATTTCGACTCTTTGTGGTTGATAATAGGCCGGTGAACGGAAGTTAGATCTGAAACCATTCAACCAAGTCGGATTCCTCGATGTAAGAATTTATTTTGCACTGTTTCGACACCCAGTCTGACGTCCATTTCTGAACAATCGAGTATCCTTCCACGTATTGACCGCGTATCAATTTGTTGAATCAAAAGAATTTGATTTGCCATAATCAAGCAGGTCTATTGGGTATATCTGTAGGGTTCTTGCTATCGGGCCGTCCATGTCTTACGACTGAAAGTGTGTACAGAACTTCTCTACAATGGGCTTGAGCCAATTTGCTTCCAGTTCACAATACAGTTACAGTCGAACACCCTGTCACAGTCATATTTTGGGGTTTCTCCTGTTGCCAGAATATTGTGTGGACCTCGATACCTTGCATCTCGGCCTCGGAACTACCTGGGGTGTAGCAGAGCAACGGACGCAGGTGCCGCACATTGACGCAGCGGTGGCTGTGTTTTGACGCGGTGTTGCCGCGCGCCCTATAACTTCTTCCAGAATAGTCCCCTCATCCGAAATCGAGTTACGGAGGGGTTTTCCACTCCTTATTACATCATTTGAGCCCAAAAAATCTACACTCAATTTTCGGTCAATCCAACTCATTTCAACCGAACCCTCGTCGTAGGGAATTACGAACTGGTGCCGTGAGTTGAGGCCCTCAAACGGTTGATTCAGGTGCGGTAAGGATTGGACTACTCACTTGTGAGCACCAACGAAGGTCCATTGGGTTCGCCCCGGACCGTGATGTCCCAATCTCAGTCTGTGATCCTTAAACTGGCTGGATTATGTACATCTAACATAACAGTGATAATTTCCAGTGTTGCAGTGTGATTTAGATAGGGTGCCGGTTGAAAACTCGCGATCAAGATGCCACAATATCCATTCTTGTCGTCCTAGTAGGAAGATGTTGAGGGCTATTTCAGCGGTGAACATCGGCACCCGGGAGTTGGCACCGTAAAGCTGGTTTTGGCTTGCACAGTTTTGCTGTTCAACAGAGTTTATTCAGGCAGATGATACAGTTCCTATTATCCAGAGATCTTTGGTTTGCTAGCATAACATTCTCCTGGACTGAACACAGAAAAATGATAACCAGATGAACCAAAAAGAATCTGCAGTCAATGAACTTAACGTGCCAGGTCGATAGCCAAACTACCTCAAAGGCATTCATGTTGAAGTGCTGTCATACAGCATGCAATCGGACCTTGATTAAGTCCGCAATAATTCTCTACGTTTATTGCATTTTCTCCGAATTAGTTCTAACTGGACAACAGCTTTATTCACGGACAATAAGTCTCTGTTCTTGGTTCATTTGATTTGATTTCTATTGTTCATTGTCCGACGTATTAGTATACATAGCTGTAGGTTCACGGTCAGCTAGTATTTTCCCGGACTCAGTATTTAGACTGCTCCGAGTCCTGTACCACCTCAGACGTTGACTCTTACAAGTGCAACGCTGAGGTGAGTTTCACTTATACTTCCTTTCTTTCTTACTGACTTACGCTGCTCCGTAGTCTTATTTGATCAGGTGAATATATTTAGACGTTGACTCTTACAAGTGCAACGCTGAGTCTTATTTGATCAGTCTCCGACTTCAACAATTCAATCTCGTCTTCAGGCCTGGTAAAATTGTCTGAATACCATCAGAATTGTTGTTTGAGCAGCTTGAAGAATTATCAGAGAATGCCGCGCAATCAGGCACCGGGGACGCGCACTGCAGCAGGGGTCTTCCCTGGCCCTGCTCTGTCCACATCTCACTGTGAATTGAATTTGTGAATATTTTTTCTATCTTACTACACCCTGTGACTCGAAACTTCGCCACGTTTCCGGGGTCAATTTCGAATACAAACAATGTGTTGAGGATATTAAAACCTCGTTAAACTTGATTACATGCCAAAGGAGCGGTTTAGAAGGCTTTATAGTGTGCGCGGCAACTTGCCGCGGCACTTTACTCTGTGGCTGTGTTGCCGCGGCAATGCCACGCACTGACGCGCATTGACGCGGACGTGCCATGACATACCTGGGATGTGGAATCATACAAATTCAGCTTCAATTGGTCTTCAAAGTCTTTTAAAACACAACTATGCTGTCCATGTCGTTTTCAGCGCTGGAGTGTGAAGAAGTTCATCCTACTCACTGGCATTTCACCCAGGTTTCCACCCTGAACAATGATGTGTCTACTAGTAAATGTTTAGGTAGTACAAAACCTGTTAGAACTTGAATTTGCCGTGTACTAAGCTGGACTAGGTGTTCGGAGAATATTTGGAGAAAGCCGCGTCACTGCCGCGGCAGTGCGCGGCAGCGCGGCAGCCGCGGCAATCTCTCCAGGCCCCCTTGATAGCCGACAGTTACGGTGTTCCTCTTCTCCGTCTTGCTTTATGGTCCGGCTCCTTCCTCATCGATCATCGGTGGAGAAGCTAGCGACGCGCGCTCGCACGCATTGGCGTAGCTCTACCGCGGCGCCTCCGTGATCTCTGTGGTGCACGCGCCCAGGATTAATCGATTGCTGCTGCATGTGAACTGGAGTGCACATTCTACTGTGGCGTACGCAGGGTCTCGTCTACCATGAATGCAGCCAAAATTGCAGATAGCTACATTAAATTCGTGCAGCTATACAGCGCGGAATTTTTAGTCTGAAAATGATTAGTTTGGTGCTGGCGACTCTCCTCGTTCTGGAACCCATCGGGGCTGTCCCGAGAGTCCAAGCCGCTGGGGAACAGGGATGAGATACACAAGTTGATCTGCATACGCGGAAGCAGCCGGATCGGCTGCTACGATGTATACCCACTGCATATGTTCACCACATTGTACGGGCCCATTTCGGAGCGTAGATGCGACGCTTGGCGGAGCGATCCGTTCGTCTCCTTCGATGTTTCCGCGCCGAATGCCGATTCGCGAGCAGTACCCTCTCAAACAAACTCGCGCGAAGCGTACGCCCACAGCTTGGAGTTGCCATCTTCGTCTCATCCCACAGTGGAAGGTCGGAATGCAGTTTTTGATCTCTGAATAAAACCTTTGGAATGACTGCCCTAGCTGCCCGGTCACAGGAT